>CAWUFW010013684.1:0-460264 GCA_963921515.1 Calotriton arnoldi
TCCGTTCAGCAGTTCGGGCTGTAGCTGCGACTAAAGGTTCCTATGGAAAAATGAATGGGGAAAACGCGTTTTGGGACCCCCTTTTTCTCGGCCCCGCTTGATGTATGACCCGAGACTTTCAGGATAGGAGCGGACCGGAGCGCCTCAACAAGTTGGAAACTTTCGCGAAGATTCGTCAACCGGCGCCAACGTTATTTCAAATAGAATGTCGTGGATTTCCTATGGATAATAGGTTTTAACTATAACTATCTACTGGCGACCGCCAGTAGATAATATATATATATATATATATTTTTTTTTTTAATCAAATGGTTTTGGCTAACGCCAGACCTAATAATCACAACAGTACTTTCAATTGTAATGTTGCTGCCAGTTACAAAGAAGCAGACACCCCAGCTTCACTGGAAAAGGTACAGGAAATATACTGAATAGTAGACATTTTAGTGACATTTGAAGGTGACAAACGTGAATTGTTGAAGTGAACTCAACACTGACCTCTGCTCAACGAAACTGCAAAACCTTAACAAACTCATTTAAAAATGTAGAACCTGGCTATGAAGGACACTCTCTGAGTAATCCTGTTGGAACTCACCTTAGTGGTATCTTAGAGACTTCCCCTCTGAATATGGCCCTCCCAGTATAGGCAGTTGCACATCATCAGAGTCAGCATCTGCTCTTTGCTTCACACTTCGCAATTTACAATGGGGTTCAGGTCGCTGTACTGCATGGGGAATGGGAAATTTCATCTGCCATCTCAACTGAACAGCTTTCACCTATGTTTTCCATAGTGCGCAGAGCTGTGATGGGGTCATACAAAGAGAATGGATGAGTGTGACTGTAAAGAGCGATCAGAGAAGAGACATCTTATGGGTTATTTCCATGTCTTCCTGGACACACTAATTAAAATGTTATAAAGGGTTTTGATTTTTTCGGAATTTTATTTTGTGGAGATGGTAACCTTCAAAAATGATATCTAATCTACCGATCAAAAAAATGGGAGAAGTGTTTCAAACATATACATTTTAATTTTTGATGTATTTATGGCGGGAAAATCCTTCAAATCCATCTTGCAGTCGCCTCTAAATTCTAATCTTGCCAGGCCGCCCAGTGGCGCCATAAACAAAAAAATACAAAAAGATCAAGGATGACACCCTCTTAGAAGTGTGTACTGCTTTCCCTTTCTCATCAATCCTGCGATCTTTATCAGTGATACAGTACACAATAATTCAAAATGCACAGTAGCACAAATTTGTGTTCACACTTTAGCAATGTCTCTGACCACATATTTGCTTTTATCAAACACGGAAGTGGTTTACATCCCCTCCCCGCTCCCTCGCATGGCCTGCACCTGCGAGCTGAATAATTCAATTTCGTGTCTGTGCACTGCATATGATGGACCGGCTGTCTCAATTATTTTTTTGTGTGTCCCAGCACCCACCGCCTGGATAAATGTAATTCTTGAGTTGCCACTGCTAATGTTAGATGGCGTGGCCTGCATAAATGATGCCGTCGAGTCCCCAGCAGTGCTCACGTCCTGCCTTTCCCTGGTGCTTAATCCGCGGCAACAATAACCTTTTTGCGAGGCTGAGCTGTGGAGCACCCGATGAGAGCAGATAAAAAGGTAACTCTGCAGTCTGCGCGTGAAGCCATCTGCTCCACCTCTTCAAGGTTAAATGTATGTGGGCATGTTGCCTGTGAAATGTAATTTACACTTTCGGTAACCTCTCTTTTTGTGTTATTGTTCAGCTCTATCCTAAGCTCCGCGTTTCCCCGTGGGCCTGTTGTGAAGTGGTTTCCCGTATTTAAGCGAACACAGCAGGCGCGCAAAGCATCCGCCACCACCTGAGACCCCGTAAAATCAACTCGGGCTTTGTCTCATAAAAACATGTAAAAATATAATAAAAAATAGACGCAATTAATCCTCTGTCTGCGTCTCGCTCCGCAGAACTCGCTCTCCTCTGCACCAGAGATCAGGGCTGCTCTAATTCGTGTTTAATATGCATCTTAATGACTTGATTACAATGGCGTAATTACATAATTGTAGTGTTCTGTGCATGCGCCGGCAGCGAGGAGCGCAGAGATGTTTCCCGAATGGCACTGTGTAAACAGAATCTCAATAACCCGAGCACGAAGGCAACAGAGGTTACACGACTCTCTAGGGGCCTCACATAGGCAGGGGCCCCTGGGAAGTGTGACACTCCCATGGACCTCAGGCTCGTTACTGGGGTCCATGTTGTATATAGTACGTTTGTGCTATGGTACATCTTCAGCTGGCTACAGCAGGTGGAGACCAAGATGGTGCAGTCTATTACAGGAAGTGCACTGTTACCAGTACATGTGCCTGCACTACGGCGCATTGGTGAAATGCACATCGGCTGTTTGAAGTCACCCGTCTACCTTGAACCGTGCAGGCAGCAACCTCAAGCCTGAGTATGAAAGGGGGGCTGCAATCCCGCTGCAGGAGGATGAGTGAGTAACTGCACCTCCAGGGAGGGTGATGTCTGGGGTTTCAGTGGGGCCACCGTTCAAGGGGTGCCCTTGTGAGGTGCTCCTCTATCTGGTGCATAGTCAGTGCGTCTGCTCACAGGCTCATCGCGTGTGCACCTCTGTTTGTAATACGACGCTGATGGGACAGACTCCTTCATTTACATGGAGTCACACCCCCCATGCAAATGCACAGCCCCTACAGTCTGCGCTGGTGCACATTTAGCTCCAGTGCAACCTGTATCAGAGAAGGGGCAACAAATGCATCTGCAACCCTTTTGTAATACCAAGTTATACCAAATTGCCCCAGGGATGCAGAAAGTAGGTACAGATGCACATGGCACCCAGGCCATTTTATATAATATGGCCCCTGTTGTACAGTTACCCTCTTAGATAATAAAATGATGGCATTGTAGGCCTAGGGCAAACTGAACTCTCTTACAGACTTGAATTGGTGTTCAAGGATCAGTTTGAAGGGTTTAGATTGTCTGGGTTTTTATGTTCCAAAGGCAAGAAAACATGCACAAAATGTTCATGGTGGTTCATTTGTAGGTGTGGATCACATGGCACTGGCAACTGAGAAATCCTGGCAGAATGACTGAGGGTTTCAGCTTCATACATGGCGCCGCCAACGTTGGTTAGGCACTTATTTAATGGTCAATTCTGAGTAGTTCAGTCGTGCTTTCTCGGAGACCCCCACTAACATTTTAACCAGAGACGTCCGCAGTGGGAAGGGAAACAAAAATCCACCTCAGCTGAGTAGGTTCACCCTATGTATTGGCTGTAGGTTAATCAAGCTTGGAGGATTAAAAGTTCCCACACTGTGCACACCATAGCTCTATAACAATTTGGTTAAATACTACTGCTTTGACAATGACCGCAGAACAAGATGATGTCATTGGAGAACAGTTAATAGGACTAAATATTTCCGAAAATTGCAGACAGGCAGTTACTATGAAACTATTACAACATGGCCTCCCAGCGACAAGTGGAGATGTTACCTTCATGGTAGAGGCACACGAAGCATTCAGAATAGAGGTATTCTATTCATGGGTTAAATTACCGCCTGCAGATTTACATACACAGTTATTTCATGAATATATTGAAAATGAACCACCTGAAGAGTTTTTTCCATACGTGGACTTAGAAGTCCCATTAAATTACCAAGAGCACATTAATTGGTTTAAAGGCATCCTGCCCCATACAACAGAACATGTGAGACTTGGTCCACTCAGTAGAGAAGGAGCGGCCTGGCCGGTCTTAGCATCATACATGCTGCATCCAGACGGTACTGCCCTAACACCAGCAGGGATGCGCAAACTTTACAGAGATTTAGTAAACATTTACAGGAATCTTACACAATATGGAATGAGAACATTAGCAGTCCAGCCTGTGGGAGCTGCTCAAGTTACACAGCCACACATGGCTACTTCAGGTATTAGCCCGCAAACACTAAATGCGATCGTGGGAAAGGTTCCCACAGCTGGGAGCAAATCCCGTTCTGAATAGCACAAAAGACAGCACAGCTTGAAGCATTCTTTCCCCATACAGGCCCACAGGAAAAACACAGAATACTGACAATTTGCTTGCCGATGGGGATGGCTCCCCCGTTAGAAGATTGCGCCACTTGGGGTATAGTCTTTGCTGCTGTATATAGCAGAACGCATGGAATCCCTTCAATAGCAGTCATACCGGATGTACTAAAACAGATTCAGAATGAGTACAGGGCAGAGCCTGCCTTAGATCTGGGAATGAAACTGATGGGCAACTTTGCCTAGGTATCTACCATTATTTTGAGTACTGTAGTAATGATGACATGCTGTAACTTGTAATCCAAATAGGTTTATTCACAGGTAACATCAGGAAGTCCTTATCAACAGGTAGGTCATCATTAACAGGTATATAAGTCCTGAAGGGCAGCCGGTAGGTGGTAAATACCAGCCCCACCAGGAGCAGCCTGCTAGCTGCTCAGCCCCTCTCACCAACTGTCACTCCTCATCCAGTCACCCAGGCATTCTACTCAAGGTCCACTCACCAACATTCCATACAGAAGACACACACACAGGCTGAGCAGCTAGAGCAGAGAAACATAGGGAATAAAACATCATGTAAGAATACTACATATCTCTTCCCTTTTGAACAGAAGAATAAACAAAACCAATGCATAAACTATAAACATAAAAATATAGCAATAATAAATAATCCACAACCCAAAGATGAAGGAAACAACGCCCACATCATAAAGTGGAAATGAACTATAAAAACAGAGTCAAAAGCCCAGACCCAGGGATGTCAGGAACACCGCACCACGAGAGGGAAAGGAACCAAAGACAAGAAGGAAAGATGGATACAGAATACAGTACCCATCCCCCTCCTCAAATACGGAAAATAAATATAAATCAAAATGTCATGTGGACTAAAGGGACTGAAACCCAATATCCTGCCCCCAACATAACCAAGGGACAACAATGTAAAGTACGTGCTCTGCATGTAGAGAGACAAGTCATGAGAACTAAAGAGACTAAAACCCAATGTCCTGCCCCCACCATTAACAAGGGACAACCGTATGTGCTCTCCGTGAGGAGAATCAAGTCATGTGGACTAGAGGGACTAAAAACCCAATGTCCTGCCCCCACCATTTACAAGGGACAACCTGAAATAACGTATGTGCTCTCCATGTAAGGAGGCATACAAGGTCTAAACCTTGCACAAACAAAACGTGCGACAAAAGTAGTATTACGCACACAGGGGAAATAACGTGCAGCACAAGGTGTCTTACGCACACAGGGAACCCACCCCTGCAACAAACAAATAACGTGCGGCACAAGGTGTCTTATGCACACAGGGAACCAAAACCCTGCAACCAAAACGTATGTTCAAACAAGGAACAAAACCCTTGCAACAAATAACGTGCAGCACAAGGTGTCTTATGCACGCAAGGAAAGAATCTCCTTGCAACATGTCAAAAAGGAAACACAACCCTTAGAGCCCACCCTCATGTAAGGGCACAATGTCACAAACACTTCCTACATAAATACTGTAAGAAATAAACTTTACAAAATCAGCAATAATTAGCAAAACATATCTCACTATACATGAAGGCAGTAAATACTGAGAAGTTTGCAAAACATATACAAACATGCTGGTGAGCGATCTCTCACCCGAATAGCGTGAATGATAGCACGCAAGGCACACTCTCTACTAGTGCACCCCAGCTGTAGTCTGTAATATAAACATGACTTGGTAAACAAAGTCAGTGAAACACAATAAAACACATGGAAAAAAACAGTCTATAACTGGGATAGACAACTCCTGTGAGCGATGTCTCACACGAATTCCTTAGGAATGTTATGCCATCAAAACCGGATATACCACCAAAAGTACATCACACCTTTATGTTGAAGAGATTACTTCAATAGAAACATGGTCCATGGCTCTTCAAAACTCAGTACTGTGGATTAATAGACAAATTAGACATCCACCTTCTGGCACCTCTTGCAGCGTGAGTTCTTGGAGATCACAGCCAGTACCGGAAAACAGAACAATACTGAGGACTGGAAACATACCTTTACTTGAAAATAACCTAAACACTTATGCCAGAAAATGATGTATACTCGGCCAGTGAGCTCCAAAGAATATTGCAGAATACAGAGAAATCCAGAGATCCGATGCTGCAACTTCCTAAAGGATGGCGGCTCACACAGTGATGCCGCGCCGGAAGGCTTCAGGCACATTCATCTTTAACAACGTCTATAAGCAGCGTGATGCTTGTGAAACCGATGACACCCAAAAAGCTTTATTGAAAACACTTTTGCCGTGATGGTTGGCAAAATAAGAGAAGAGCACCAACAATTGATAAGGACCATTGCCAACCCTAAGATGGCCGCACGTACGTGACGCTGAGCCGAATGGCTCAAGGCGCATCCACGCGTGCAGGCGTCCAGAAGCAGGATGTCGTCACAAAAGATCTCACGAAGAAGCGGCAAGAGGCAGTCAGCGCATCTTCACAGAGAAGGTGAGCTCGCGCGCGCTGATTAGAGCTTGTGCCAAAATACTTTCAAAAGTGGAACACGGCGGTTGGGAAGCGCTGCAGATAAAAGGTCTCAGCCAAGCCCAACAAAAAAAGACAAAAACATGTCTCACCTAAATGTCTTGCACCCTCAGCTGTTCCATGAATTTAAAACAAGGCAACATACTTCATGTAGATAAATCTTGCCATCAATGTTCCACATCACCATAACTGCATCAGGCATAGTAGTCACGATAAAATGTCTATGTAAATCTTGATGTGTGCAGTTCAATCCAAAGACACCTTTAAGAGACGCGCAGCAAACACAACATAAAGTTCTCCAGGTGCATGTTAACAGGAGTATCTCTTGAATGCGCACATTCTGTCCATAAGTGCCAGGTGAACACAACGCACCCTCAGCTGTTCCATGAATTTAAAACAAGGCAACATACTTCATGTAGATAAATCTTGCCATCAATGTTCCACATCACCATAACTGCATCAGGCATAGTAGTCACGATAAAATGTCTATGTAAATCTTGATGTGTGCAGTTCAATCCAAAGACACCTTTAAGAGACGCGCAGCAAACACAACATAAAGTTCTCCAGGTGCATGTTAACAGGAGTATCTCTTGAATGCGCACATTCTGTCCATAAGTGCCAGGTGAACACAACACAGCACACTTGGGCTGGGCTGTCCGATGTAAATGGACACTGGTGGGGCTGCTTTGCGTGCTGTTTATGTTCCCTTTGTGGCTCCTTAAGTTTCTGTGTTGCATCTTGTGACTCAAGCTTGTTGCGTCTTGTTCCTGTTGTCTGCACCTGTCGTTTTCTCCCTGTTGTAGCTTCTTCCCAACACGTTGCAGAAGGCATCTTTACCAACTGTAGAGCGTGGGGAGGTCTCCAACTCGTCGCCAAAATTAATGTAGTAATGATGACACGCTGTAACTTGTAATCCAAGTAGGTTTATTCACAGGTAACATCAGGAAGTCCTTATCAACAGGTAGGTCATCATTAACAGGTATATAAGTCCTGTAGGGCAGCCTGTAGGTGGTAAATAGCCCCACCAGGAGCAGCCTGCTAGCTGCTCAGCCCCTCTCACCAACTGTCACTCCTCATCCAGTCACCCAAGCATTCTACTCAAAGTCCACTCACCAACATTCCATACAGAAGACACACACACAGGCTGAGCAGCTAGAGCAGAGAAACATAGGGAATAAAACATCATATAAGAATACTACAAGTACCATAAAAGGGAAGGCAGCAGTGGTGGCTATACGCCAACGCCTAAGGGAATTCACTCCTGCACACAGGAGCGCGAATTACCTAAGATTATCGAATAAACATATGCCTCTTTAGGCAGAGATAATCTGGGAGCAAAACTTGGGAAACCAATAGTTAAGAGTAGTTCTGAAAAGGATAACTCTAAGCAAGCACCTGATTCTTCAAAGAAGAAATGGGATAATAAACAAAAACATAAAACAAAACACAGTCACAGGGTGGGTCTCCTCAACAGGAACACACCGACTGGAGATATAATTTGCGCAACTGTGACAATATTAGAAAACCTTATAGATATAGGATACTGATACACGTTCCTTTCAGGATCAATCCAAAAAATGGTCAGAGAGAGACAAACGGTCAGAACACAGATCGGAAGAGCGAGTCAAGCCAAAAAGGGAGACACATCACACTTCGGATTACATAATCAAACAGGAAGACAAACAAAAGACTTCAAAACCTCAATTTAAAAAGAAAAAGTAGCAGGGATTAAAATCAGAAATGCCCAGGCTACTGAGGACTCTGCTTCTGAACAGGTAATGGCCAGTGATAATGCTAGACAGCGCAGTCGAAGTCACCATAGCTCGCCAGAACCTGATGGACTTTCTGGGGGTAGGAGCGATGAGTGAGCATATCACGGTGGAAACACCTCATACAAGGGTAAGTGTCCCGCATCGATTATATGAAATAACGCTCTAAATGGAGGGGGACATACCCAGGAAAGTGAGGGGTCTCTTTTGGGAGAACCTGACCTATGGTTATGACATTCTTTTGGCCGACAAGGATTGGCCACCTGAGTTCGTAATGGATTGCCCAATGGGAGAAGTCATTTTGTCTGCTTTTTCCGACATCATACCAGAATCAGTAAAAAAGTTAATGCTCCCAGGAGTGGGTGTTAGCATTAGCTCCTGCACTTTACCGCAATCATGTTGGGTGGAATCATGAGTCACCTCATCACGAAATACCATTAAAATCAATTCCTCTACTACAGAGACAATACCTGATTAAACATGGAGCAAAGAAACAAGTCAGGGAAATCTTAGATCAACTTGAATACCAGGGTGTAATAGAGAATTGCACCTCACCTATGAATAATCCTTTGTTTCCCGTAATGAAACCCAATAATTCATATCGTCTAGTCTTAGATTATAGACATTTAAATGCATCCACACGTACATTTGCAGAACAGAATGCACATAGTGCCGCACTAATGAATAACATCATGCAGAAGAAATATAAAACAACACTAGACATCTCAAATGGATTTTTCTGTCAAAACATAGCCCCTGGAAGCAGATATTTGACAGCATTTTCAGCGCTAGGCTCTCAACGCCAGTTTTGTCTATTAACCCAGGGGAATAAGAACAGCCCAGGGTTGTTTTCAGCCAGGGTAACAGAGTTGCTACAAAATTTTGACGAAGAGGCATTGTTCTATGTAGACGATATCTATCTGATTGACGATGAATTAATGCAACACTTGGCTAGAATGAACCACATAATTCTTGGGTTTGCTCACCTGGGTTACAAATTCAATTTCAAAAATTCAAAAATTGCTCTCCTCAGTGTCCTATTTTTAGGGTAAGAGGTGTCAAGGGAAGGCAAAAGCCTTGCGACACATTTTTTAGAAAAATGTGCACTACTCCAACCTCTAACGTCTCTGAAAAGACTACAATCCATTTAGGATTCTTGAATTTTAGCAGGACATCCATTTTGGATTACGCAGAAAGAGTGAAACCATTCTATGACTTAATTAGACCTGATTTTTCAGAGCACCATTGGACACAGGAAATTACAGATATTTTACGTTCCGTACAAGCTGACATGCTAGCTTCAAGGCATTTGCACACATGTGTTAACATAACTAACCTATTGATCCACGTAGTCGCTGGACCAACCAGGTACACCTATATTACTTTTAATGAAGGCGATACAGTACCTATTACATACAAATCACATTTGTACACGAATGCTAAAATGCGTTTTGCACCAACAGAAAAAACACTCACCGCAGTACAGACTGCTGTAGTGAGGGAGAAGAAACGCATAATTATTGTAACTCCATTACCAACCTTGGAGGCCGTTACGAAGGCAAGCATTCCAAATGCTAAAGCACTACACCCACAATGGATTCAATGGGCTAACTCTCACTGCAACAGATGTAGATGACAGATTTCATTCTACATTACAAATACATGCATTCCTGCAGTATGAACAAAAATATCCACTACCGAATGAAATAATGCCTCTAGATCGATGTGAATGTATCATTTATATTGATGTATCTGCCAAGCCAGCCATAGGAATGAAACAGCAATATTCTGCAGCATGCACAATTGTAAAAGGGCGTATGCAGGACGGAAAGTTTCTTCCTTAAAAACATGCACACAGTCTCTAGGAGATTGCACGATGAAGCTGATGGAACTAAAAGCACGAATACTAGCGCTAAAAAATACGGATCACAATTTCCCCACACTCGTAGTGTGTGATTAATTTTACTGCGTCCAGTCCTATAATGAATATTTACATTATTGGGGCCAGAATGGATATAGGGATTCCAAAGGTTGCACAGTAAAGCCCCAGATGCTCTGGAAACAAGTGGTGAAGCTGAAAGAAGGCCTGCCATTGGCTCATGTTATTCATACATTGAGTCATCAACGTGTTGGCGTTCACGTTGAAGGGGATTCAATGGCGAATGAAGCGGCCAAGGCGACAGTTCGTACTGCTGCTTTTGCTGCAATAACACACTCTAGTACGAGAATTGATGGAGCAACCATGATAGCTGTCAATGCCATGTGCAACAGCTCAGCACTTCTGAAAGATTTTCCACTCAAGTACTTCTACAAGTTAGATGCGCAAAACATTCCGTAGGCTCAAATTCCAGGAGTGGGGGATAGAGTAATACCAAACACTGATCACAGATTGGGATTACTACTAGCTGCACATCTTGGTGGAAGTGGATTCATGTTCTAGATTCCTGTGGGTTTGGTGTAGGGGGGACCACGTGCCCCCGCCCTGAGCCTATTATGACCCTGGGGTCCCCCTTACCCAAGAGCTATATATTTTTTTAAAGGCGAGGGGAGCTGTGTGGCCCCTTTCACCGTGCCTTAAAAGAGGTCTTAGGGACTTCAATCCCCTCTGAATAATAATTGACCAAGAACCCCAGCAACTTCTTACTTTCTAAATTGCTGCCTATCTATTTTAAGGCTCAAAGAACGTGAATCTAGTGTTTAGTTCAAATTTGTATTGACAATCAACATTAAAAAAATGTTTATTAATACAGATAAATGGAATATCATTGTTTTACAACTGTGCATCAGGCATTACTACAAAAATGTACATTAAAATATATATTCATCCTATAGTCATCACTACCTTCGTACCATCATTCATTCGTATCACCCTTGATATTCAAATTTACATAGGAAGTCTTTTACAATGGCAATACACGATACCTAACATCAATAATGCTTAACCTGAAGTAATTGTTTATCAACAGTACACCACTGTAATTTATTCAATAGCACAAAAATCTTTACTCAGTGTCTATACAATGCGCTAATACTCATTGTGGATGTACAAACTGTGGCTTGGATTCTCAATCGTCCTGTGTCATCTATCTATGCACATTTTGGCAAATCAGCGCCTTCATCAGTAAAGCCATCTACAGTATAAAATATTGTAGGTATCCTGCAATCACATTACACATCTATTGAGCTCCAAACAACTATAATTATATGAATTATAAAAAGGTATTGTTAACAGTGGTCACATCTTTCACCTTGAAAAACTTTCACCAAGTGTTGTTTCATCGTGGATTGCTATTAGTTTCTAAAAATAAAATGAAATACATTTCATTTTTTCAATACCATGTAGCTACATACAGGCCATGCCGATCACTGTGCTAGTTAGTATCAATACAGTTTACCTGGGTTGGTAATGCATGGAAAATTAACATGCTCCTGATACAGCGCTTTGAAAGAATACCTGGGACAAGGGTGTTAAAATATACCAACCTATGTTTCAGGGTTCTCAAGACCAAAAGGTAAATGGCGATGTACATGGAAGTATGCCTATTCGATAGACCTGACTATGATAATGCTGGCAGGCAAGAGGGTGAGAGGGTGAAAATTAGGATGTGGGCGTAACAAGTGCATGAGAGCAGGTAAGCATAAAGTGTCATGCCACATACCTCTAGCACACAGGACTGTATGAGAGATATAGAAAGACTGGTGCAGATGCAGGTGTCATGCTGACTGCAAGAAAATGGAACAGACATAAATTACTGCTACCATGAAGCTAAAATGCAATAATTGGCTTAGTGCAGTATAAAATAAATGAGGGGTCTGAGGAATCTAAAAGGTGTGCACTGTGTCCATGTAGGGGGTGACGCACCAAACCAGGGGGGAGGTGTCCACTCGATGGGTAGCTACTAACTGGCTAAGGGGACAGAATTTGACATGCAGCACCACTCTGCAGACCGGCTAGAAACTGACATAAAGGCGTCATGCTACAAAACGATCAAGAAATAAGAAAAGACTGGTGGGTAGGCAAGAGGATTTCCTTACCTAGTGTTTCTGGGTATGGAATACGCAACTGTCCGGTGAGCCCACTTTGGTTGGCATCTCTGAGGCTGTACGGTCCATGGCTACCATGAGCCCATATGAGGGGCCTGCATGGATGAAGCAATCTGGCTTGGCCCTATGTAATTTAAAGGGGAGTGGGGGACACGTGGCCCCCCTCCCAGAGCATTATGAAGTCCTAGAGACCCCATCCCCCAGGGCCGTATTTTTTTAAAGGAGAGGGGAGCTTCGTGGCCCCCATCCGCATGCCTCAAAAAAGGTTCTAGTGACCAGATTCCTCAGGCCTGTGTTTTTTGTAAGGGGGAGGGGTGCCACGCGGGCCCCCTACTCAAGCCTCATTAGGCCCTGGGGACCCCATCTCCCAAGGACCTATGTATTTTAAAGGGGCGGGGGACACATGTCTATCCTCCCCAAGCTTGATTGGACCCTTGTGACCCCATCCCCAAGGGCTGTTTTTTTTCGAAGTGAAGGGGGACCGCACAGCCACCCTCCCCAAGCCTATTATGACCCTGGATCCCCATCCACCAGGGACATATATATTTTAAATAGGAGGGGGCTGCATGCTTCCTCCTTGAGCCTCGTTAGGCACTGGGTACCTCATCCCCCAGGGAAATATTGTTTTTAAAGGTGAGTGCGGCTGTGTGGCCCCACTTCATGTGCCTTAAAAAATATCCTGTGGACCTATCCCCCAGAGCCGTTTTTTTTTTAGAGGGAAGTGGTGCAACATGCCCTCCTCCCTGTGCCTCATTAGGACATGGTAACACCATCCCCCAGGGCCCTATCTATTTTAAAGGGGAGGGGGCACATGACCCCCCTCCCCAAGGCTCATTAGGACCTTGGGACCCCATCCCCAGGGCAATTTCTTTTTAAAGTGGAGGGAGGGGGGTCCATGTGCCTATTATGGCCCTGGGGACCCTATCCCCAAGGGCCATATATTTTTTAAATGGGAGGGTGGTCTCATGGCCCCCCTCCCTGAGCCTCTTTAGGCCCTGGTGAGCACATCCTCCAGGGCCGTATTTTTTTTTAAAGGAGAGGGAAGCTGCATGGCCCCCCTCCCATGCCTTAAAAAAGTTTCTGGTGACCTCACGTTGTGAGGAAAGGCTTTCAGAAGCCGAAACACGTCTGACGCTTTGTGATTTTGTTTGCCGAAAACAATTGAATACATTCAAAATTCAATTATCAGCACTATATATATATATATATATATATATATTCTACTGGCGGTCGCCAGTAGATAGTTATAGTTAGGACCTATTTTCCATAGGAAATCCGCAACATTCTATTTGAAATAACGTTGGCGCCGGTTGACGAATCTTCGCGAAAGTTTCCAACTTGTTGGGGCGCTCCGATCCGCTCCTATCCTGAAAGTCTCGGGGTGATTCGTCAAGCGGGGGCCGAGAAAAAGGGGTCCCAAAGCGCGTTTTCCCCATTCATTTTCCATAGGAACCTTTAGTCGCAGCTACAGCCCGAACTGCTGAACGGAATTACACCAAATTTGGCAAAGAGGTAGCCCTTGGTTCAGTGTCATGCCTTTTGCTTAAATGGTGTAAATCCGTTCAGTAGTTCCTGAGAAAATCAAAAGTAAAGTCACATATATATCTATGGCCGAGTAGGGTCCGCGTACCCTCCCGATCACGAGCTGCATGCTAATTGGCTGTCAAGTGGCTGTCAACACTCCAAATCAGGAAGTGTTGGCAGCCATTTTATCCTCGGTAGAACCGAGGGACAGAAATAAGTGCGCAAAGTGCAAGAAGGGGCAGGGTAGAAACACCTGACCCCTAGGTCTGCTCAGGGGGTCCCACAAGGACCCCTGGGCAGAAAAGCATTTTTTTAAAAAATCGGCGGGATGCGCTTAGGGTGCACGGATCCCGCCGAGAAAAAACACAAGAAACAAGTCGCAAAACGCACAAAGGGAGCAGGGTAGAAACACCCTGACCCCTAGGTCTGCTCAGGGGTCCCACAAGGACCCCTGGGCAGAAAAAAGCATTTAAAAAAAAAAATCGGCGGGATGCGCTTAGGGTGCGCGGATCCCGCCGAGCAACTACAAGAAACAAGTGCGCAAAACGCACAAAGGGGGCAGGGTAGAAACACCCTGACCCCTAGGTCTGCTCAGGGGGTCCCACAAGGACCCCTGGGCGAAAAAGCATTTAAAAAAAAAATCGGCGGGATGCGCTTAGGGTGCGCGGATCCCGCCAATAAAAAAAAATCGAAGTGCAATAGAAGGGAGGGGGGCCGATCGGCCCCCCTCCTGGAGCCTGTGGGGGCCCTGGGGACTGCCACCCCCCAGGGCCGGCTCCTGCAGTGTCCCGGGATGCCTACCCCCGGGACACTGTAGTTTGCTATGACAGGACGGGAGCCTCGCGGCTGGCGCGTTTGCAGAGGGGGAACGAATTCCCCTTGAATACTGGGGGTCCCTGGGGGCCAACTAGCCCACCAGGAACCTCCAGTATGCGCCAGGGGGCTGCGTTGCAGAGAGGTGTTCTGAGGCCACGCCCCTTTTACACCTCTCTGCAACACAGCTCTGTGGCGCTTAATGGAGGTAGCAGGTGGGCTAGTTGCACCCCAGGGACCCTCAGGATTCAACGGGAGTTAATCCCCCGACTTAAAACGTGCCACGGGGCGCGTTTGCACAGTGGTGAAGGGAGGGGGCGGGGCCTGAGGTGACATGTGTGCAAACAGGCCCCATGGCACGTTTTAAGATAGGGAATTAAATCCCCTTCAATCCTGAGGGTCCCTGGGGGCCAACTAGCCCACCAGGTACCTCCAGTAAGCGCCACGGAGCTGCGTTGCAGAGTGTTGTAAAAGGGCGTGGCCTCTGAACACCTCTCTGCAACGCAGCTCTCTGGCGCATACTGGAGGTATCTGGTGGGCTAGTTGGCCCCTAGGGATCCTCGGGATTGAGGAGGAATAATTCTCCAACTTAAAACGCGCCACAGAGCGAGTTTGCAGACATGTCACCTCAGGCCCCACCCCCTTCCTTCACCATTGTGCAAATATTCCTCTAAAATCAGCCAAAATACGAATTCCGATTTACTCACCTGTTATCAGGAGAGACCTCAGTGCTGCATCTTTGAGCCCAGTACTGACCCTCAAAAGTAATTCTAACCGTACTTACCCGTAACTTGAATTTCCTTCCATAGGCTAACATTGACTGGTTTCACTTGGAAAATCTTCTAAGTGTGGAGTTTTGGAACTTTATAATATTCCTCTAAAATCAGCCGAACTACGAATTCCGATTTACTCACCTGTTATCAGGCGAGAACCCAGTGCTGCATCTTTTAGCCCAGCACTGACCCTGAAAAGTAATTCTAACCGTATTTACCAGTAACTTGTATTTCCTTCCATAGGAATCCATTGTCTGGTTTTCAGCAGAAAAGTTTCAAAGTGTCGATTTTCACAAACTACAAATATTCCTTAAAAATCGCCTGTATGACTTAAACGCATTCTTTCAACTGTTTACAGGAGATGCACCAGTGCTGGATCCAGGATCCACCACTGAGTAAGAAAAATAACGATAACACTACTTACCTGCTAAGTGAATTTTCTCCCATAGGATAACATTGGTGATTCTATGTGAAAAAGTTTGTCTCAACTTTTAAAATACAATAATATTCCTTAAAAATCACTACTGTAACCAAAACGCTTTTACTCAACTGTTTACAGGAGATGTCCCAGGACTGAATATAGGATCCAGTCCTGTGGTCAGAAAAGTAATCCATAAAGTAACTAATTGCATTTAACTTGAAATTCACATTGAGCTCAATGTTGCATTGTGTTTGAAATTGTGTTTCCCATTGCAACAACTGTAACTACTGTACTTAAAAGTCTATTGCCCATTTGCAAAGTATTTAAACTAAAGTAATTCATTCTGAGAAAGTATATTTTGGAATGGAATGTATAATGTAATTACAATGTATTTAAAAAAATAAAATATCTAAAAATAAATAGTTTAAAAAAATGTAGTAAATCAGTATCAAAAAAATAAATATAACAATTAATACATTTAAAAATTGTCATTTACAAAACCTTTGAAATTCACTGAAAAAAACCATAGGTTTCAGACATGTTATAGTTAGGAATTAGCATTTAAAAAACCTTTGAAATTCAATGAAAAAACCATAGGTTTCAGGCACGTTATAGTTAGAAATGAGCATTTAAAAAACCTTACAAATTCACTGAAAAAACCATAGGTTTTAGGGACAGTTATAGTTAGTTGGATATTGCACTCGTACAAAACCCGTGAAATTCCCCGTTATAGTTAGTTCAGGTAACTATAACTCACGCCCACAATGCACTGCTGATGACGTCACATATTACATCACTCATGACATGGTCAGTGACATCACTGATGACATCACTGATGACATCTCAAATGACATCACTGATGACATCATCCATGTGATAATTTCATGCATCTTCTCACACCCTAATATAACTTTTGATACACCCACTCTAAATTACAGACTGCCATTCTCAAAACCATACACACTCCAATACCAATAACTACATACCCACTCACTGATTCTTAGGTCTACACACACACACATCTACTCACTCACCCGTACAGTCACTCGTACTTACAGTCACTCAGTACAGGACTATCATATGCACTCATACACCTATATAAACACTCACACACCGCCACTCATCCATAGAGGTACTCACACACGTAGTCAGTCATGCAAAAAATTAATCACACACCCATTTACTCACCTATACAGTTATACACACACCAGCTCACTTACTCATACAAATACTAGCACATTCTTACGCTCTTATACAATAACTGATACAAGCACACATGCATCCATACAGCCACTCTCACAATCACACACTCTCACTTATAGCCATTGAAATACTCTAACACACATATATACTGCCTTTTACATATGTAGTTACTCGCACATGTACCACTAAGATATACATTCACTCACTAACACACCCATACACACACTCACCCACCCAAGCAGTCCATCACGGATGCACTCTTGAAATCATGCACCCAGTGAATCACCTACTCACACATCTATGTACAGAGTCACACACACCCCACCCACACAAACACTCAGGCAGCCATACAGATACTCAGAGAACCAATCAATAACCCATATAGACACTCATGTAGCTATTCGCAAATCCATGCATCCACTTACACACCAATAAACAGATGGATACAGACATTCACACAGTTTAGTCACTAACCCATGCATTCAGTAAGATACGTTTAATCACTCACTTGTAGAGTCAGTCACGCACGTACTAAATCATCCATTCAGACACTTATACACCCACTCATTCTTCAATACGCCTTTCCCTATATATATTAAACATATTTAAACTTTACAGAAACGCACAGTCACTGGATGATGTCATCAGTGATGTCATCAGTGATGTCATTTGAGATGTCATCAGTGATGTCATCAGTGATGTCACTGACCATGTCATGAGTGATGTAATATGTGACGTCATCAGCAGTGCATTGCGGGGCGCGAGTTATAGTTACCTGAACTAACTATAACGGGGGAATTTCACGGGTTTTGTACGAAGTGCAATGTCCAACTAACTATAACTGTCCCTAAAACCTACGGTTTTTTCAGTGAATTTGTAAGGTTTTTTAAATGCTAATTTCTAACTATAACGTGCCTGAAACCTATGGTTTTTTCAGTGAATATATATATATATTCGGGACAGCGTTTTGTGGAGGCAACAACAGGTGAGACCACGATTCCCAGTCAGCATCAGTCTTGCAGGGGTTGCGGTGACGTCAGATCCGGCGCAGGAGCGCCCAAATCCAGCGGCAGTCACCTGCGGCGTGGGACAGCATTTTGTGGAGGCAGCAGAAGGGGAGACCACAACTCCCAGCTAGCATCAGTCTCACAGGGCCCGCAGTGACGTCAGATCCAGCGCAGGAGTGCCCAAATCCAGCGGCAGTCAACCGCTGTGCGGGACAGCGTTTTGTGCAGGCAGCAGAAGGGGACACCACGACTCCCAGCCAGAATCAGTCTCGCAGGGGCCGCAGTGACATCAGATCTGGCGCAGGAGCGCCAAAATCCAGCGGCAGTCACCCGCAGCATGGGACACATGCTCGCCGCGCCCGGGCGAAGCCTGGGCCGAGGGTGGTCCCGTCCTGCACCAGTCAGAGCCCAGAGGAGGCTGGGCTGGGCCCTCCCTCTTGGTTTCATGCCACGAATACCCCCCAAGACCTCCCCAGCACATTCATGTACAGTCATCCCTCAGAGAGGTGAGACCTTGGATACCCAGGGGCTGTCCGTGCTTTTTCTTTCTAACCAGGGCCAGGGTATATGTGGTATCTGACCACCCAGTCAACTTGGGGGTACATGGTGGCTCCTGTATCTTTTGAGACAAGCTGCTAGTCTGGTAGGATTTGACGAGTCTGTGTTACAAGGACTCCTCTTTGTGCCTACTACGTCGAAGAGCCCTCTGTTTACTGTGAGGGGATCCTTCTACCCTGCCTAGCTCCATGGGGAAACATAGGACCGCAGCAGATGTTCATGTGGCCCCGGCTATCACGACCATGGACTGCTTTTTGCAGAGAGCTGTGGGGGTTCTAGATAAGGAGATCGAGTTGGTGACTCGCAGGTTGTCGTGATCTCCTGCTAGCCATTTGGATCCTTGTATCTCCAGCTTGGTTCCCAGTCAGGCCCCCGTTTTGAGTCTACTGGACATGGTGCCCCACGCATCCCTAGCACCCCCCTCAAGCCTGGATCGGGAGTATGATAGGGGCAACGACCCCAAGAGTAGTGGAGGGGGTGTGTAGGGGTGTCCCTGTATCAGTGAGCTCGACAGCTTCTGGATTGTTCGTTGTAAATTTCTCCGCCCCTTGCCAGACTACAGGAGATAAGGTGTCTAGTAGAGGTCCAGGCCCTGGGACTAAGCGTAAGTGTACAGTGCTGGGGGCCAAGGCAAAACGTTCTATAGTGGATAGCCTTATTTCCTCTAGCCCGGGTGTAGCACCACCCACGAAAGACGAGATTGCGATTATGTTGGACGTCTGTGTGGTTTCCCTCCTTGAGGGGTAGGACTCCAAACTGGACCCAATCACGCAATGCCTGGCCGCAATTGAAAGTGACATTTCTCATTGGTTCCAATTTAACAAAAAGTCTAGCAACATAGCCCCCATCAATCATACGGCTAAAGCGGCCTATGGGAGTCATAAGGGCGCAGATCAGTTTGGCACCGCGTCGATGCAAGGCAGGGTATATTCGACTCACCCTCACTTGCAGGAGCCTATTATCCAGCCTACTTTTCCCCTGCTACCGCCAGCCCCGCCTCCGCCATTGCTGCTGAAGGAAGGACCCCATGCGGGGCGCATCCCAAGGCGGCTGTTGGGACAGAGTGTTGCCAAAGTAGCAACTTGCCCCCTAGGAGAGAGTGTGGAGCAGGCGGGACCACCCCTCCTCAATCAGGGATTTAAGTTCGCAGTCCCAGGGCTCAACTATTATTCACTTGCCACCAGAAGCAACACCGTACGTTGTGGTACTGGGTAATGTACCAGTGCTAAAGCCTGGTTCCACCAAAGATTTTTACCAGCTAAAAAATAACGTTTTGCACTTGTTGAACAAAAATCCGTGTCTGGGAATCAGAGTGGAGAAGTACATTATCATAGCCCGTAGGGTGGCCTGGATAGGAGGGTCAAAAAAGAATTGCAGTGGCGACTGTGTAATAATCAATTTCAATCAGCCGCACTTGGCACAGAGAATCCTTTACTCTGTCAATGACTGTTCCCCAACAGGCCCTTCCCTTCCCCTGGGCTTCTTTTACAGACCACCACCCCTGGCTTTAACTCCAACCCCGTGGTGCACTATGAAACCCTCACGTACAGCTTCACAGGAATGGTTTCAGGCCCCCGCACTGGTCCAAGTTTTCAACTCTTTTGTTTCCCTAGGGAATCTTGATACCTGTGATTGACTTGCAGAACCCATAACTATGTTCCCTATAGCTCTGTCACCACCATTAGCCCCCCTGCACCAGTTGGACCATACTGTTCATGGACCTTACCCCAGGAACTCCAACTTATGTAATCTTATATCCTGGAACATAGCTGGGTTGTCTAGCAAGTTGGCAGTAACAGAGTGGTGTTGCTTTGTTAAAATGTTTGACCTTATTTGTTTTCAAGAGACCTGGTTCACCAATAATTCCCCTCCGTTGGAAGGGTACAAGTCATTTACAGTACCTGCAATCCCTTCAAGGGTGGGTAGAGCCAAGGGGGGTCTTACTGTTTATGTCTCATATCGTTGAATTGAACACAAACAACCCATGTTTGCAGGCCTTGTTAATTTCTTTAGGACCTAGAAGTTTATTGCACCTGAATTTTTATAATGCCACCTCATCTCTACCTGAAGTGTGTAATATAAAGCCTCTGGGCACTTTTTTGACTAACTTTAACAGTTCCAGCTGCCACACTTCTAACATCGTTATGGTGGGAGATTTTAATATTCACCCATGCAGGGATTTAATATTGCAAAGCACGGGGGTTCAGGTTGTCCCCGTTATCCCTTAGTACACCTGGAACATAGCAGTCAGGGGGACACTTTGATCACCCTAACTTGTGACTTTGACCTCCAATCAGCTATGGGCAAATTGGATCTGGATCAGAGGCCCATCATTCCCACGTTTAAGGGGCAAGGTGGTGATACTTTTATTGATTACATTTTTGTTTCTACCCCACTTTTTTATCTGATAGCTGTTTTTAGTATTAAAGCAAGCATTTTTAGCGACCACAACCCGCAATGCCTTAAAGCCAGATGGTCTGTTTTGAGCATGAAGAAGGGGAGTGGGGGTGGCGTCGCACTGCGGACAACTGATGGGGGAAGAAGGCTGAAATGGACACAAATCATTCCTGACTCCTTTTTTGCATCTCTTCAAGCTACTTGCCTGAATGAGATTCAGAGTTGCCTGACCGCCCAGTCTCAGTCAGACGAGAAAATCGCTAAAGCTTTTGAATCCATCTCTCATGTTATCGCTGACCAATTATTGGTCCCATCGTCTAAAAGCCAACACAACGGGGGACCGAGGAGGTTTGACTCAGGTTGTTCTTTAGCAGCCAGGACACTCAAAAACGCACTGCATGTCACTCCTAGTAATAATGCTTTAATTAGAACATATAGAAAGCAGTATAAAGTGGCCCTGCGTACCCGCAAGGAAGCCTTGAAGGAGGATGCCTGGAGCAAGCTCATGGAAGCTAGCACCACCAAAAGCAGCAATACGTTTTGGAATATTGTCAATAGTCTATTACTGGGGGGAGGGAACAGCCAATGCTTTGGACGTCTACATTACAGAGAATGACTGGGTCAGCCACTTTGAGGGTATGTTTGGGGGTTCCACTATCCAGAGCACCCTACCAGGGATAGGTAATGGAAAATCAGCTCTGTTTCAGAGGGCGAAGTGAGGCGGGGAATACGTGGTCTGACCCTGGCCCGGATGGAATCCTCCCCGACCTCTATATGTCCCATCTAGATTTCTGGGTTTCAGTTCTTACCCCTGTTATAAATGCGGCCGTTGGGGCCGGTCCCCCATTCTCATGGGCCACCGCCATTGTCAAGTCAGTGTTTAAAAAGGGGAACAGAGATAGCACACACTGTTATAGGCCGATTTCCCTACTGGATTCAGTGGTCAAAGTTGTTGGAAGGATCCTGCTAGATAGGCTGTCTACATGGGCTGGGGAAAATAACATCTTGTTGGACGTAAAATATGGTTTCCGCTCTGGTCACTCAACGTTAGACCAATGCCTGAATCTCTTCATGCTAACGAATAAATATACAGTCGTGCGCCCTGGTTCAATTTTCTTGGCCTTTATTGACCTCTCTTCCGCATTTAATTGCGTGAACAGAACCAAGCTCTGGCGGTTTCTGTTATCTATTGGGGTGAATAGAGACATAGTTTTCTTCTTACAAGACCTACACAGGGACACTAATGTGACTGTACGCTAGTCAGGCGATCAGAAGGTCTCACGCTCCTTCCCTATACGGAGTGGGGTCCACCAGGGTTGTATCTTGGCCCCTTTTTTATTTAACATCAATATCAATAATTTGGAGAAGACCTTACTGGAGACTAAGGTGGATTTTCCCCAGGTGGGACAGCAAGGACTCCCAGTTTTATTGAAAGCAGATGACGCTGTTTTAACGGCCAGGACCGAACTGGGCCTGCAAACCCTTTTAAACTCTTTTGTTCACTTTATGGGGGAATTGGACTTGAAGGTTAACAATTCTAAGTCCTATATTATGCAAGTGGGGGCCCGTAGTAGCAGACCATACACCTTTAAGGTAGGGTCGTCACCGATCCCTAAGTCGAGTGCCTTCTCCTATATGGGGGTTTTGATAGATGCGAAATTGAAATGGGGCCCCAACTCATTCGTAAGAAAAATGACCTGGTAGGGGATGCAGCAGCCATATTTAGTTTTGCCTCTAGATTAGGGAAGAGACCGATAGGGGCCCTACTAAAGATTTATAGGGCTAAATATATTTCCAAGGCACTTTATTGAAGCGAAATCAGGGTGTATATCAATTCAGATGATCTCCAAACAGTGGAAAACAAGTTCATGAGACGACTTGTATCTGTACCCCAGGGTACTCCTTCGTTCACGGTACATGAGGAGCTTGGCATGACCTATATTCTGATTTAATAGCATTTCACCCGGTGGCCCTATGGTTAAAAATTTGGGCAGTTAAGGGGATCACGCTCAATAAGGCGATTTTAAAAGACTGTTTGGCCCTAGACCATGCCTCTCGCGTACTGTGATTTAAATACATTGAAGGAAGTCTAACGAGTATGGGGAGAGGAGACCTCTTTACTAATCCGGACCAGGTCAACAAGATGGATTTAAACACCATCAAGGCGGCCTTCTTTGAGCAGCAGATAGTGGCCAGGGAAGGGAAGGAGCTTCTGAAGCCCAGTGTTCGCCGTTTTATCATGTTAAGAACCACCCAGCTGGAGGAGCCGTATCTACTGGGCTTTATAAATTCATATGATAGAGTTTTACTGACTAGGTTCAGGTTTGACCCTTTTCATCTCCTTTTAGCCCATCCTAGGGGTAAAGCATGGGTCAAATACTTCCGTCCTGTGGTTGAGACGGAAAATCCCCACAGGATATGGTACATTTTATGACGTTTTGCAGTTTTTATGATACCCCTAGGAAGTCTTTTTTAATCCCGGTTCTGAAAAAAGCAAATTTTAGGCAAGTGCGACCAGCTTTTATTTTTTTACAAATGCTTATGGGCAGCACTGTTTTTTATGTACTTAATTTTTTTAAGTCGGCTATAATGCTCAGGTCCACCTGCAATTAATCAGGCTGGGTTACAGCCACCCTTCCCAGCACTATGCACTTTGTAATGTCTGGCTTTTAGGTCTGACTCCCTCGAATTTCAAGAGTGGTGATATATTGTGCCATGATTTCTTCTGTTTACTTGGAAATTGTCCCTGTTCCGTCACGGCTGGTGCCGATTGTGCGGAGGGACGTTTTCTGCATTTCTTCACTTCCGGTGTTTTCACCGGATGCTAAGTCAGCGCACTAGTCAGTATTCCATACTTCCTCTCCCCCTACCTATTTAAGGGAGGAAGAAGGGCGGACGCGCAGCGGACGTGCGTAGCGGCGCGCTAAAGGCAAGCCCGTCTGCGCCTGACCGCCGCCAGCCGCCAAAACCCCTGCCCGTTATTGTTTTTTTTTTTTACTTTATTTTAATAATTTTGAGGTGACTGTATTTTAGCCCTGTCCTGTGCAAATATGACAAAACTGCATTATTGAAGCCAGGAACTTAAACTACTAAATTCGTCAACTATCAGTCCACCTGACTGCCTCATAAATTCGCTGGCATACACCGCCATCTCTAATTTAGCAACAGATGCCACTTCCAAAAAGTATATTCCTCTCCCCGTATCTCAAGTAATTAACACTAGTGATACCACTGAGACCCTCAATCAATTAAAGGGGCTCTATTTTAATGCTCGGTCGATCCCGAAGCATGCTTTGGAAATATGGAGCCTCTTGGATCAAGAGAAACCAGATATCTGTTTTATTACGGAATCTTGGCTTCATGAACATGCTTCCCCTGATGTGGCAACCGCATTTCCGGCAGAATATCATCTAATTAGATTAGACAGAGAAACCAAAAAAGGAGGCGGGATTGCGATAGCCACCAGGGAGGGATTAGGCATCACCACTTTGGACACCTCAACCACAGAAATGTCCAAAATTTTAATTTTTAAAATCGACACTAAATCAAAAGGAACCTGGAGAGGTGCCTTAGTGTATAGGCCTCCACGCCAGAAAACGAATTTTATAAACCACTTACAGGAGACTATTGCCCCGCATTTACTAGCTTCAGAGATTTTTTTTCTAATTGGTGATTTTAATTATCACGCAGAGCTGTTAACTGACCCCGACACTAGTCAACTGGTGACAAATTTGAACACACTGGGACTAGCCCAGATGGTGGTGGGTCCCACGCATCAGGCTGGCCATACTCTTGACCTTTTGTTTACCAACTCAACCAAGGTTGAAGTTGAATCCCCCCTCCCCCTGCTTTGGTCGGATCATAATCTGCTAAAATTCTCTCTACCAATAGACACTAAAAAATCTTTTCCAAACACTGCATTCATATGGAGAAGGCCATGGCGTAAAGTTACACTAGATACTTTTTCAGCTCACTTTAATTCCCCACAACTAGTGCACATTGAAACATTGAAGATGCTGTAATGGCCGTTGAGGACGCAATCTCATCGGCCTTGAACACAGTAGCATCTTTGTTAAGGGTGAAGGTCAGGCCTAGAGACTCACCCTGGTTCACAGAAGCTTTGAAAGCCGTGAAAATGTCTAGTAGGAACGCCGAGCGTAGATGGAGGAAAACTAAGACCATAGAAGATAGTCTAAAATACAAGCAGATTCATCGAGGCTACTTAGATAGCATTAGACACGTCAAAAGCTGTGTTTCATTGACAGGATCAATAAAGCCGCTGACTCCAATAAGGAACTTTATAAAATATTAAAGGAGTTTACAACTCCCGGCTCTGCTCAGAACACCAATATACCATCGCAAGAATGGGTTGATACGCTGTCAACATTTTTTGATGAAAAGGTCAAATCTATCCATAGATCCTTTCCAGTTTACGATCCAAAAATCAATCCTGGTAAAAATTCAGCCACTAATCTGGATCCCACTACCCCCATCTTACAAGAATTCCCTTTGTTTACCTTAGATGAAGTCTCAATCGCTCTGGAAAAGATCAAATCAGGCTCTCCAGTTGATCCCTTCTCACCTCGCTTCTTTCAAACTATTGCCCCAGTGCTTATAGGTAAGATTACTGACCTATTCAATATGTCACTAGCCCACACAAAGATCCCAGTTGGATGGAAAGCAGCACAGGTCAGGCCCATCCTGAAAAAACCCTCTGCTGATTTAAAGGAACCTAGCAACTATCGGCCCATCTCGTTGCTCCCATATTTCGGAAAGGTACTCGAATCCTTGATAAATAAACAGCTTACCATCCATTTGGAGAGTCATGGACTCCTTGATCCATCACAGTCAGGGTTCAGGGCATCACACAGTACCAAAACCTCTTTGGTGGAGGTGGTAGACAACATTAGACTTGCCTTAGACAACGGGCAGTCAGCCACGCTCGTCCTGTTGGATTTGTCGCCGCCTTTGACACCATCTCCCATGGCATCTTAGAACAGCGGCTATGGGAGGTGGGTGTCAGGGAAAAGGCCCCCGACTGGTTCAGAAATTATCTAATGTACCGAACAACCACAGTACGAGTTGGCACCCGGGCCTCGTGCAGTTGGTCGGTAAGCATAGGAGTTCCTTAGGGTTCTATCCTAAGTCCTATGCTTTTTAATCTGTATGTGACACCTCTGGCCAGGGTAATCAGGTCCTATGGTTTTGAAGTGGTGTCATACGCTGATGACACGCAGCTACTGATTACCCTTGGCCCTGACCCCTATGACACAAAGGTTCGTTCTAAAGACTGCATGACCCATTTTGATCATTGGATGTGTACTAATCACTTACAGCTAAACGGGAGTAAGACGGAGGTCATCCTCTTTGGTAAGGCAGATGAACACTGGTCCAGTGATTGGTGGCCACAGAAATTGGGGCCGTGTCCATCGCCCAAATCTGTGGTATGAAATCTCGGAGTGATCATTGACAGTCAGCTGTATATGAAAAGCCATCTAAGTCACATAATCGGCATTTGTTATGGCATTTTGCGTAAATTACGCAAACTTTTTCAATGGATTCCTATTGAATCCAGGAAACCGCTGGTCCAGGGACTTATCATGAGCCGTATTGACTATGGTAATGCCCTGTTAGCCTCCATAAATGAGGAGTACTACTCCAGGCTTCAAGTCTTGCAGAACACAGTGGCTAGACTAGTGTTAAACCTTCCTGCAAGAGCACCATCAGTGCCTAGTTTGAAGATCCTCCATTGGCTCCCGATAAAAAAGCGTTGTTGCTTTAAAATCCTTTGTCTTGTTCATGTATGTATGGAATCGGGCCAAGTTACTTCGCTAAGAAACTTGGTTGGTATCAACCAAGTAGGACGCTTAGGTCCAGTTCTAAATGTCTTCTTGCCCCTCGTAGAATCCGCACTGCTAGAAGCGACGGTCGATCCTTCTCCTTTCTCGCACCTGCATTTTGGAACAAACTGCCATCTCATCTCCTTTCCATCACGGACCACAAGCTTTTTCGAAAAAATCTAAAAACATGGCTATTCGACCAACCATAATTTCTGCTACTCCGACTGTCAGTCTCCATGGAGTTTCCGCTAGCGCCATGAGACCCTATTGTGATATGTGCGCTTAATAAGTTCCTCTGACTTGACTTGACTTCCTCTGACATGATACATTTTTTTATATTGTGGTACTGTATGTAACTCACCTGTGGCTTAGCATTTGTGTGTTTGCTTACTTAAGTCCTTGTATTCTGGTATGCCACTGAAAGGATTGTTTTTTATTGTTTGTCTTTTGTGCTTTTATGGTTTTAATATCTGAAACTGAATAAAGATATACGGCCAGTGGAGAAGAGCGTTGGGGACTGTCATCGGAGATTCAGAGGATGCCTGTGAAGCAGGTAAGCAGCTCCTCATACACTGTGCAGAATACTTTATTGGCATTGGGGAGAGGTGCTGAGATAAACTTTCTCAGCGGGACGAGGATCGCACAAAAAAAAAGCTGGGAAGACTGGCTGGAAAGAAGCTTATATTGCGAAAATGGCTGAAAATTTGATTAAAGAGAGAGAGGAAGCGGCGGAGGCCATGTTTGATGATAATGCAGCGAATCCAACAGATTGAATACAGACCTCCAGTAGCACTCCCCCGGAGATGGATCTCCAGACAAAAATACAGAAGTTGGTGAAATTGAATAGAACTGAGATCTCAAAATGGTGGGAATGCAAGTCACTTGAAAAATATCTGGTGGTGCGGTGGGTGCCGCGAGGGTCGAGGGTGTTGATAGCCCCAACCTTTGAGAACCCGGACCCCGAGATGCTGCAGGAATGGGCCGCTAATAGAGCGGAATCATCACAGAATATGATGTAGATTCTTATTAAATATGACAAGCGGGACAGAGAAAAAATACTACAGGAAATAAGACTGTTCCAGCAAGAGATTAGTCACCCCTCCAAACCAGAAGCAATTTAAAAAAGATCTGGAAAGTAAACTGAAAAAACATGAGCAGACCATCAGAGAATGAAAGGCAATAAAGTTTATGAGGGATAGGTTAGATTACCAAAGGGGTCAAATTTCTACATTCGCATGCCGCTTTCATACACTAAGCAGACAAAAACTCACCAATAAGGCTGCTCCACAAACAATAAATCAGGAAAAACAAATATCAAAAGAAACAAGTTCTGAGTTTAGTTCAGAACTGGATACAGATCAGGTGGAAGGAGTGGGAGTTTCTACTAAGGGAAGAGAAATCATAGAGCCACCAATGGCAATCGATAAGCTTCGTTTTTTACGTCTAGACCACACAATGAATGCCAGATCACGCCCACAACAAAAAGGAAAATTCAACAGAGGAGGCATGGAGCTCAGATCCGGGGTCAAAACACAACAGGTGTGGCAACGCAAGTAACATCAATTGCTGGAACTGTGGTCAATCTATCGGACTTGGTGCTATCAGAAGAAGAAAGTATTCTGTCTATGGGACTCTCATTTTATAAACAGACTAATTTCAACTATGGACAGACGTGAATTGATTTTTTTAAATTCATGAGGAAATTGAAGCTGAGGAAGTTTTTTTTAAAACAAAAGTAAGCAAGAGATATAGAATGTCCTAGACAGATGATCCCTGATTCCAATTTGGTAGTAGGTGATATGGACCTGTTGCATGATCTGGAACAGCTGGAGAGGGATAATGAAGAAAGATGCCCCCTTTCATCATCCAGAGAAATGGCGGCGACTTTGGGTTTAGATATTTATGGCAGTATTAAGACACCCTTTAAGCCCAAGTCAATTTTTGTACCAAATCTTCCAAGGGATTCTCTGGACATATATTCAGAACTTGTCATTAATGATTTAAAGGCATTATCATTAATGTCTAGTGAGAACTTTCCGAGTGGCAATAAAAGGCAAGGGCTGAAATATCGGAAAGTCATTGAAAAAAATCAAAGGCAGAAAGGACATTGTGGTCCGCCAGTCCGATAAGGGAGGGAACATTGTCTTGTGGCCCCTTGACATGTACAATATTGAGGCTAAGTTGCAGTTAAAGGATGAAATGTGCTATAAAGTACCACAAGCCAACCTAGTTGAAATTAAAAATGGGTTCCATGCTGATTTAGCAGGGTGGAGAGGGACAGGTCTAATCACTCAGAGTGAATATTTTGTATCTGAAGGTGGATGCCCCTATAACTCCAGTACTTTACTTGATTCCAAAAACATAAGAATCAGAAACTCCCCGGGAGACCCATTATTTCAGCAATAGGCAGCTTAATTGAAACCACGTCCAGATATATTGACCATCTTCTGCAAGAATTTGTAGGTAGTCTACCGTCCTACATACAAGATACAGGGGACTTTCTCAGAAGAATCTACGACATTCCATGGGAAGAGTCCTATGTCTTGATGACGTTGGACGTGACCTTGCTGCACACCAGCATTTCCCATGAGGATGGGCTTAGAGCCATGAAGTACTTTTTAGGTTTGAGACCAATTTATTGTACCAACAGTTTGACATGCGTATCAAAATGACAAGATGGTGCTTAGAGAATAACTTTTTCATGTATAGCAAGGGAACCTATAGGCAGGTAAGGGTTACTGCCATGAGCACCTGCTTCCCCCCTCGAGTTATGCCAATCTTCATATGGGATGGTGGGAGGAGCAGGTGCTCAGGGTTCAGTATGCCAAGGGGGGGTCCGAGAATGTTGTTCTTTGGACAAGATTTATAGATCTGTTCATCTTGTGGAAGGGCACCCCTGAATCAGCCCAGACATTTGTGTCAAAATTGAACAGCAACACTCTAAACCTAAAATTTACTTCAACCATTAGTACATCTGAGATTTGCTTTTTGAATTTGGAGGTATTTGTGAAAAATAATAAACTAAATACAGAAACACATAGGAAACCCACAGTGGGGAATTTCATTTTACATTCACATAGTTTTCATCCAAATAACCTGAAGCAGAGTGTTCCATATGCGGTACATCTGCAGGTGAAGAGGAACTGTAGAAATTCAATAACTCTGAAGGAAGCTCACGAGCAATTACTGGAAAGATTTATTGAGAGAGGTTACAGCTCCCATGTATTAGAACAAGCCAAACACAAGGTTGAGGGAGTCACTAGAAACTCATTGTTATTCTCAAACAAGGAGGAACATAAAGGGACCAGAGGCTCTAGAAAGAATAAAGGCAAGGATGAATTGTGAATAATCACAGGATTCAATGCCTATCATGCAAAGGTGAGAGAGATCATGACTAGGCAATGGCATTTAATTAAGAGTGATCTGACATTAGGTAGAGAAATTGATCTGACATTAGGTAGAGAAACATCTCGTAAACCCCTGCTGACCTTCAGACATGCTAAATCAATGCGTCAAGAGCTAGTCGTAAGTAGTCCTGAAGTGACAGAACCGGAAGGTCGTTTGAGAGCCAGCCCTGGGTTCCTTAGCTGTCACAGGTGCATAGCTTGTAAACATGGTCTAAATTGCAGAGAAGTACAATCACCACTATTGAAAAATCCCATGGAAGATCCGTAATCCCTATAATTGTAGGAGCGACTATGTAGTGTATATCCTACAGTGTTCCTGCCCTAAATGTTATGCAAGGAGTACATACTTATGGCATGTGAGAATTTTGCAATACCTCAGGGCGGTGAAAAATTGTGACGAGCTAACCTGGTGCCAGGCATATGATTGAGATACATGGAGGTAATTTGAAAAAATTGCTTTACTATGTCATTGACTCAGTCCCTAAGAACAGAAGAGGTGGGAATCGAGAACTTATACTAAGGCAATTAGAATCAAAATATATTGTGATGCTAAACACCATAATACCATATGGCCTAAATTCCGATGAAGAATTATATGTACATATTTAGAGAGGATTCTTCCCTTGATTGACAAAGAAGCTAATAGGAACACTGGACTGCATTTGTTTATGTTGGGAAATTATGTTGTAGAGATTTAATTTGTATCACAGATAATGAACACTTTAGAAAAAAAAGAAAAAATGTAAAAATGAGGAACTAGAGCATGCGTTTATATAACAGGCTGTGTTGTGTGCTAAATTGAGTAGAGAAAAAAATGAGTGAGAGGGGTATACTTTGTGAGATAGGGGACTCATCAAAGACCTATCCTCTCTCTCCGTCTCCTCTCTTAAATTGATATTGTAATTCATCTTTTGTAAGTTGTTTATTATTAAGTGACATTCAATTGGAGCATGGGAATGATTTAGGCACTAGCCGTTGATATTTATTTCTCCAAGGGCACTAGCCAGTGATGTTTACTTCTCATTTTTTAAGAGAGTGGATTATCATGGAGATACAACATCCTGCTCTATCAGTTTTAGAAATATTATAACATCTAAAAAAAATGTAATTATAGAAATGGTGGTATGAATATTTTAATACAGCACTAGCACTTGGAAAAATGGTGGTGGCTTGGGTAGATACAATTTGCACCTTAATATAAACCATAAATGGTAGACAGAGTTGTGACAATAATATTATTGCTGCACAGCACTAGCACTTTAAACCCATTTTATCTAGATATGATAATTAGTAGTTGTAATGAATTAGGGTATTGTACAGCATGAGCACTTTATATACAAATAATGAAAAACAAAAAATCAGAAGAGTTAAAGATGAAAAAGTAAAAGAAAAAAGACTATACTGTAATCTTTGCAAAAGTGTTTCTACTATCTTTATCATGTGCAAATATCATGTGTTCCATTATTTTTATGGCAGGAGCAATGGTGCCTCGTATATGTGATCAAGGCAGCAGGAACTGCTGAAACAGATTACAGCTGAATTAAAATTGTGCAAGTAACTTTCCTCCTGGTGTTGGTGTCTGGTTTTTAGGGGAAGACTGGAGTTGGTTGATATATAAATATATATATATTGATATATATATATATATATATATATATATATATATATATATATATTTGAAGCTCCGTTTGCACCAATGCCTCTGCACGCTCGGGTGGGTGCTGAGTCACACGAGGGTGTGCTTGTTTGATCAATCCAATGCTCATAACAAAAAGAGCAGAACTCACGGAGGAGAGAAAATCCCAATATATATTGGATCTGTTGTACACTCAGACATGTTTCGGCAGTGCACCTTTATCAATGTTGACATTTACAAGCCACGAGAGCTTGGGACTGTCCCGAGTTTTATAATGGAACAAAAGACAAGAGTAATTTGACTGGCAATTGCAATTTTGAAGGCCCACTGAGGGTAATAATAATTAATGTAAATTTTGTTAATTCACAGATCCTACTCAAGGAAATAATCAGAGGCAAAGGTAGTACATTCTCCAGCATGCTACACAAGTTGTTTATACTGAGAAAGCCCACTGGAGGGTAATATAATCACCATGCAGGGAGCACTGCCTTTTCTTCAGTACTGTGCACTAACAAGCATGCCTGTGATCAAGGAACTGGGGCTCCGAAACGCGTAAGGCGAAGGAATGACTCCAAATGCAAGAATGCCTGTTTTGCCTTAAATAAGAATTCCTGTAATTTGTCTTTTTTGGAGTGCATTTTCAGCCAAGTACAATTTATATATATATCTCTTACTGGCAGTTGCCAGTAGGTAGCTATAGTTAGGACTTTTTTTTCCATAGGACAAGCGTTTTTTGACTTGCCTATATTTGTGGCACCATTTGGTGAATCTTCACAAAATTTACCAAAAAATGTATGCCAGTGAGTCTTATTGTGTATGGAAAGTTTCAGGGTCATTTGTCAAGTGGAGGTTGAGAAAAAGTGGGGGGGGGTCAAAAAAAGTGTGCTTTCCAAATTAATTAACTGAGAGATTTTAAACACAACTACATCCTGAACCGCTGGACGGAATTACACCAAATTTGGCAGAACGGTGCTCTTGGTGTAAGTCAGTTCAGTAGTTTTGGAGATATTAAAGAAAATCTAAATTTGCATATCTAGGGTCATGAAGTATTTGCGACTATTTCGCAGCGAATCATGAATACACATGAATGCTGTGATTGGCTGGCCGGAACCTGTGTGGAAAGTTGGAGACGTCATTTTAAGTAATGGGACACAGCCCCCGGGGCTGAAACTAATGACGAAAAGTGGTTTAAGGGGTTCAGGGTAGAGGAACCCTGAAACCATTTATTTATAGATTTATAGAGCGCGCAGCTACCCAACAGGGTGTCCCAGTGCTGAGCAGGACAATAATCAAGCCACAGACTGCAAATGATAGCACAGGATTAGGAATTATACTTGGCTATTAAGGAAAATCTTAAATTCTTACGAAAGGCTAGTAGCGAATGACACATCCTAAGTTCCATTGGAAGAGATCCAACCATGGATGCGATATAAGGGTGTTTCAGAGGCCCCTTATGTATAAAATATTTTGTAAAATGGTTTCTTTTTACATCGTGACAAATTTGTAAATATCGCAGCAAAAATGAAAAAAAAAGATACAATCACACCCTCTCACAGATGCACTCAGACACTCACATTCCCACTCACAGACCCACTCAGACACTCATGCAGCCACTCACAGACCAACTCCGAGACTCACGCACTCACTCACAGACCTGCTCACAGACTCATGCACCCAGTCACAGATCCACTCAGACACTCAAGCACCCACTCACAGACCCACTCACAGACTCATGCACCCACTCGCAGACCCACTCAGACATTCATGCACTCACTCACAGACCCACTCAGAGACTCACGCACCCACTTACAGACCCATTCAGAGACTCACGCACCCACTTACAGACCCATTCAGAGACTCATGCACCCACTCACAGATACAATCAGTCTCTCGGACCCATTCACAGACCCACTCAGACACTCACGCACCCACTGACAGACCCACTCAGAGAGACATGCGCCAACTCACAAACCCACTCAGAGACTCACACACCCACTCACAGACCCACTCAGACACTCATTCACCCACTGACAGACCCACTCAGAGACTCCCACATCTACTCACAGACCCACTCAGAGACTCATGCACCCACTCACAGACCCACACAGACACACATCTACTGAGAGATCCAATCAGAGACTCACAAATCCACTCAGAGGCTCACGCACCCACTCACAGATCCACTGTGAGGCTCCAGCACCCACTCATAAACCCACTTAGAGACTTACACACCCACTCACAGACCCACTCAGAGAATCACACAGCCACTGAGAGACTCACTCAGAGACTCATGCTCCCACTCACAGACTCACAAACCCACTCACAGACCCACTCAGAGACTTCTGCACCCCCTCACAGACCCACTCAAACACTCAGGCACCCAGTCACAGACCCAGAGAGTCTTGCACCCACTCACAGACCCAGAGACTCATGCACCCACTTACAGACTCACTCAGAGACTCACACACCCACTGACAGACTCTTACGTATCCACTGACAGATCCACTCGGAGAGTCATGCACTCACTGGCAGACCCATTGAGAGACTCCCACTCCCACTCACAGACCCACTAAGACACTCTTACACCCACTCACAGACCCATTCACACACTAACTCACCCAGTCAGATGCACAGTGTCACTTACATAGTGAATTATAAATGTGCATGTATCTATTGAACATCTGCTTTTGTTTTGCATAGTTACGATGTATTTGTGAATAGAAAAACCTTTAAAAAAAGGGATTTAAAAAGAAAATGAACCAGTGTTTGGGAATTAGGGTGGCTCTGAGAAGAGCCTTTGTGTTTATTGTGTGTAGATGATGACTACACATAAAACAGGATGCAGTGTTTTAAGTTGTTGAGGAACACCCTGTTGCCTTTCTCTGTGAAGTGAACTCCATCACTTCTATATATGCCCTCCATGTTAAAGCGCAAGTTGTTGTTGTAGATAAAGCCCATGTTATAGTCTCTGAGAAATGCAGAAACTGTTTTATTGACATGTTTCTTGGCTTTGTCTATCTGTGGACAGAACTTGTTTGACCACTTCCATTTATCTCTTTGGCATATGTTGGAGAATACCAAGGCATTCTGAGGGAAAAGTACCATTAGTTGAGCAAAGGTATCCTTCATTAGGATTTCCAGTCCTACCCCAGTAAGTGTGTCTAGGTCATCTCCACCACAGTGCATTATTATGAGGTCAGGGTGTTTGAAATCCACAATGCTTTTTACCAAAGGCAGCAATTGAGGCCACTTTAACCCTCCCTAGTCAATCCAAGTAATGTCCACATTAGGCAATCCCAAGTCCCTGTCAATACCACTCTTTCTAGCACACTCTTTAGCCCAAGACACAAAGCTGTGACCCACAATACACACGCTAACCATTTTGAAGGCAATAAGGAGTGGCACACAGGAGAAGGCTGGAGCAGAATGAGACACTTTTAAAATTAAAGGCAGTTAAAATGGAGGACAGGACCTGTTTTAAAAAGGAAATATTTAATTGGATGGTGTAAATATGCAGGTAGTTAAAATTCGGTAGTGATTTTTAAGAAAAAGTAGGTAGATCTGTAGGTTCCGGTGAAAAGAAAAAAATGTAATGCAATCGTTCATATGCTTTTATTTACAAACAGTCAACCACACCTGCTGCAGTTGAGTTGGAAAGTAATGTGCTGCTTCTAGAATGTGTTGTGAACTTGCAACCTACTGGTTCATGAGGGTGCTCTAAGGGGGTTGCTATGGTAAATGTGCTAAGAGAGTGTCGGGGAAGGGCATTAAACAGACTGTAGTCTGTTAAAATTCTTGTGGTATACACTCATTTTTTATTAATGAGGGTTTATTGTCTTAGTGGTATGCATGTAACAAAGATTAGAGCAGTTGCAAAGTATGACGAGTACAAAGCTAAATATGTTTTTTGACTCCCGTAGTTATTTGCAAATTCGTCTCGAAGTTACATGAGGGGCTGCGCTGACAGTCACGATAAATTTGCGAATGCTCTCAAAAAGTCTACCACAGTTGGCTTCTTTACTGGAGTGCAAGAAAGGGTTAAGAAACACTGACCATTTAGAAGTGGGTTAAGAAAAGTAAAGTATAAAAGGGACACTTTGATTTGCTACCTTCGACAGTATCACTGAGGGCAAAGTTGCAAAAGTTGCTTAATGGTTGCTTTGTATGAGAGTGGTGCGCCATTCTTATGCTTAGTTTTTACATTCACACTGAGCCTACAGTCTAACTGAGAGCATAAAAAAAACCTGATCAACCAACTCAATTTACAGGTATTTGGATTACAGTGTCATTTTACAAAAATATGATTTTAACGGTATGTGTAAAGATGAAGTTAATAAAAGTGTGCATGATATATACAAAAGTTTTGTGAGTGTATGAAAGAATCAGTGAGTGGGTGTTTGAGTATTTTTGTCGGTTTATGAATGTGTGTGAGTGTCCGTTTCGGCGTTTGAGTGAGTATTTGAGTGTCTGTCTGTGTCTGAGAGTAGGTGTGTGAGAAGTCCTTTAAGCATGTGTTGTCCTGGAACTGTAGAGTGACTTTGTTGTTTGACTACATGGTTGAGTTGTCATTAAAAACTCCTTGATGAGCTTTAATCTTCTGTTTTTCTGTGTACTAGTTACCCCTAAGGTAGGGTATAGGTAAGCCATAGGGCAAGGTGGTATATGCTTAGAGGGTTAGACATGCACTTAAAAGTCTCACTGACTCACATGTGCGCTTTGTGACCCTTAGGCATAGTTACATAAGCAGTCTTTCACCCATACTCACATGTGTGCTTTGCGACACCTAGGCATAGTTACATATGCAGTCTTTCACCCATACAGCAAGTTATATACATATTTACAAAAGCAGAGTTACTCACCTTGCCTGTAAGAGAGAGACAGAGGTATGTAAATAGTCAGTGACATACCCACACAGCACCTATACATTCATCAGTAACAGAGGCAGTTGCATACACATTTATAAAACCCAACAGTCAGTAATAGAGGCAGCAAGTAATATATGCAGCCACTTATATAGACATACTATACTGCTAATTTCGAACTATAATGTCTCTGTAACCTTTGTTTTTTTCAGTGAATTTCTATGTTTTAAAAAAAATTCTATTTCCTAACTATAATGTCCCTGTAACATTTGTTTTCAGTGAATTTGTAAGGTTTTTCTAATGATATTTCCTAATTATAATGTCCATGTAACATATGATTTTTTTTCTTGAATTTTTAAGGTTTTTAAATTGTATTTTCTGTCTATAATGGCTCTATAACATGAATTTTTATAACCTTGTATTTTCTTCAGTGGATTAATAAGCGTAGTTCTTTTTCTTTAAATGTTTTATATTTGTGACGACGTCTCTATACCCGCGATGACGTCGCAAAAGGCGCATGTTTTTGAGGAAGTCTTAAACATATATATAGAGACACATTTTACTTAATAGCAGGCACTAGTTGTTCATTAATGCAGAGTTTATATTTGAGTTTGTGTGATGGTTGTAGGAAGGTGGAATCTGACTGCATGGTTGCCGCCACTTTTTTCCTGGTATTTTGCTGGTTTTCGACTTAGTTTGGCTGGGACCCTGCTATTCAGGACCCCAGCCTATCTGCTATCCCCTTAAATTGATTGCATGTACTTTAGGTACACTCCAGATTGGATTCTGGGGTACCCTTATAAGTCTCTAGTATATGGTATACTATGTACCCAGGGCATAGGTACCCCAGAGGCCTCCCAGGGGCTGCAGCATGTATTATGCCACCCCTGAGAGGCCATACAAAATGACACAACAGGTCTGCTACAGCAGCCTGTGTAAGGTGGTGTATCCACCCCTTACTCCATATCACTGCACATGTAAACCTATCAGTCACCCCTATGGCAGGCCTTAACAATCCTGAAGGCAGGGTGCTGGGTTTCATGTCAGAGGGTGCTCATGCATGAGCAGAGCCCCTCTACAGCTTTTGGAATCTTCATTCTGGGGTTGTTTGAGATGCAGCCAGACCATATACTCTTAAGTGCATTATAACCCCGCGGTAAATGCTAACTTGAGAATGGCTGCATGGAAACATGTCGTGTTTGGTGTCAAACACCTTGGAATCATACCTCCACCCCAGTACTGGGGTGGGAGGTATGATTCCTCCCTTCTAGAGGGAGCCACATGGCATCACCGGTACACCCGGTACCAGCTTAACAGAACCCTGGCATCACAAAATGGATGCTGCAGCCACAGACACAAGTCTGCCCTCCTGCTGCTGGACAAAACTCCGGCAGGGGAGGCTTGGACAATAGGTTTCCTGTCACAGGGAGGTGTGACCACCTCCCAGACAGGCTTTAGTATATTGGGGCTGGGTGGGTGCACTCCAAGAGTGCTTTGAAGTCTGCACTGGGGGCACATTTGGTGTCCCTGTGCATAGTCCAGCTCAAACCGGTTGCAGGGGCTACCAGCCCGTGCTCTGGCACAAAACTGGACAAAGGAAATGGGTGTAGCCACCCCTCTTTCCTGACCCTCCCATAGGTGGGTCCCCAGAGTCTGTCCCACCCTTTCCTTGGGTATAAAGTAGGAAACCCTGACTACAGGACTTTAGATTACACCTGGACTAAACTCTGTTACCAGAAACCAAGTACTTCGACGATCTGCACGACGCTGGATGACTGGAATCTCCCTTGGAGTAAAGGAGTTACTCCCCTGCAAGGCAGGCACCTTTAACACAACTGACCAGTTGGCATCTCCGAAACTCCTGCGGACTCCGAAGAATATCGCCACACAGGAGGTAGGTTTTCCAAGGTCTCTGAGGTCGATCTGTGCTCACAGCAAAACTGAGGCCCGTATCCCTCGTGGAGACTGTGCAACCCAAACCTTTGGACACCGCAACCATTTGCAGAAGCATCAGCTTTCCGGTGACCCCAGAGGCTGAGCTTTGGGTTCCTTGTATCCCTGACCCCGAGCAGTAACTGCACTGATGATTGCAGGCCTACACTCAACGAGTATTCTGTGGGCCGCCATTTTGTGATTCCTCTTGAGGTCCCTTCGCGATCCCTGGTCCATTGACCTGTGGGTCCCCAAGAAGGCAACTCTAACTTTTATTGAGCTTCCCTGGTTGCTCCAGATGTGCCCTGACTCTCCATTGCTTAGGGAGTCCCCAGAATCTTGCTGGTCCGCACCGAAGCATCTTTTCTCTTCCTGCATGGGTTGCTGTTGCCAAGGCTTGTTGTGGTCAATCCGATCACCTATACCCCAGCACTCGACATCCTTTATGGGATAGCTCGAATCCGGCTCCTGGTTGTCGTCGACGTCTCTGGAACCCCGTGGCTGCAGAGTCAAGCTTCACCTCTTTGCACCTGAAGCACCCGACATCGGTGGGCATTCGATTGCTCCGCTCCTGGTCACTGGCTAGTGACCCAGACTCTGTCCCCTCTGCTTTCAGGTTCTTCACATCTTCGATCCAGGCTTGGATCCACCCGGACACTTTTCTTCTTCATGGCAGCAGCACTTTGCAGCAGATCGCCATTGAAAACGACGACGATTCCTGACACCCTTTGACACCTATGCACCCGGCTCCCCTGGGTGAGGTAACTCGAGTACTCCAGTGCTCACGTGGGTGTTGGCCCTAGAACCCCTTAAGTCTAAAGGGGTTTGCTGAAAGTCCTCTCCTAAGTGTCCTTTATCTTTAAAATTCCAACCGCGACTTTCCGCATTGAATCCTATGGCGCTCGCAGCTGTGTTCTCACACTGCACACGTTCCCTGTACGTCTCCTGTGTCACTACCTTGGGTGGTTCCTTGGGGTCCCAGCGATTCTACGTGCCCTAGGCACTGTGTCTAGTCAAGTCGTGGTTCTTATACCACTTTCTTAGTATATGGTTTGGTTTCCCCCTGGAGCCCACTGTGTATTGTGCTATTTACTGTCATTTTAATACTGTGATATTGTGTATCTTGGACTCTAATCTCATAAAGAGATTAGTAGTTAGTGTTTAGAAATAAATACATATATTTTATATATATCTTGTGTGGTTCTCCTTTCATTTGGTCATTCAAGAGGTTATAATCTGGTAAACCAAGCTGCTTTACACTCCTTCAAGACTTAGCCTGAAGGCTGCTCTCCATAGCTACCACTGAGATAGCTTTCAATAAAGGTTGTCTTTAAACCTATCATCAATAAGGGTCGTTTGGACTGGTGCAAGGTGCCCACTATAACTAGTGGACAGCATATGCCAGGCCAACATCTCACATTGGTGTGCAGCGGTTGGATTCAGGCTTGCTATTGCTTTACCAGATAATCTCTTTGAGTGACTAACTGAAAACCACTATAGGTACATAGGTACATATAAATCAAGTTTAGAATACAGTAAGTTCTACTGAAATTAGAGTTGTGTGTCAAGGGCTTAGCACACCCTTTCTACAACTCAAGAGAGTTTCAGTTCCCACTAGAGTAGGTAGGTGCATACACCACACTACACTAGAATGTCTTCAAGGCCTGAAGTCAGTGACTCCTTGCCCACTAGGTATGACAATCTCACATTCCAGGAATTGAGAAATATGTGTACCTCTAGGAGCCTGAAGACAGGGAGACATGCCTCATAGAGGCTTTGCAGTTAGATGACCTCAGAAAGACCCCAGGGTCTGATGAGGCAGGCAAGGTGGGTGGGACAGCAGAAGAGGAAAGGCCAGGTAGTGAACACTACTATGACCCAGACTCTGATGCTGGCCAGGAGGATCAAAATGATTCCAACCTGGATAATCCAATTCTTCCTGAAGGTGAGGAAGGAGACCCCAGTGGGGCTCTCTTTACCCCACCTGGAAGGGTTAATAGTCTACCCAGAAGATCCAGATCTCCTTCTCAGGAATCTAATCATTCTGGTAAGTCTACAGGGAGCTCTGTTTCTCATAGGACTTCTTCTCATAAAAGGGAGTCCTCTTATGAGAAGAAGTGCCAACTGCTTGAGTTTGAGAGAGCTAAGCTCAGAATCAAGAGAGAGCAATTGGCCTTAGACAGGGAATCCCTGGAGCTTCAGAAAGCTTCTCAAAAGTTGGGGCTAGAGCCCCATGGTGGCAGCAACAGTGTCCCTAGGAGTAGAGAAGAGACTCATCCGGAACCTGAACAAGATTGTCCCTCCCTACCAGAGTGGGGATGACATCCACAAATGGATAACTGCACTGGAGAGGGCCTGTAAAGTACAGAGGGTCCCTCAGGAGCAGTGGGCAGCAATCTTGTGGCTCTCCTTTGCAGACAAAGGTAGAGACAAGCTCCTCACTGTAAGAGAAGAGGATGCTGACTATTACAAAGTCCTGAAGAGTGCTCTGATTGATGGGTTTGGTCTAACTACTGACCAATACAGGTTAAAGTTCAGAGACACCCAAAAGGCACAGACTCGGGAATGGGTTGACTTTGTAGATTGTGCTACTAAGGCTCTGGAAGGTTGGATACATGGCAGCAAGGTGCATGACTTTTTAGGATTGTACAATTCGATTATGAGGGAGCAGATCCTTAATAATTGTCAAAACCAGCTTTTACACCAGTACCTGGTGGACTCTGATCTGACCTCTCCCCAAGAATTGGGAAAGAAGGCAGACAAATGGGTCAGAACCAGAGTAAAGCCAAAGAATCAGGGTGGTGACCAGAAGAAAGATTCTACCAAGTCCCAAGAGAAAGGTGGGGATAAATCCAAGGATAAATCCACTACAGGGCCCCAAAAGTCCTCTCCTGGGGTTGGGTCCCAAACTCCTTCCTCCCCTGAAAAGAAACCTTATTGCCATAACTGTAAGAAGCCTAGCCACTGGAAAAATGACCCCAGTTGCTCACAGGCTGGCAATAAGGAAAATGTTCCTCCCAGCAATACTACCACTCCTCCTGGTACTACAAGTAGTAATCCCCCAGGTGGTAGTAATGCACCCAAAAAGTTAGGTGCATTTTCATGGGGAACTGAGGTGGACCCCAGTTTATCAAGGTCCTCCTCACAGGCCTTCTTAGTCTGTGATGGTGGCATGGGATTTGCCACTTTTACTATGAGTCCCAATACTTTGGGCAAGTACAGACAGGTGCCACTAATCAATGGTCAGAAGGTGTTGGCATTCAGGGACACATGGGCTAGTGTCACCATGGTGACAGGGAAACTAGTCCCCCCTCAACAGCTTTTACCTGAGTTCAAGTACCAGGTGACCAACATTGATGGTATCAGAACAGATCATCCCATTGCCATAGTCAATCTCAGCTGGGGAGGGGTCACTGGCCCAAAGAGAGTGGCAGTGTCCCCAAACTTGCCTGTAGATTGCCTGTTGGGCAATGATCTGGAGGTTTCAGCCTGGGCTGAAGTTGAATACAAGGCCCATTTAAAAATGTTGGGCCTCTCTGAGAAGGTTGGTGGGGCTGTTAGGACCTCAGCCTCATCTCAGGAAAACTTTGGAGAGGTGGAGCCTGAAAGAATGGCCCACTCTACTCCCCAAGAGAGCAGAAGGGTTGAAGAAAAGTCTTCTTCCTCCCAGACTATAGGTAAGGGTCAGCTTCCTCAGGGAACTGATCCTACCCCTAGTGAAGAAACTGCCCCAGAGGTGGTCAGGCCTGGCCTGGCAACACCCCTGATGGCAGGGGACCCTTCCAAGGTGGTACCCAGTCTGGAGCAGGTAACCTGCCCCTCTCTACCCTCCCTCCGCCCAGGGCTGCAGAGGTCAGGGAGGTCAGTGGACCCCTAAGGGCTCCCTGTCCAGAGGAAGCCCCTCATCCACAGATTAGGGGCACCCAGTCTTGTAGCCCTAGCAAGGTGAAAATTCCTCAGCACACTGAGGGGACCTGCTTACCATTGGATAGGGACCTCCCCCAGATGGATTCTGTTGGGCAAAGGCAAACCTGGGACCAAGTGGTTCCAAACCTACCATGTCCCTTCAGTGTTCCAGCCCCAGGGACCCAACCCTCAGCTGTAGGCAGCCATTGGTTGACCCTTAGGGGCAGATACAACTCAGTCATGGAAAGAAAGGCCTCCCTGGTGACCAGTGATCTGAGGAAGCTGAGGCCAAATGTATTAGGGCCTCACTTCTATACTCAGACACCCCACCAACCTTTTACTTTGCCAAAACACACCACAGGTAGTAATTCCAAATGGTGGAGATCACCCAATACCCTTGGGGTTAGGAATTGCTTAGTGGACCATAAGACAGGGGGTAACCATGCTAGTGCAGGATCTTTCTTATATGGCCACTTAGTCAATAAAGGCTAAACTGGACAAGGTTAGCCTTATCTCCTTTCATTTGGGGGGCGTTATGTAGGAAGGTGGAATCTGACTGCATGGTTGCCCCCAATTTTTCCTGGTGTTTTGCTGGTTTTCGACTTAGTTTGGCTGGGATCCTGCTATTCAGGAACCCAGCCTATCTGCTATCCCCTTAAATTGATTGCATGTACTTTAGGTACACTCCAGATTGGATTCTGGGGTACCCTTATAAGTCCCTAGTATATGGTATACTATGTACCCAGGGCATAGGTACCCCAGAGGCCTCCCAGGGGCTGCAGCATGTATTATGCCACCCCTGAGAGGCCATCCAAAATGACACAACAGGTCTGCTACAGCAGCCTGTGTAAGGTGGTGTATCCACCCCTTACTGAGATATAGGTTCCCTATATCTCTCCATATCACTACACATGTAAACCTATCAGCCACCCCTATGGCAGGCCTTAACAATCCTGAAGGCAGGGTGCTGGGTTTCATGTGAGAGGGTGCTCATGCATGAGCAGAGCCCCTCTGCAGCTTTCAGAATCTTCATTCTGGGGTTGTTTGTGATGCAGCCAGACCATATACTCGTAAGTGCATTATAACCCCGCGGTAAATGCTAACTTGAGAATTGCTGCATGGAAACATGTTGTGTTTGGTGTCAAACAACTTGGAGTCATACCTCCACCCCAGTACTGGGGTGGGAGGTATGATTCCTCCCTTCTAGAGGGAGCCACATGGCATCACCGGTACACCCGGTGCCAGCTTAACAGAACCCTGGCATCACAAAATGGATGCTGCAGCCACAGACACGAGTCTGACCTCCTGCTGCTGGACGAAACTCCAACAGGGGAGGCCTAGACAATAGGTTTCCTGTCACAGGGAGGTGTGACCACCTCCCAGACAGGCTTTAGTGTATTGGGGCTGGGTGGGTGCACTCCAAGAGTGCTTTGAAGTCTGCACTGGGGGCACATTTGGTGTCCCTGTGCATAGTCCAGCTCAAACCGGTTGCAGGGGCTACCAGCCCCTGCTCCGGCATGGAATTGAACAAATGAAATGGGTGTAGCCACCCCTCTTTCCTGACCCTCCCATAGGTGGGTCCCCAGAGTTTGTCCCACCCCTTCCTTGGGTATAAAGTAGGAAACCCTGACTACAGGACTTTAGATTACACCTGGACTAAACTCTGTTACCAGAAACCAAGTACTTCGACGATCTGCACGACGCTGGATGACTGAAGAATCTCCCTTGGAGTAAAGGAGTTACTCCCCTGCAAGGCAGGCACCTTTAACGCAATTGACCGGTTGGCATCTCCGAAGCTCCTGCGGACTCCGAAGAATATTGCCACACAGGAGGTGGGTTTTCCAAGGTCTCTGAGGTCGATCTGTGCCCACAGCAAGTCTGAGGCCCTATCCCTCATGGAGACCATACAACCCGAACCCCTGGACACCGCGACCATTTGCAGAAGCATCAGCTTTCCGGTGACCCCAGAGGCTGAGCTTTGGGTTACTTGTAGCCCTGACCCCGAGCAGTAATTGCACCGAAGATTGCAGGCCTACACTCAACGAGTGTTCCGTGGGCCACCATTTTGTGATTCCTCTCGAGGTCCCTTCGCGATCCCTGGTCCGTTGACCTGTGGGTCCCCAAGAAGGCAACTCTAACTTTTATTGGGCTTTCCTGGTTTCTCCAGACGTGCCCTGACTTTCCATTGCTTGGGGAGTCCCCAGGACCTTGCTGGTCTGCACAGAAGGATCTTTTCTCTTCCTGCGTGGGTTGCTGTTGCCAAGGCTTGTTGTAGTCAATCCGATCACCGACACCCCAGCACTCGACATCCTTTGTGGGACAGCTCGAATCCGGCTCCTGGTTGTCGTCGACGTCTCCGGGACCCCGTGGCTGCAGAGTCAAGCTTCACCTCTTCGTATCTGAAGCACCCAACATCGGTGGGCATTCGATTGCTCCGCTCCTGGTCACTGGCTAGTGACCCAGACTCTGTCCCCTCTGCTTTCAGGTTCTTCACATCTTTGATCCAGGCTTGGATCCACCCGGACACTTTTCTTCTTCACGGCAGCAGCACTTTTCAGCAGATCGCCTTTGAAAACGACGACGATTCCTGACACCCTTTGACACCTATGCACCCGGCTCCCCTGGGTGAGGTAACTCGAGTACTCCGGTGCTCACATGGGTGTTGGCCCTAGAACCCCTTAAGTCTAAAGGGGTTTGCTGAAAGTCCTCTCCTAAGTGTCCTTTATCTTTAAAATTCCAACCGTGACTTTCCGCATTGAATCCTACGGCGCTCGCGGCTGTGTTCTCACACTGCACACGTCCCCCGTGGGTCTCCTGTGTCACTACCTTGGGTGGTTTCTTGGGGTCCCAGCGATTCTACGTGCTCTAGGCACTGTGTCTAGTCAAGTCGTTGTTCTTATACCACTTTCTTAGTATATGGTGTGGTCTCCCCCTGGAGCCCACTGTGTATTGTGCTATTTACTGTCATTTTAATACTGTGATATTGTGTATCTTGGACTCTAATCTCATAAAGAGATTAGTAGTTAGTGTTTAGAAATAAATACATATATTTTATATATATCTTGTGTGGTTCTCCTTTCATTTGGTCATTCAAGAGGTTATAATCTGGTAAACCAAGCTGCTTTACACTCCTTCAAGACTTAGCCTGAAGGCTGCTCTCCATAGCTACCACTAGGATAACTTTCAATAAAGGTTGTCTTTAAACCTATCATCAATAAGGGTCATTTGGACTGGTGCAAGGTGCCCTCTATTACTAGTGGACAGCATATGCCAGGCCAACGTCTCACAATGGTTGTGTGAAAAAACATATTCAATGTTGTGTTTTATATATTCACAGTGACTCTGTAGACCGCGGCGGCATCGGTAGTCGTGAAGTGCACGTGTTTTTTTAAAACTGGGGAACACATACTTACACATATTTTAATTAATATTTGAGACAAGTTGTTCATTGATATACTCTTTAAACCAAAGTTTTGTAAAAATGTTTCAATTAAAAGCCTTTTACTTTGTGTTTTGCGTGATCACAGTGATGCCAAAAGTCGCGATGACGTCTGTAACCGCGATGAACCCGTGTTTTTGGTGAAGTGTAGAACACATATTTATACATATTAAATAGTATGATCCACATTTGTGTTTTAAATATCAGACGATGTACACTTATGTTTGAGTACTTATTTTCAAATAAAATATCATTCTGTTCAATTTCCGGTCTTCGCAAAGACCCCGATCATTGCGAAGATCATGTGACCAGGAAATAAAGGAATATGATTGGATGATACACTTTTTAACTATAAGAATAGGAAGACACGCCCATTTATCTATCTTGGACATTCCTTAAGAGGAGTTCATTGTGAGCAGCTCACTAGCATTTGTTGGAGTATTGTTTTGCATATTTTGGCAACTCAGCCAGAAGAGGGAAATCAGGTGGAACAACAGGTAGACCAGGAAGTCCAAGAGGTGGATTCTGGTGACTCTGGAGATGAGGGCCCTCCCAAGAAGAAAGCAAGCATTGCCTGGTATTTCTACAGGATTCCGTTGGGAGAATCAAAAACAGTCGCCAAATTTGCGCAATGCACAATGTTTGAGAAGACATTGTCAATTAGTATAAATAAAAAATATTCTTACAGGATTACGTCCATGCTTTACCATCTATAAAATGCCATGGCAATCGTCCAAAAGCAGCAAGTAGGCAATGTGAGGCTGAAGGACCCTGAACTTCAATAGCAGCCGCAACAATACCGGGGCAGAGAGTCCCTACAGAGGTCCAATCTCAACTTTTGGCTCCAGAGTTTTCCCGGATTGCATCATACTGCATGAATTGTGGAGTTGTATTGAGTGCTGGACAGCAGTCCATAACAGCCCTTTGCAATGCTGCAAAGAATCATACATTTTTTTTTGGGCCCTTCATAGTTATTTTACATTATCAGGCATTTTATTATCTTCTAATTTATTGTAACAGCACTTACATATAACTTGCCGAATGGACAAATTAAAGCATTCCTCTACAAATAAATATACAGCTAACGTTTGCCAGTTATCATTATTTTCTTTTTCACTTTTCAAATACAAGACAACAGTCCGTGTTTGAATCTTGTAGTGAGTGCATCGACAACATATAAACAAATACTCCGGCTTTTCAGACCACACTCTATTACATTTTGTAATCTCTTCTTCAAAACTATCAATTGTAATATCTGTGTCCTGTTCTGCAACTCCTCCTCTTAACAACTCTTCATTTTCCCTAGAATCCTGCTCAGGACCAAAGAAACAAAACTGCACATCATCACAAACCTTTTCTATGTCTGCCACAGTACCATGCAAAAATGCTCTATTTGTTTCTCCTAAACATAAAACAGGAGTTTACACATAGTACAACCTCCTAACTAAAGTTCACATTGTTGAGTGATGTACAGATAACATCCTGAAATGATGAAAGGTGCTTTGGCACACTTTCTTTGATAAACAAGCTAGTGAGTGTCCCTGAAAATTTGTATGCTTTCTAATCTTGCAAGGATCCAATCCTTGTAAACTACTTATTTGGTGTTTTAAACTTCACCTTGGAAAGATATGTAGAAATGTCCTTAATATATCAATGGATTGCTGTTGAATACTACAAACACTACTACAATTCCATTTGTATCCTGCCGCCTGACTCCGCCTTCCTTGTACCTCTTCTCCAATAACTTGTTCTACATTTCTAGGTACCATCACCTTTTCTGCTATATGAGTGCCATTCTTCATTTCATAACATCGTCCTCGTTAATCAATAGCATGAACTAATCTATTATACCTAGAGATAACTTTCTTCATTAAAGAAAGGCTCTGTACTAGAAGTATGTATTCATTCTCCACTAACAACTGTACAAAAGTTACTTCTATTCACTAATCTTTTTTTCTGGTTTTGTCTCTTCATGCATGACACCATTTTGTCAAGAGTCTTCGTTCTATTTATAATCAAAATGAAAAGCTTCCTTTTCAAAGCAAAGGCCTTATCAACTACTCTCTCAACTCATTCTTTCTTTTTCAGTGCCTCTCTCCTTCTTCTATAGTTTTTCATAGATCTCAATTGATTTATAACTACTATACTACGAAACATCCTGGCTCTGATTTCCGTAAACTGCTTCTGACTCCTGGTTAAAGTGTGTCCATTTTTGTTACATTCTTTCCTGTTCTTGTTATATAGATTTTATCCACAGTTTGAATTTCATTTTCATTATTTTGTAATCTTTGGAAATGTCCACATATATTTTAAAGAAATGACTTTGTCCTCTTACCAGTAGCTGTTTTTTCTTTCACCACTTTTTCTTCATTTTGCCCCTTTTGTGTCTCAGTTCTGCATAGATACTGTAGTTGCTTCCGTTCCTTTTTCCCCTGAGCTTTTGTAGGCATTCTGTCTGTAGTTATGTCGATATTGTTCTGTAAAATAAAAAAGTATATTTGAATTTTTATTCTGGCCAATGTAACAACTACTTTACTACTGGCTAACACATAATACAAAAAACTGTTTTTATGTTATGTTGCAGTTTTAAATCTACAGAATAACCTAGCTACATAACTACAATCACTTACTTCAATGTACCAAATGCAAACCAAAACACAAAACCTAATTTATTAGTTACCTTTTAATATTATAGCACCCTCTACTACAAAACAGCTGCACCATATCTCAGTTCTCACTTATACACAGTAAAAGACCACTTTATCCCTTTTGTATTAAATTTTAAAATATGCAACCAAAGTGTAAAAGTACATACAGTGTCTCAATACTGTAAATCTGAAAACACAACATGATCTATTTCTGTGCCTCTCTACCACTGTGTAACTGGTAGATTTACGGTTTCAGTACTTTTCTACTTAGATGTGTCAGATTTAAATTTTGAGAAACACTGCATATAAAAATCTTGCACATTAATCTGTATCACAGCATATAGCTCACTAATTATTCAGAGTACATGCAAACAGTTTGTGACAGGTTACATAAATAATGCACCAGACTGTTCTAAAAGAGTACATATTCCTCACTAAAACTTGTAAATACATATGTTTGTGGTTGAGTACAACAATACTCCCTGAATGATTGGATGAGTGCATGGATAGTGCCTAGGTGATTCCCTCAGAATATAGGTAGTGCCTGGATGATTCCCTGAGTATGTAGGAACTATGTTGGTGATTCCTTATTTGCATAGTTAGTGCCTGTGTATTCACAAGACTATATTGCTACTATCTGGGTGTTTGGGATGAGTGCATGAGTACTGCCTGAATGATTAGATAAGTGCACGTCTAATGCCTCAATGATTCAATACATGCACAGGTAGTATTTGGATGATTAAATGAGTGCTACTCTAGTCCCCATGTGATAACAAGACTACATGCGTAGTATAAACGTGATTTATTCAGTCCATGCATAGTGCATACATAATTTTTTATGTGCATACATAGCACCTGACAGATTGCGTGAGTGCATGAGTAGTGTTTCAGTGATTGAATGAGTACATGACTGATGCCTATGTGTTTTTGGTTAATTGAACAGGTACCACCTGGGTGATTACAAAACGACATGCGTATTGCCTGGATAATTGAATGACTGCTTCAGTAGTGCCTGGTTGATTACATGAGTGCATGACTAATGTCTGAGTAATTGTCTAAGTCCATTGTTAAAACTTGAGTGATAAAAGCAAGTGTGCTGCTGTGGTGATTATATTAGTGCAAGAGTATTGCCTCAGTAATTGGATGAGAGCATCGATACTGGATGGTTGATAGGTTCACTGCAATGGTACTTCCTGCATATTCGGATGAGTGCATGACTAGTACCTGAGTGTTTGGATGAATGCATCTGTTGTGCCTCAGTATTTGGATGAGTGTATGGGTTATAAGAGAGTGTTTGGATGGGTGCATGGGTTGTGCATGGGAGTTTGAATAACTGCATAGGTACAGCTTCAGTGACTGTTTATGTGTATGAGTATATAATTAGTGCCCACGTGATTGGAAGAGTGCATGTGTAGTGCCTGGGTGTTGGAATAAGTGTGTACATAATGCATGAGTGATTCAATAACTGCCTGAGTAGTGACTGAGTGATTGGATGGGTGCCTTAGTAATGCTTGGGTGACTGTAAAGTATCTTCATTGCTGTTAGATACATAACAGTTGTGACTATATCTGTTACTCATTGTTTAACTCCTTCTGTCAGTATCAAACTATCTGCTTTGTGTTTCTATCCTTTTCTAATGACCTGTGTGTCAGAAAAATCTAGATATCACACTTCATATATAATTGGATACATGCCTCTATACAAGCATACATTGCTCTGTTACTCAGCATGCACAAGCATCAGTAATTTTGTAAAACTGAAAACAGCAAATCTCACTTTTTCAGAGCACAAAAGCTTTTCTTAATGGCATACCTACATTTCTTACATTTTTCTTGTGTGTTTAAAATATATATTCAGCATTTCTCAAAGAAAAGTTACACGCCAAATGAAGGTAGCACAAGAACTGTCAACAGACATTCTGCACTTTAAACTCTCCTCAATTTTAAACAGAGCATGTTTAAAGAAATACACGACCCTCACCACATACATGAAATTTTCATTAGCCTTAAAGAACTTAGATCACCATGTAAACATATATGTGATTCCATAATAGATATGCACGTTGAAGCCACCTTTCCAAAAATATACAGTGCTCTACATCTTTAAATAAACTCAATAATCCCACCGTACATATAACTATGTGCAACCACAAAAAGAAATCACACCATCTAAGCATGTGCAAACCACTCATATAAGTAAAAAAACATTTTGAAAAACACTTCCTAATACATACCTAACAAATATTACCCCTTTATAATACATAAGCAGGCGAAGAACATTTTATGTTTCACTTGTGACTTCACTACTCCTGTTTAATAATATGACCAAAAGTACTACAACTCCCAGAAAGCAAATAACATAGATATATCTTTTCTGCACATGATGCTTAGACATTTAAAACAGTGTTGGTTTTAAATACATTCCTCATTACAACTTTGAAAAATACGTTACTGTTATTTCTCCATAAACTGCACAATGGAATAAAGGGAAATTAATTCATTTTTCTCTTACTTCCCAAAACATTTTGTACTAACATCTTAAACACATACCCTCTGATAGATACAGTTAATCTCACATATTTTTTTCATATCACTGTGATACTCTTTTTTATCAAACTCCTATATACATCTTCATTTCTAATGTAATTTCTTTTTAAATAATGAAAATTTTATGTACATACCAGTGAATTGAGTTTGTAGATTATATTGTTGTTTTAGCTCTTTTTAAAATAGTTTTGACACAATTAGGATTTGTGAAAACTAAGCACAAGAATGGTACACCACTTTCATACAAACTAACCATAAAATGGCAACCTCTTCAACTTCCCACTCTATGATCATGAGAAAGGAAGCAAATGAAATCATGTCTTTCATTTTAGACTATTCTATCTGCACTTGTGAATTGTTTGCATCTGATAACCCTTTCTCTCTCTTTCAAAAGGAGGTTCCTGTCTCCATACGTTCTCAATTTTTTTGCGATGATCATGGAGTAATCGCGAAAACAAATGGGAGTCCAAACCTATATTTAGCTACAGTTTATTTTTATTTTATTTTTTTAAATATTTTTATTAAGTAAGATTAACATGTTCAGTTAGGTACAGCCTTTTACAAATGTCAAAAAGATTCACAATAAGACTCACAGCGCTATGTCACACCATTAATGTAGGTTATTTCCCCCATCAACCACCACGGTGGAGCTTACACTCGAGCTTCCTTCACTATTTTGCCTCCCCGAAACACCCCTCCTGATATCTGTGGGACTGGTGCAAATTCCTCCCATATGTGTATTCCATTTGCCCCATATATGGTCCCATTTCCTCGGGCACCCTCTCATTAAGTATTGAGTTCTCTCTGTTATCATACAGGAGTCCATATCTCTCTCCCAGTCCTGGAGTGTCAGTGTGGTCTGCGCCCCACAGTATCATGCTATATTTCGTTTTGCGATCATCATCCCCCCATATCTGCTCTTTCCGGTTTAGGTCTGTCCCATCCCAAATGTTAAGGAGACATAGCTTTGGTTGTATCTCTACACTTCTCCCACTGACTCTGGCCACTTCACTCATTACTTCCCCCAGCTTACTTTTTTTATAATTTAAATACTGCACAACAGTTTATTACATAGTCCTCAATTGGAAATTAAAGTTTATCATTACTTAAATTATGTCATAACTGCTCAACTTTTAAAAAAACTGTTCTCTCTCTTTAACACCCTTTCCCCAATACACTCTTAGCTCAGTGTATATAGCAACCCAGTAGAACCAGTAGGTTACAGGTTCACAGCACATTTTAGAAGGAACATGCTACTTCCAAATGAGATACAACAGGTGCGGTTTACTGCACAGATTCAGAAGCATATCCATATTACATTCCTTTTTTTTAAAACAACAGTCAATAATAGGACTTCTTACTAATGCATCCAACCTACTACCACATTTTATTCACTTACTTACTGACAGCATCCAATGAAATATATCTTATAAAACAAAAAGAAAACACCTCCATTTTAACTGCTTTTCAAAACTACCTCATTCAGCTCCAGCCTTCTCCTGACTTCTATTGCTCCTTCACTTCAAAATGCTTACAGTGTGGATTGGTGGCCACAGCTATGTCTATTGGGCTAAAGAAGAGAGGTATTGACAGGGACTTGGGTTTGCCAAATGTGGAGATTACTTGGTTCACCCAGAGAGGGTTAAAGTTTCATCAGTTGCTGGCTTTGGTTAAAACCATTGTGTATAGCCAAGCTCTCACTTCATGATTGTGCACTGTGGTGGCAATGACCTAGGCGCATTGACTGGGGTAGGGCTGGAAATCCTAATGAAAGATACCTTTGCAGAACTGATGTCGCTTTTCCCTCACACTGTCTTGGTACACTCTAATATATGTCAAAGACAGAAATGCAAGTGGTCAAATCAATTCTGTCCACAGATTGACAAAGCCAGGAAACAAGATAATAAAACTGTTTCTGCATTTCTCAGAGACCATCGCATGGGCTGTACTCTAACAACAATCTGAGTTTTGACATACATGGAATTTATAGAAATAATGGATTGCACTTTACAGACAGAAGGCAACAAGGTGTTTCTAAGTAACCTGAAACTCTGCATCCGGTCTTATGTGTAGCTGTCATATATACACAATAAACACAACAGGCTCTTGTCAGAGCCACCCTAGTACCCGAAATATTGTAAATTTGTTTTATAAAGATCCTTTTTCTCTAGTTTTTGAGTAACATCCTGACGACTTCGTGATCGCTGAGAATACATTGCGAAATTGCAAAACAAAAGCAGACATTCAACGCCCACCAGCACATCCAAAAATATTGACTAAAAAAATCCATTGTAAACATTGCACTACACATATTACTATTTACATGTTTCTTTAAAAACATGTTTAAACTCATGTTTTTGTACTAAGTATCTTTAAAATCCATCTTTAAGACCTATTTTCAGTTTTTGCGCTTATTCAGGAAGTTGCGACGATGCCGTTAACCAAGACGATCGTGGCTTTTCCATAAAGTGAAAAACATATATATTCACACATATTACAGTATTTTACTCACTAGGGGTTTATTACTGTACACTTCAAACTCATGTTTTTCTAGTGTATCTTTAGAACAACCATCTCTAAAACTTTTTTTCCGCTTACGCAGTGAGGCCGGAGATCGCAATGACATCGGTAATTGCGATCCCCGCGGATATTGCGCGAAAGCGGAAAGCAAAAGCAGGAATTCAATAGCCACCACCACATTAAAAAATTATAACTATATAATTAATTCTAACCATCAAACTAGATAAATCTATATCTAAATAACTCTACAAAATCATTTATCAGAATCTCAATATAAAAGAATATGCATTAATGATTTACTGATATATTTTTTTATATTTCCACCAATATTCACCGTGTCAACGCGATAGTCACGACATCCCCGTCATGGTACACGGGGTGCTGCGCTGGTGATCACATCGTCGTCTTGAATATTGTGTGCAAATAAAAAAATCTATTTTGGACACATACCTTGTGTCACTAACACTTACATTTCTAAAACATGGGGTCAGAGTACCTCGAAACTGACCCCTTATGTTTACTTTCACAGAACATTTTAGCTCCGGAAACTGTTCTTGATAGATAAAATGGTGCCCACAACTTTCCGTTCAGGTTGCGACCAGCCAATTACAGCATTCCTGTCAGTGCACGCAGTCGCAATTAATTGCGAAATCGTCACGAAATGTCCGCGACCAGAGATATCACTATAATTTTCAACTTAAATGTCACAAAAACTACTGAACGAATTTGCACTAAAAAACAAAAAGCACAATCTGCATAACATATACCTTTCTGGCAAATTTGGTTTAATTCCGTCCAGCGGTTCGGGCTCTAGGTTTGACAACACGTTCCTATTGGAATTAACATTACAAACGCACCCTTAATTCGTGCCCCTATTTCTTGGTCCCCACTGCATGGATCGCCCTCAAACGTTCCTTGACACACACAACCTACTTTGACACTTTTTTGGGAAAATTTCATAAAGATTGGTCAAATGACGCCTAAGTTATAGGCAAGTCAAAAAATGCTTTTCATATGGAAACTAGATCCTAACTATAACTACCTACTGGTGACAGGCAGTAAAAGGGTGTGTGTGTGTGTGTGTGTGTGTGTAGTACGGAGACATTCACTTTTCATATGCAGCTGAATAGAAGTTGACCAAATTAGTGGTACAAATCTGTTCAGTAGCTTTGTGAAATTAATGTTTACATATTTTTCCTAGTGGGCTTTACTGGGTTAAAAATATAAATATCTTGAATGTTGCAAAAGTGTGTTTTTTTTTTATTTGCCTTTAACTTTAGAGCTGTTTGATGAACTTGCATACAATTTGGTACATGCTTAGCATTTTCATTTTTTATATTTTTGCATGTTCACCAAGGATGGTTACAGGTGAAATGCTATTGCATGGGTTCAAAAAGAGTTCATTTGCTAATAACTGTGGCATCAATTGATGAATCCACATGGAATTTAGCAGACTTTTAGCACATTTAGGGTCTTATTTACAAGCCCCTTGCGCCGCTGGTGCATCACTTTTAATATTGGAAAAAGTGACCTAACGGTGGTGCAAGAGGCTTGTGTTCTGTTATTATTGCAAGGTCAGTGAAGACCCTTCAAAGCGGGGAGCAGGAAAAAGATAACAATTTTTATGTGCTAATAACTCTGGTGCTCTTTCAGGAACCTGGATGAAATTTGGCAGGTTGTTAGCATGTTAAGGCCAATGAAGCAATAACAGGTTTCATATAGATTCAAAAAGAAGCAGGGACAAAGTTAAATGGGGTTCAAACAATCGTTGATTGCTAATAACTTTTCTACAATTTTATGGATCTGTACAACTCTTGGTAGCTGCTAACCATGTTTTTCTTAGTCTTGATAGTTTGGGTTTCTTGCACATCTGTTACAGATAGGAATATGTAATGACATGGCATTAAAAAAACAGCATTTCCCATGATAACTCACATAGGAATCATTGATCTCAACTATGAATAAACTGCAGAATCGATTTACACAATATTTGGCATGAAACAAGACCTTTACTTGGGAACGTGACTCTGCTATTTTTGGTGTAAATCCGTTCACAAATTGTTAAGATGTTAGCATTAGAAGAATGTGTCTGTTGCTTTAAAGGGTTAAAAGTTAATGACACTTTGGGGTGTGGCCTCAAGGGCCAAGATGATGGCTACTCTTCTGTGAGCTCCTGACACGCCTGGCATGCCCGGCAAAACTCTTCCTAATCGCCGGTACTCACAAGGGCTATAGCTGGTTGTGCTGCCACCTATCCTGTAGGCTTGGACCATCTGCGGGCTGAAGATCTGATGACCTTGACCCTTTGGATGGCTTATATAGTGCCGCACGGGGACCGTAGCGAGACTCAAGATGGGGGAGTACACGGCTCACAATCAGTTGATGGACCCGCGTTGAGCCTTGAGTGCTTCTGGAATCATCTGCATCACCTCATGCCCCCTCTCATGGCCTACAACTGCGGCATCCAGTAGGGGCTTGCTGACTCAGCCATCCTGAAAGGCAGCACTCAATCTTTGAACCCTGAGGGATTGGCGAGTCCCTCTGTCGGTTTTGAGGTGGTTACTACTCGGCTGTCTGTGTGAATGACGTTTCTTCTTGGATTGCTGGGCAGGGGCATCAGTGAGCTACGCTGCACGGTGGCCTGATACTGAAGTTACACTTATCTACCTGACTGCCTCAGAGAGCCACACTTTGGCTACAGGCGAGTCATTGAGAGGGTGGAGGGCTCACATGGATTCAGATCTTGCCGGTCACCATGGCCCAGCTGGGTCCATGCTGATAACGCCTCTCCCTAGAAAGGGAGTGCCACTGCCTCACACTGCAAGGTTGCCTGTCACCTAGGAGCTGTGTGGGCCCCACTCTATTTTTTTGTGCAGTCTCCAAGGCTACCTGACCTACGGCCTCCCCCACCTCCAGTTGACTGTGCTGGCCCCTATTGACTGGAGGACATTGAGGAGATTCACACCTGCATATCAATGAGAAGCAATTGTGCTGAGGTGCCTCCTCTGATACTGCTGGCTTTTACTATTTGCGATTTGTTTTGTCTGCTCGTGTTAACCAACCTCGTTTGTGGTGCAAGCAGGCTGGAAATCATATCTTTTACTTTACCCTGGCCTCTTGTTTCCCTCCATGGAAAGTGAGATTTACACAGTACTCTTCCATTGACATTCTTGAGGTCGGACCGACCTAAGGCATCGAGAACTCCCTCAGTCCACCTGACCGCAGCAACAGTGGGCCAAGACAAACCCTCAGGGTAACACGCACAAAACAAGATTGACAAGTATATGGCTGCTACATATGCCTATGGAAGCCTCCGATCATCCTGGCCACCTACCCCACCATCACAGGGGTGTTACTCCTAGTAATTCAAACTTCTCACATTACACTTGAATCGAAGATTGGAGAGGCCGAAGTAGAGGACTCCCTTTTGCGCCAAGACCTCCGTGGGGTGACTGAGAGGGTCACCTAAGCACAAGGCCATATCTCAGATATGAGGGCAAACTGAAAAAAACTTGCATCTACAGTTTCTAGATTCTCTACGACGTCAAGGTCCTTGGAAGATTGTGTGGAAGATGCCAAGAACAGAGCGAGACTGGGTAACCTGTGCTTTATGGGTTTCCTAGAAGGGTTGGAAAATGCCACACCAGACACTTTTCTCAAATAGCTGCTTGCAACATGGCTACCTGCGGATCAGATGTTTTATCATTGAGAGGGGGCATAGGTCCTTTGTACAGAAGCCTTCTCCTGGGGCCCCCGTGCACCCTAATTTTGCAAATTCTGAACTACAAGACTTGGTGCGATCATTCGAGAAGCACGTAAGCAGGGAGAACTCATATTTCATTCCCACTGTATAATGATTTTCCCCAACTACTTCTGTTATGTACAACAACTATGAAAGTCATATGATAAAGTCAAGCAGAAGCTTGGAGCCATGAAACTACAATATATGTTATTGTATTTGGAAAAACAAAGTACTCTACGACTCTAAGTCCATTTTCTTTGACACTGTTGAATCTGTGTGAGATTGGTTGATGAAGCACCATACCCTCCACTGCAACCAGATCCTTGGTGGTGACTGCCACTATCTCAAATTGTTTTGAGTGAATCAAATAGCTCACTCCAAAGCAGGAAATTCCAGAGGTGCCATTTCCCTGCATTGACAATGAAGTTTCCCTCCAATGACTCCCACCCTTATCCAGCAAGCCAGTGCACTTCAGAACTGATAGAGGAACCGTCACCTCTGTGAGCTGCAAGACGACAATTAAAGGCACTCCGTAGACAGGTAGGCAGATGATTGATGCTTCAATGCAGTCACGCTTTACCTTTAACCCATCAGCACCATAGTTCCCTTCCTTAACAGAGGTTTCTACCGGGACATGATTGGGAGCCCTTACTTGGACGTACATCTCAGTTTGGTTTGTTTGTTTGTTGGGGGGATAACAGATGCTTCTGGGGGAAGTGTGGGGATCAGGGGTTGTTGTCGAGTGGGGCAAAGTTTCCTAGTTTTGCCTGTCCAGGCTTTCGAATTTTTGTTGTTGGAGGCTTTTATTTTTTTATTTTTTACGCACGCCATGGCACTTACCACTTTTAAACAACCAGTAATAAGGCCACCTTCTTCTGCTACTCTCATTAGCTGGCTATGGTTCAATCCCCTTTTGGCATGGATACATTCACATTGATGGTATGGAATGTCAATGGCTTGAACGACTGCATCAAAAGGGGAGCTTATTTCGTTCTGCAAAATTGCTTGCCACTTTGGTCTTGCTGTGGCAGGAAACTCATTTGCTGGGCATTAACTGCCCCCTTCCTTGTCCACTATGAATATGACAGATTTTATGACTCTGATCACATGAGGGGCTCTAGGGGAGATGCAAATCTCCTCCACAAGATTTTACACCTAGACTCTCTGGGGCAATACATTGTGCTGTAAGGTACCTTTAAAGGCCTCCTCCACAATTTTATTAGTGTTTATATCCTTCCTCTCTTGGCCAATCGCACCCTGGAGTAGCAAAGGACAATATTCCTGCAATTCCCATGGGCTCACCCTTATTGGGGGCAACTTTAATGATAATATGGGTCCAGCGCTTGATTCCGCCAGACATGGGGCACCTGGGGATAAGCATAGTGGTGGACTGCAAAACTGGGTTGAGGGGTTAGGACTCTGTGACGCATTGTGGAACCCTAACACCTGTGCTTACACCCATCTCTCGGTGGCACACAAGACGCTCTCCTGTATTGATCTACTGCTGCTTCCAGCCACCGATTTCACCCATTGGGCTCTCACATTCTGCTGCTTGGTATTTTGGATCATGCGCCAGTGATTTTGGATTACGGTTGTCGGATGGACTTACCATGCTCACCCTCGAGGCTCAATGCATGATGCTTAACAGATCAACAATTTACGCAGTTTGTGGTCTAGAAATAAAATTCTATTACAACCTCAATACCTATACTTTAACTAGGGGATGGCAATGGAAGATTGAATTGCATTCTACGTGGGTGATGTCCTCTTTTTTTTTTCTCGACCCTCCTTCATGGGCCCATGCTTGTTTAAGATGCTGACCCTATATGGAGAGGCATCTAACCGACAATTGAACTAGTCCAAATGGCTTCTGGTTCCACTGAAGGGTGGCAGGGACATGACAGATTGGAAATCATAGCTGCCAATCCACAGACTCCGTCTCCAGTATCTAGGAGTCTACATAGTGCTGGAACCTAAACCAACCCGGAGCCTCAATCTGCAACCTATGATGGATAAGCTCACTACAAATATTGATAGGTAGGCCAAACTCCCTCGCAATATTCTTGGCAGGGTAGCCCTGTTTAAAATTATAGCACTGCCCCAAATAGTGTATGTCCTCTAGAATTTCCTGCTACCTCTACCCAAACATTGATCGAAAACACACTTGTCAAGATAGATCATTGTTGTGGCTCAGTCGGCCCCACCGCCTTGCTTTTGGGAAGTGTGTTTGGTCACTCTATGATGGTGGGATGTGCATGACCGACATTTGTTTATATTACTGCGGAGCCCACAGACAGATAGTTAGTGACAGATGTGTGGTAGTTGGCACAACCATGTTTCTGCCTAGAGATCGCATTCATTGGTCGGCACAACATCATGGGTATGCTTTATTAGGGCCCGTACCTAATAATCTCCCAGATACTATTAGGGCGGTCCTGCTCAGCTCACATGGTGGTCTGCGATAAATTGATCAGCTGGGATAAAAGGATCACACTAGAAACACATTTGTGGAGTGGGTAATGTTTGCCACACTGAGCCTCCCTTAAAGGGTTCGACAGTTAGGACACTATTGGTATTTCCACAGTTGGAGACATATGGCCTGGATCCTCCATAAAATCATTTCAAACTCTTAAAGCTGAATGCTACTTGGATAAATCCCATTTATTTCGATATCTGCAGCCGAGTCATGCCCTTGACCAACACCACGATGCCGTTGGCGATGTCTCTGAATTAACCCACTAGAACCCAAGATTCTAATGGGCCCTATTGGTATAGGAGGGATTTCACCCATATATAAAACTCTGGTGAACAACTCCCCAGACCTCTTTTCAGAGTTGCAGGCCTAATGGGAGGGTTTGCCTGGCCGGGCTGAGTTGAGGACTCAGATCAGAGAGATGCATGTGTGCCCTCCATGGTGCTTGTCGTTACATCGAGACTTTGACTTATTTAACTTAAATACCTTCATGCAGTTTACCTCACACCACTGAGATTATGGTGCACAGGTTGTCTGATGACACTTGCATGCTTCCATTGCTCAGAGCCACACTCCCACTTTTTCCATGTAGTATCGGAATGTTCCCCATTGGGGACTCTTGGAGGGCTGTGTTTGCCTCTCTATCACGAGCGCTGGGGAAATCACTAGACCCTTGTACGCAAGTGGCATTGTTGGGTTTTATGGAAAATGTTGGGAGAAGCTGAGGGAACCACCCCTTGGGAATGGTACAACAATAGCAAAGAGATACATTGCTAAATTCTGGAATTCTTCATCCCTCCGTCCTTGTCCAGCTGGAAAGGGGTGATGGACTGGTGTGCCAAACAGGAAGAACCCATTTATATTTTCAGGGGGTGGCCCCAGAAAAGTGTAAAGGTATGGGGTAAGTGGCTGGCATTTCATGGGCTGAGCTAATGCCTAATCAATACAACTTGAACTGCAAAGTCTGCTGAATTCTCTCCTTTTATGATGCGGATGTATCTAATGTAATGTTGTGGTTTATGTTTGAAAACAATAAAACTTTGATTATAAAAACAAAGTTAGTGACATCTGACCATGTCATGAATGATTTAATATTTGACGTCATCAGCAGTGTATTGCGGGGGCGCGAGTTATAGTTAGCTGAACTAACTATAACGGCGGAATTTCTCTGGTTTTGTACGAGTGAAATGTCCAACTAACTATAACGTCCCTGAAACCTATGGTTTTTTCAGTGAATTTCTAAGGTTTTTTAAATGCTAATTTCTGACTATAACGTCCCTGAAAGCTATGGTTTTTTCAGTGAATTTCAAAGGTTTTTTAAATGCTAATTTCTAACTATAACATACCAGTCGCGTTTCCAGAGTGGTGGAGAAAGGTGAGCGTGGCCTCCGAAACACCTCTTAGCAATCCCACTGTGTGGGATTTACTGGAGGTAACAGGAGGAGTAGTTAGCCCCCAATGTCTTGGGGGCCAACTACCCCTTTTATTATCACCAGTAAGTCCCACACAGCAGGATTGCTAACTTCTTATATCAGGCCCCGCCCCCTCCCTGCACCACTGTGCAAACGCGCCCCCTAGCACGTTGTAAATTGGGGGATTAAGTCCCCTTGAATCCTGAGGGTCCCTGGGGGCCAACTAGCCCACCAGGTACCTCCACTAAGCGCCACAGAGCTGCTTTGCAGAGAGGTGGTCCAAGGCCACGCCCATTTTTACACCTCTCTGCAACGCAGCTCTGTGGCGCTTACTGGAGGTAACTGGTGGGCTAGTTGGACCCCAGGGACACCAGGGACCCTCAGGATTCAAGGGGACTTAATCCCCCACCTTACAACATGCCAGAGGGCCCGTTTGCACAGTGGTGAAGGGAGGGGGTGGGGCCTGATGTGACAAGTGTGCAAACGCGCCCCATGGCGTGTTTTAAGTTGGGGGATTAAGTCCCCTTGAATCCTGAGGGTCCCTGGGGTCCAACTAGCCCACCAGGTATCTCCAGTAAGCGCCACAGAGCTGCGTTGCAGAGAGGTGTAAAAAGGGGCGTGGCCTCGGACCACCTCTCTGCAACGTAGCCCTGTGGCGCTTTCTGGAGGTACCTGGTGGGCTAGTTGGCCCCCAGGGACCCTCAGGATTGAAGGGGAATTAATCCCCCAACTTAAAATGCACCACGGGGCGCGTTTGCACAGTGGTGCAGGGAGGGGGTGGGGCCTGATGTGACAAGTATGCAAACGCAGCCTGTGGCACGTTTTAAGTTGGGGAATTAATTCCCCTTGAATACTGAGGGTCCCAGGGGGCCCACTAGCCCACCAGGTACCTCCAGTTCGCAAACCCTCCCGGGCACGAGCTTCACTCTGATTGGCTGCCAACACTCCAAACCAGGAAGTGTTGGCAGCCATCTTGTGACTCGGTAGAACCGAGTCACAAAAAAACAGTAAAATAAAGGTTAAAAAGCAAAAAAAGGGGGCATGGTAGAAACACCCTGAACCCCTAGGCCTGCTCGGGGGTCCCACAAGGACCCCAGGGCCAAAAAAAGCATTTTTTATTGTTTTTAAACAGCAGATTTCGCGCTGGGTGCGTGAATCCTGCTGATAAAATTTTAAAAAAATGAAGTGCGGGCTTCCGTGCTTCGTTATTATTGAGCCCTGGACGGGCCAGGTCCTGGGGGCATGCGCAAATTTAATAGCGGAGGCCCGCGGGGTCCCCCGCAGCACTGGGGACTGCCACCTCCCTGGGGCTTTATTTATGTTTTGCGGGAGGGCACGCAGTCCCCCCGCAGCCCCGGGGACCACCACCTCCCAGGGGGTCTCATTTTAAATTAAATAAACCTGTGGGGGGGCTCTAGCCCCCCCACACGCCCTGGGGACTGCCACCTCCCCGGGGCTTTACTTATATTTTGTGGGGGGACACGCAGCCCCCCCGCAGCCCTGGGGACCACCACCTCCCCGGGGCTCTATTTTTTAAACCTGTGTGGGGGGCTCGAGCCCCCCTACACGCCCCGGGGGACCAACACCTCCCCGGGGCACTAAATATGGAAATGCGGGGGTCCGTTACGGACTCCGGAGCCCCGGGAACCACCACCTCCCGGGGGCTTTGCACTGATAGGAAGGGGGGCCATGCGGCACCCCTCCTGGAGCCCTTTATGGCCCTGGGGACCGCCACCCCCCGGGGCCGGCTCCTGCAATGTCCCGGGGTGCCCACCCCCGGGATATTGCCGTTTGCTATGGCAGGGCGGGAGCACGGCTCCCACCCTGCCATAGCAAACCCTGCTTTGCTTCATTGAAGCGAGAGCAGAAAACCTGCTCTCGCTTCAACGAAGCAAAGCAGATGATTACTTTTGGGCAAGGGGAGCTGCATGTTAGCAGCTCCCCTTGCCCAAAAGCAATGCCGGCTCCCGCAGGAGGATGGGAGCCGGTGGGACCGTGGGGGCATTGGGGCTCCCCCCATGGTCCCCAACGGAGAGGTCAGGCCCCGGGGGATGGGGACCCTGGGGACAGAAGTGGCCTGGGAGGGGGGCCACGCAGCCCCCCTCCAAACAAAAAATAAAGTGGGTGGCCAGGCCGGGGGATGGGGTCCCCGGGGCCATAATTGGCCTCTGGACGGGGGCCACATGGCCCCCCTCCCATTTTAATTTTTTTTTTTTTTTAAAAGGGGTCAGGCCCTGGGGGATGGGGTCCCCAGGGCCCCAAAAATAGTAAAAGAAGGGGGGGACACAGCCCCCCTTCTAAAAATTTTTTTTTTTTAAAAAGCCGGCATCGCGCCGGAGGCCCCGCCCCACCCTGCACTACTCTGCAAACGCACCCCCTTGCATGTTGTAAGTTGGAGGATTAAGTCCCCATGAAACCTGAGGGTCCCTGGGGGCCAACTAGCCCACCAGGTACCTCCAGTAAGCACCACAGGGCTGTGTTTCAGAGAGGTGGTCCGAGGCCAAGCCCCTTTTTACACCTCTCTGCAACGCAGCTCTGGGGCGCTTACTGGAGGTACCTGGTGGGCTAGTTGGACCCCAGGAACCCTCAGGATTCAAGGGGACTTAATCCCCCAACTTAAAACGCACCATGGGCGCTTTTGCACAGTGGTGAAGGGAGGGGGTGGGGCCTGATGTGACATGTGTGCAAACACGCCCTGTGGCGTGTTTTTTTTTATTTGGGGGATTAAGTCCCTTTGAATCCTGAGGGTCCCTGGGGGCCAACTATCCAACCAGGTACCTCCAGTAAGCGCCACAGAGTTGCTTTGCAGAGAGGTGTAAAAAGGGGCGTGGCCTCGGACCACCTCTCTGCAACACAGCCCTCTGGCGCTTACTGGAGGTACCTGATGGACCCCCAGGGACCCTCAGTATTAAAGGGGAATTAATTCCCCAGCTTAAAACGCGCCACAGGGCACGTTTGCACACTTGTCACATCAGTCCCCGCCCCCTCCCTGCACTACTGTGCAAACACACCCCGCGGCGTGTTTTAAGTTGGGGGATTGATTCCCCTTCAATCCTGAGGGTCCCTGGGGGCCAACTAGCCCACCATGTACCTCCAGTAAGCGCCACAGGACTGCGTTGCAGAGAGGTGGTCTGAGGCCACGCCCCTTTTTACACCTCTCTGCAACGCAGCTCTGTGGCGCTTACTGGAGATACCTGGTGGGCTAGTTGGACCCCAGGGAACCTCAGGATTCAAGGGGACTTAATCCCCCAACTTAAAATGCGCCAAGGGCGCATTTGCACACTTGTCACATTAGGCCCCACCCCCTCCCTTCACCACTGTGAAAACGGGCCCTCTGGCATGTTGTCAATCAATCAATCAGGGGTTTGTTAAAGCGCGACTACTCACCCGTAAGGGTCTCAAGGCACTAAGGGTGGGGGGGGTGCAGGTTCCATTCCATCAAGGAGAAGGGTCTGTCGATTGTTGTAAGTTGGGGGATTAAGTCCCCTTGAATCCTGAGGGTCCCTGGGGTCCAACTATCTCACCAGGTACCTCCAGCAAGCACCACAGAGCTGCGTTGCAGAGAGGTGTAAAAAGGGGCGTGGCCTTGGACCACAATTCTGCAAAGCAGCTCTGTGGCGCTTACTGGAGGTAGCTGGTGGGCTAGTTGGCCCCCAGGGACCCTCAGGAATTGAGGGAACTTAATCCCCCAACTTACAAGGTGCTAGGGGGCACGTTTGCACAGTGGTGGCAGGGCCTGATATAAGAAGTTAGCAATCCTGCTGTGTGGGACTTACTGGTGGTAATAAAAGGGGTAGTTGGCCCCCAAGGTTGACCTTGGGGGCTAACTACTCCTCCTGTTACCTCCAGTAAATCCCACACAGTGGGATTGCTAAGAGGTTTTTCAGAGGCCACGCTCACCTTTCTCCACCACTCTGGAAACGAGACTGGTATGTTATAGTTAGAAATTAGCATTTAAAAAACCTTTGAAATTCACTGAAAAATCCATAGGTTTCAGGGACGTTATAGTTAGTTGGACATTTCACTCGTACAAACCAGAGAAATTCCGCCGTTATAGTTAGTTCAGCTAACTATAACTCGTGCCCCAGCGATGCACTGCTGATGACATCACATATTACATCATTCATGACATGGTCAGTGACATCACTGATGACATCACTTATGACATCTCAAATGACATCACTGATGCACCAGTTTCTTCTAGGACTGCAAAGTCGGATGGGAAATGGCCTCGGAGAGGAACCTTTCCTTTCCGTGAAGCACGCTGTCTCAAAGGTGATGAATGCTTGCAGACTGGACTCCTTATCCTACTCAAGGAAAATATAATTTTAGCTCAAAGAATCACAGGGGAACTGAGCCTACTCAAGGCAATAATGTTACTCATCGCTTCTCGGACTTCATTTACCAGCATGCTTATGTTCGTCCTAAATGTGCCACGCCCACTATGGGTGGTTTCATTCTATTAATAAAGAGTGAACGAAGCGCTGAGTTGTCAATCCCTCTGTGAAGCTATCCACGAATACGGGGCGTCCCAGCCTCGAAACGCGTCGGATTTGGCATAATGCAATGAGGATGTCAGGAAGCAAGCCACAGCGAGGCATGTATGCTGGAAGGTGTGAGACAGCGTCGAATGCTCTTTCGAAGCTCAAGGGCCTTTGTTGATTTATATATATATATATATATATATATATATATATATATATACACATACATTAGTCAAGGAAGTATCTTGTATTGGTTTGGTGGTGCAAATCTGTTCAGTAGTTTTTGAAATATTAGTATTTTAAACAAATTTTGAGGAGCTTGATAGGGTTAAAAAATAGCGATATCTGAGGCATTAGTCCGCAAACCCTGATTCAGAGGCCTCCGGAGACCCACATTTAAAAAACTAATCTAATTCTATTGGATAAGGAAGGTTTTCACTTATCACCCTTTTTAGGTCTATGGACATAAAGGTCTCTGGCTGACGGCAACCTGAGAAAATGTTGCTACTGCCATTAGAGGTCTCTGGAATTCTCTACCTGAGTCAAAAAAATTTATTTTATGGAGGAGCAGGGTGGCACACCCTGACCTCCAGGCCCATGGTAGAAGGGTTCAAAGGGGCCACCCCTAAAAGGCTATAATTTGTTAAAACATTTAAGGTTCCCAAGGAATGATTTGTGGGTTCTAGCACAGCCCCTGAGGTCAGAGAAGTTTTGCAACCCTGAAACAAGAGGTCTTTGACCTTTGTTGGAAGCCTCCTGGTGCTTGCAGACCCTTAGCTAGGGTTTATGTACCATGGGAATCACACAAGAGTTCCAACAACGGATTGCAACCCTGCAAGGCTTTGAGAACTACGAGGCAGGGTATGTGAACCCTAAAATGTTACATTAAAGTGTAAACAGTGTGGAAAAAAGTCTGTAACCCGCACTCCAATTTTTCTCCAAATTTATCACATAGTTGTTCATTTCGGGGTACTATCCTGGTGTGTGCTCCATCCCGTAGCACCAGGGAAACATATAAAAGGAAGGCTGATGCAAAACATGTATTAGTCCCAGGATGCAACCACCTCCGTATAGGATGATAAAATCTTCGTAGACCAGAAATTAACCAATTTCAACCATTTTGATCACTTAATGTTCAATTTATTTGATATGTAGAAACAGTAATTCCAATTTTCAAGTGCATGTATAATGCCAGCCCAGGCCTTTACTACAGCATGTCAAAATCACCAGTTCCATGATTGATATGAAGTTTTTAACCCAATGCATTTCGGGCTGAATCGCCCTTCTTCAGGGGTAACTACAATGTAGGAAAGATTGGTGAGGCTGCCTCAGCAAAGAGAGGGTGAACCTTCTGTGTGGGCGAACTCTAAAGGGGCAACCTTGTATGTGGATTTATTAGCGACCAACCTGGTCGCGAGGACGCCCTGACGTGTGCTAAGGCGGACCTGTGGCGACGAGACATTGCTACGCCAACTTGGACAGAAGACCCATTGCTGAGGGTTTCAAGAGCAACATATTCAGCTCTCTTTGCTCTTTTCTACCCACTGTGGAAATTTATGAACTGTTAATTTTGATGGATTTAGCAACACCCACATGGGTTTTGAATTGACGGTAGACACTGCAAGTACCAGTGTGGTTTGTTGTATACGCCCACTGGGGCAGGACTTCCGTACACGCCCATCGGGTCTGAAATTAATTAAATTGAGCAGAAGGTCTCAAATCAAATGTTGCTGTTTTCATTTACTGAGGCTCGTGATCAAGGATATTCGATCCGAAACTCGTAGAGCCGTACACGAATGATTGAAGTTTGGACGCCTATTGGTGAGGCTGCCTCAGCAAAGAGAGGGTGAACCTTCTGTGTGGGCCAACTCTAAAGGGGCAACCTTGTATGTGGATATATATATATATATATATATATATATATATATATATATATATATAACTTAGAAGTGTACTAATAATCATTTAAAGTGCAGTTAAGTTTACAAAATAAAATATAAAAACCCTGAAATTTGCTGAGAAAAACAGTTGAAATGCATCTCTGGCTACAATTCAAAACCTATAAACCAGTGAAATTCACCAGTTATTATTAGGTAAACTAACTATAACTTGCGACCCAGTCATGCACGGCTTCTGACCTCACAACAGTTAGGGCTAAATTACATAATTGATGACATTACTAATGGCATCTCAAATTACATCATGGGTATCACTAATAGCATCATCCGTGAATCAGATGTAGACATTACCTTTAATTTTGCTAATCATGTGGAAGTCGATTTTGTTATTGATATCATTTTTAATATATATATTTTAAATAATGAGCTGTTTTAGATTCTCTTATGAAGTAATTTTGAAATAGCACTGAAAAGAATATTATTAGTTATCTCTGTTAATTTGCTGGCTAGGAGTGGGTATTGTCTGTAGTAGCTGTTTGGTTTCTGTATATTGGTTATGCAGAAATCCAATGTTTTGTGCGACATATATTGAACAGTTGTATGGGTCTGTGTCACTACTTTTGTGTCTGTATGGCAATAAATGTGTTACTCTTTTTAGAAGGCGGTGCAGTGTATTATGCAATATCTGCTCATGCTTATTGTAGTTTGAATATTTGTATGCTATGTGTTTGTGGATGAATTTCATAGTGCAGGTATGAACATTGTGTAATAGATACATTATGAAAAATATATACAATCATAGTGTGCTTATACTGCATGGCTGTGTTTTTGTACGATTGTAGTTGCATTGCAATAGTATAATGAGTGTTGTTGTGTGATACACATTGGTCATTGTTTCATGTTGAGATGGTACATGTGTTGTGGTAAGACATTCAGTGTCTTTTTTCTATTGTCATTTATGACTTGGTCTTAACTTTCTCTAACTTAATAATTGTGCGAGTGTGTGTTTTAATACACACCTAAACTATGATTGAATATGATTGTAGATGTATTAATCAATATCTTTTTTATATGTAGTAGTTCTTGCACTATTATTATATGGTGCATTCATGGGGAAATTATGTGGTTTAATATTTCTGTAATGAATGTATGATTAATTACTGTATTTGGTTGAAGAGCACAGTAAGCTTTAAATAAATCATTTTCTTAAGAAAATAGTCATAGCTTTGGATATAATCAGTGACGTCATATGAGGGGATGAGCAGTGTATGACTGGGGTTCGAATAATAGATTACATAATCATAACTGGCAAATATCAGTGTATTTAGTTTTCATTTAGTAACCATAACTGCACTTTAACTGTGGCTTCTTCACTGAATGTCTGAGGCTTTAAAAAAAATATAAGCTACAATTTTGCGTTTGTGTTCGAACAATAACTTTAACTTTGTTTTTTTCAAGTGAATAGAGATAAAAACCGGATATACATCGACCTTTCAAGGATGAAGGACTTAGAGCCAGATGAACGTAGCTTTTTTAGGTCGCAAACAGCCCGATCTGCAGAATCACACCATTTGCGACCGCAAAAAATCATTTTTTATGTACAAGGCCCGATTTTCCCATCCGGTAACCTATTACCGAATCGCAAAATGGCTTGCGATTCGGTATTAGGAAGGGGGCGTGTTAAGGACATCCCTCCCTAAGAACGACTTGCAGTGGTATGTGTGAATGTTTTGTGATTGAAATGCGGTCACAAAACATTTGCATTTGACTGCCTAATTCAAGTAGGTGGTAACCCAAATGGGAAGGTGTCCCCAAAGGACCCCTTCCCCTTTGTGAAAGTTTATAAAAACATTTTTAAGAGCAGGCAGTGGTCCCACGGACCACTGCCTACTCTTAAAAAAAAAAAAAAAAACTTTTCATTTTTCTTTTGAAACACATCCCTCTTTCCTTTAAGGAAAACGGGCTGCATAAAAAAAAAAAAATTGCTTCATTTAAAACCAGTCACAGACATGGTGGTCTGATGACCCCAGCAGGCAACCATCCTTCTGATTTTAGAGATTGCCAATGGGTCGCAAACCGACACCTACCTCATGAATATTAATGAGGGTGTGGCCTAACGGCCAAAGCGGTCGACCTCGAAGCTGGGGAACCGGGTTCGAGTCTCACCAGGGGCACTCAACATCCTGTGATTCTGAGCAAATCACATAGGGCCTCATTACGATGTCAGTAAGAGATGCCTCCGACCGACACCGTCGTGGAAACGAGACAGACTGACCTCTGGTCGCAGTCCCGACCACCTAATTTCGACATTTCCCTATGGGAGCTTGTGTTACGGCTGCAAACTGGCCATAACACAAGCTCTCATAGGTGCAGGGATCAACAGGTGCCCCCTTGGCCTCCAACCGGAGGCCGCCAACAGAAGGGGGCCATGCTAGGGGCCCCCAAACATGCTTTCCGGCAGGCTTTCCATGTCAGAAAGCCCGGAATGGAAGGCCTGTAGGAAACCGTGCATCGTAATCCGGACGGCGTAAAACGCTGTCCATGTAGATTACGGGCTGGCTTCCGGCTGGCAGACGGGCTCCTTGAGCCCATCAGAATCCAGCCGAAATGACCGGCCGGTTTCAATTTCGACTGTCTGTATTGTAATCATCCGGTCGGAATTGAAACCGACGATGTCGGTCGGAAAGCCTCCGACCTGCAGTCGGAGGCTTTCTGACCACCATCGTAATCGGCCCCTTAATCTCTGTGTGCCTAACAAAATGAATGTGTCCATCTGTAACACAACTGGTGCTCATGTAAAGCTCTCTGATATCTTCGGGTTGAGTTTGTGCTTTATAAAACTCCCAAAAATATATAAATAAATGAGGTATGTGTATTTGAGACCCATTGGGAATCACTAAATGTGTGTAACACACATTTCTACATAGCTGTTTGCGATTATCAAATAGTGAATTGCAAGAATTCGCTATTAGGTAATCGCATCCCCAAAGCTATGTACATCTGACCCTAGATTAGTTGTACTGTGATACAGTCTGGTAACCGGAAGAACCCAATAGTCTAAACACTTCACTAAAATGTAACTATATTTTATAAGAATACAGTGTCCCACCTAGTTCCGAAATTCATTGCCGCTAATTGGGATAGAGAAACTAATCTGAGCACTGCATATCACCAATGTTTACATATGGCAGATTTTAAGAGTAGAAACATTTGATATGTTTTTAAATTTATCACTGAGGTATCTGGAGGTCATTGTTCGGGACCAGTCAGTACTGAGGGATATAGTCAATCTTTTTCATATTCCTCCTGCTCCGCCAGCCAAGGAGATTTGACAATTCTTTGCTTTGAACTACAAAACCTTTGCTTGAATATTCCTGGCGTGATCTAATTAGAAATGATTGCAGGTGATAGAGAAATATGGTTTTCTGAAGGTCACCCAAATCGCAGGTATTTTCTGTTAAGTTTATTGAGTGGCTTGAAATGAGTTATGTAAGTTAATTTCCTAAACAGAAATTTAACAAGGTTGTTAATGAAAGCGTTTTTTCTTCTGACTAAAACAAGTCAAACATTTTTTTTGCAATTTTTATAGAGCACAAACTTGGCCCAAGGGCAATAGGGCCCTTTATAGGAGCAGCAGATTACTTTACACAATCTGAATTAATGTCATGATTTTATATGAAAAACTGTAATGCGCTGATTCACAAAAGCATATATCAGTAGGTCAGGTCAGAAATTACTTTATTCGACTCTTGAAAGAGCCATAAAAGATTGCACAGACATATTTTCATTTAAAAAGCCAACAGGTCCACATACACAGAAATTATACATTATAAACAGTAGTTAATATTTGCTACGGATCTTAAAAGTAGTAAAAGGATAGTTTAAAATACAGTATATGATTTCGGTTGTTGCTAAGGAGAGTAAATATTCCATTGCCAATTTGTGGTTTCTAATCTCAACAGCAAGTAAAAGTGGACGAATAAACCGTTTCCTCTGGGGGTATAAAAACTAAAAACTAAAATAAAGTTCATAGTGCTTTGGCATGAACGACTTTCAAATGGGCATACAGGAAGTGATGCAAACCATGGGCCTTGAGTAGGGAAAGCAACTAGATAATGGATTGTTTTTAACCGCAGCCTAGTCAACAAGAATTTCTGCCTTTCATTTAAGTCAATTTGTAATTAGAGTGCGGGTTCTCTTTGTGGCTGGGGGAAAGGCTCTGGATGATCAGTCAGGTTACAAGTAATATCTGCCCGCTCATGACTTTGGTAGAAAAGAGATTTAATAGAAGCGGACAAAACATTCTTTAGGGTGTAGGGTTTGTATAATATTCTGTGACACCCATTTTAATGAAATTCATTTTGACATACCTTAACCAGGGTATATCTAGGCTCTTGTCCAACTCCATACAATCAGTCAGTATTGTCCTACAAAGGGTAGCCTCAGGGTTTTTCCAAATTTTTAACCAGTACAACAGCGATTGCAATGCAATGTTATCTTTCAGGTAACTCATTCCTATTCCATCATGGCAAAAGGCAACAGGGGAGCTCTGGGGCACTGATAGAAGTCTCCTTACAAAATTGTTTTCCATTATTTGCAATGGTTTACAATTTACATGTCCCCAGACCCCAGCCCCAAAGGTTACTACTGAGAGGCTTTTGCTCTTATAGATGCATAAAATCTCCTTAGCCGGTTTGTGACTCAGTCTTTTAGCAAATCTAAAAATAGCATCATTGGATTTCTGGAATTGCATAATTCTAATGTTTAAAGCATGTTTCCAATTAAAATCAGCATCAAATGGTACCCCCAGGTAAGTAAAATACAGAACTTTCTTAATTTCTTAACTCCCCAATATAAATTTCCTCGTTTTAGAATTTTCTGGTCCACATTTCATTATAAAATATTTTGTGCGATTCACTTTTAACCCCAAATCATTCATAAAAGCATTAAAAAGAGTCGAGCAGTATTTGTAGGCTGTTTGCTGTCCTGGCTATCAGGACAGCATCATCAGCGTATAATAGTATAGGGATTTGACACGTTTTATCTTGGGATATCCTTTTCCCACCTCACAATGTTGGTCTCCCACTCCATTTATATATAATAAAAAGAGGAAAGGGGCCAGAACACACCCCTGCCTTACCCCTATATCAGAGGGGGAATTCCACTGTCAAATCTCCTCCGCTACTGTAGCGTACTGAGGCGCGTTCATGAAGCCTGTTTAACAAGGTGATAATTGCTCCATCAATCCCCATTTGTGACATTATAGACCATAATTTGCAGCGATTTACTGTGTCAAATGCACAGGTTAGGTCCATGAAAGCTAGATGAATACTGCCCCTTTGGGCTTTAGTGTACTTTCGGACAATTAATGCCAGGTTTAATGTTTGTTCCACAGTACCCAGTCCAGGCCGAAATCTGAACTGGTATATCGAGAGTGCCTGGTGTTCGAGCACCCATAGTTCCAATTTGGCCAAAATTACCCTGCCCAAGATTTTAACTGAGCTATCTAGCAGGGAAATTGGGCTGGGACTTATCCCCCTTTTTAAAGATAGGGACTATGATGGCTTCTTCCCAGGTCTTAACTAACGGGCTCACTATTTCTGCCTTAAGGACATTTGTTATCAACGGGGCCCAAAAATCTGGTATTCCTCTAACGACGAAACACGTGTTGGCTGGGCGAAAATAATTAAAGACAAAGATCTGGAGAAAATTCTTACGTACTTGTTCTTTTGTTTTGTACAAATTTTTGTTATTTTCTGTTGAACTGGATGCATGCGTGAGCCAAGGACTATTGTCAGAATACTTATATAAGTCAACCGGAATTCTATCCAGGCCCGTGGCTTTCTCTGTGCGACTGTTCTCTATAGCCAATATATCAGTACGAGAATTAGTGCTACAGTACTCTTATACATCTTCTTATGGAATACTCCTATTTCATTCCCATTTTAGATATTGTGTGGTCAATGCACACAGGCATGAAGAGTACATAAAAAGATACTACATTTTGCGGCCCTCTCACAAAATGCTTTTGTGAAAAGACCCATACATGTCTCGTTTTGCATTATTTTTATTATTTTTATTTAAGGCGACAGGCTCTGTGCTACAGCCGCTGAACTTCTCAACACAGCTACCTGCTCTGTGAATACCAAGACACATCGAACATGGACATCAATTTAAAAAAATGGCGTTGGTAGCGTAAGTGACAACACACGCCCTGTGAACTCTGATGTCATCATATGATGAGGCGAGGCCGGCACAAGTAGGAGTGGTGGGGTGGGGCAGGGTGGGGCGGTAAGTCGACAGACGACGGGATAGGTAAAATTAAATTAAAAATAATAAAACCACTAACCTTGTGCTCGCCGGATCGCCTACTTGGTGATGCGGCGAGCGCAAGGTAAGAGGTTTTATTTATTTTTTAATTTTACCTATCCCATCGTCTGTTGACTTAACCCCACCACCCCGCCCTACCGCTCCTACCTGTGCCCGCCGCGCCTGCATATGATTGACACATGTTCCTCAACAGCTTTGCTGGAGAGCTATTAAGGTAAAGTCAAGGGGTGAAAATTAAGAAAAAAAGGGCTCCAAAAATAGGGATTACTTTCTGCTCCTTCTATTGCTTTCATAACTCCTGAAATGAGGGATAGCAGTGGCATACAGAAGAGTACCAAAGAGAAGCAACAATTAGCAACTCATACCCCTGAAAACCCTTATTGATATCTGGGAACTCCTACACCTGAAAACTCTTATTGCCATCTGTGTAGTGAATCAGTGCATGTATTTCGCATTGCCATTATGACACAAAACAAAGGCACAAATGCCAGTGTGGTAAACCTGACAAATGTCAGAAGCATGAAGGAAAGATGGCACGCCTTAGAGAATAAGCACTCTCTCTGAACTTCAATTTTAAGAAATAAACAAAAATATGATGATGGAGTACTCTTCTTATGTCAGGGGTTGGCCCCAATAATAGATATAAGCAGAGAACACCAGAACCTGCATTACATATAGGGCACACTCTTCCACTCTGTCCTGCTCTACACCATGGCACACCGGGAAAATGCACCCTATTATAGCCAATACAGTGTTGTTTGCACCTGCAGCAAGAACAGCACATCAGTGCTTTGCAGACTGGCTCTTTAAAACCAACAATCTGACGGTGGCATAGCAAGGGTGCCATAGTCCCCAAGTGCATGGACACCCACATCTCTAGATAGGAAGTGATAAACACATATCGTTAGGGTAGAGATGAATCTCAGTCACCCGGGACCTGGTGTGCTGCACTTGCTGCAGTATTGATATCTACACTCTTGGATCTGCCTTTCACTGCATGCAGAGATCTTGCCTCAAGTTTATAGGGGGTCCAAATCGCCCTGCAGGCAGGTGCGGTGTGTGACTACACCTGACTATTCCCACTTGCAGTGTAATGTATGGAGAGTTCCATTGCTGATGTGGTCAGTAATGAATACATTTTCTTTGCATGATCTGGAAGGTCGTGGTCCTTAAAATATTAGTCTATCACCAGCATGCCTTTCAAGATTAAGGAGCAGTAGATTTATGTCAAATACACATGAAGGTTGTAGTTCATAGCAGTGCAACCTCTAACAAGAGCCTCATAAGATCTTACATTTCAATCATCACATATTGCTAAATGGGTTGGGATGATGAAGGAAGCACCTATAGAATTGGAATATCATTACACAAGCCCTCATCAACAGCCCACTGGACTATGGCAATGCCCCTACGTAGGATTCACCGCACACCTTCTACAGAGACTTCAGACCATACAGGACACTGCAGCCAGACTCATCTTTGGCCCTAAACAGGAGTCTAGAGGAAATGAGGAGGTGGTATGTGCAGGTGTAAAGGAACACGACACAGGTATTAGTGTTGATAACTTTGCAGAAGAGATTAAGAAGTTTAACAGAGTTTCTTCTGAGACTCCAAATTGTGTTTGTTGTCGATGCACTCACTACAAAAGCCAGACTCGCAATGTAGTTGTATTCTCAAAAACTGAACAGGAGAACAGAGATAAGTGGCAAGAATTTGCTGTTTATTTATTTGTAGAGCAACGCTTTGAGTTGTCTACACAGCCAATTATATGTGAATACTGCTATGACAAGTTAGAGAATAACAAACTGCCAACTAGAGCAGTACATAACAAGTTAGAATTAGTATCTATTCCACAAGGATATTTAGCTATAAAATGTTATCAGATTGATGACGTGAATCAGATTGCCAATGTGTTGTACATTTTTTGCTGGTGAAAGACTTATATGTCCGGCAGCAGCAGTTCCCACTATCTCTAGCATATCGTGTAACCAACCATTAATCTCAAGGTTTAAGTGCAGATGCAGCTTTTATTAATATTGGTGGTACTGTATTTAAAGAAGGTATGTCATATGTTGCATTGTCTCGAGTAAGAACATTATCCAGTTTGTTTTTGGTTTATTTTGATGACAGGAAATTTAGTGCCAATTAGGGGTGGGCAAAGAATTCCTCTCCGTCTGTGAAGTTAGCAGAGTTTTGCCCACTCCGCGCTCCGTGTGGACTTCCGAAAAAATCCGGTAAGTGACGTGGAGCAGAGTTTTTTTTCTCGAGCGGCTAGCCAACGGTAAGTTGGCAAGCGCTTGGAAAAAAAAAATAACGAGCTAGACCTCCTGGTGATGTTTCTCATTGTGGGCGGTCGCGGCATGTCATGACCGCTCCCGTTGAGGAAGCTGCCACTTTAGTAGAATGTCTATTCGAGCGGCAGAAAGCAGCAGCGCCCTCTGGCACGACGCGCAGTGCCGTTCGTGCTGATTTTACAGCACAGGACAAACTTCTGGCGCTAAATATCAGTGTGAGCAACACAATTTAACAGACTCCACCACCGGCAGAACTCACAGAGCCCGGTGGAGTGTTTCTGGCTCTTCATGGAGTAAAACTCTGCGAACTCAGCCCAGGCTTAATGCCGATGCAAGTTGTGTCAAAGGGTACAATCGATTAAGAAGGAATATGCTCCTCATTTAGGACAGTATCCCATTTATGAAAAATGGATAATCTGTCCGGAGTGGAAGCTCGCAAAAGAATCCACGGATGTTTCTGAAAAGAAGGGAAAGAAGAACAAGGAAAACTTTAGAATGAGGAAGATATTCTATGTTTCCAGTTGTCAAACACTTCTGGTGCTATGTAGATGTAGTTCTCAATGTACTGCTTCAGTTGCACATCTTATAAATGCAATTGAACAGAAACCACAGAAAAGATTATGTTCTGCATTTTGTGCCTTGCTGCAATGTTTACGTTTAAGTCGGGTCTGGTGGCTCAGTGGACTAATGCATCCACTTCAGGGGCCTGTGTTCGACCTCATGGTCACAGGTTCAAATCCCGGCGGGTCCACTCAGCCTTTCATCTATCTGAGGTCAATAAAATGAGTACCATTGAGTTGGGTAACAATAAACATCTGTTATTCAGCGCCAAGATGCCACCCGGGTGAACGTGCGCTTTACAAATACACATTTAATGTTATGTTTATATACTGATAGGACTGTAATACATTGTGCTTCAGGCATTCAAGATCTAGTAGATAGTGAATCAGTACTATTTACTCAGAAAACTCAACAAGATGCACAGGAATTTATACGGGTCATACTTGTAGTTTAGAACAAGAATAAATAAATATAGATGACTTATTTGAACTGAGTTACACATTGAACCATGATTGTGAAGAATGCTCTTTGACATCTACCAGTCAAATAAATTCTGAGAGATTTCTGTACTTAACAATACCGGATTCCAAAACTATTTCTTTTTACACATTGATTACACATTGCAAAGTCATGGAAAATACATCATATTAAATACATTATATTAATGCTGCAACAATGCAGAGCAAATGGATCTAAATTGGAAACTGAAATGACAAGCTTCAAAGCAGGACAAATATCAATTTCTCAAAGAACTTAAACTACTATAATCTTACATGAACGACAATGTAACATCTGGACACTATAGTGTATATTTTGAGTGAAAGTAGATGAACAGATTGCAACAACAGAAACCTTATATTCAAACTAAAACTGCCTTTCAAACTACGAAATTCTTACTTTTATTTCTTCAGCAAAGTTCTAAGGAGAATTATTGTTAAAAAAGTGGAGTATGGTATTTGTTCTACGTAGATCATCAGTGTTTAAGACATCATTCGGCCTACCAAGGATGATGTCTTCAAAAGGATCTCCAACATTCGAGTGTGGTTTATATTTATTAGTAGTATTGTACCATGTGTCATAATAAAAAGATATTTTAACAGAGTTATATTTAGATTAGTGTAGTGACTGCAGGTAAAACAGATGACTAACGAATTGTAGTGAGTGCAATGCATAGTGTCACTTCTTTATAGAGATATACTGTGCACTTTTGGGGATTTGTTTCTACAATCTATGCAATTGTTTTTCCCCACTGTTCAAGGATGAATCTTCATAGAGTACATCGTTTATGGCATACATGTGTGAAAGCTGAGAACAGTAAAAAGGGAAAATTAAATATTTTACTATAATGTGATATACTGCTATAGCGTAAGCAATGTGTACTGTTATGTTTTTGGATTTTTGTAAATATAATACTAACTTATATTTGTATTCTTTTTCTTTTAAAATAGTGTTTGGAGTAATATGTCTTTAGATGTGTCAACATACTCGTAGTGCCACACAAATATGTCCTTGACATACTTATGGAGAGAGTCTTCAAGTATAAAGAGCACTTGATATGCTTAGCTACCAGTTTTTTTTTGCCAGCAGGGCATGGTGAAAAACTCCCATACAATTGATTGCCATTTTGCTGTTGTATGGCAACTGATCCTCATTGCCATTGGTTGCCATTTTATTTGCAAATGGTATGAAAAGAAACAAAATTAATTTTAGAAAAAGAGAAGAGCAGTTACTAAATTGTGAACAGGGTATTTCTTTAGAAATGTGTGTGATTGTTTTTACCACACTGTTGAAAAATGAATATTTATACAGTGCATTGATTAAGGTGCACAAGTACAAAAGCTGAGAACAGTAAAAAGGGAAAGAAAATTGCATTACTATCATGTAAAATACTATTACAGCATAAGAAATGTCTACTGTTTTGTTTAAAGTATGAACTTTAACACACAATTGTGTAAAAAGTAATACTAACTTATAATTATATTGTTTATGCTGTAAAACAGATGTATAACACCATCTATTGGAGTAAAGCAATTTCTTAATTACTTCTCTCTATGTAGTTCTACAAACTAACGTTGTCAACGTATACACCATGGTAGAGTCTCATAGAGCCACTCGGACATACAGACACACACTCATAGAGGTACTCACACACCCAGTCACTAACTCATACATGGACTCACACACACTCACACACCCATAGAGCACTCATGCAGTCACTCACATACCAATATAGCTAGTTACATACTCACTTATACACTTATACAGCTAGTCACATACCAACTCTCTCATTCACCTATATAACCACTCACACACCTGTTCACTCATCAACACACTACTTACACACCCATTCACTTACCTATACATGCACTCAAACAGCTACTCACTCACCCACATAGCCACTCACACACTATTCCCTCTCCCATATACCACTCATGCACCCACTAAGTTAACCATACAGTCACTCATGTACCCTTTCATTCACCCATATAGATACTTACCCACACAATCCACTATACAGCACTTACATACCCACTTACTCACTTATACAGACACTCACACACCCACTCACCCATACAGTCACTCATAAATCCACTCAGTCACCCATACAGTCACTAACACAGCCAGTCACTCTCCCATGTAACCACTGACACACCTAATCACTCACCCACACAGTTATAAATATATCCATTCACTCACCCAAGCAGTCACTCATATACCCAGTCAGTCACCTATACAGCTACTAACATAGCCAGTCAGTCACTAATATAGCTAATGACACACACACTCAGTCTCATATAGTCAATGATACAGTCAGTCACACACCCAAACAGGCACTCACATACCCACTCATTCACCCACATAGCTTGTAACACAAACACTAACTCACGCATATAGCCACTCATGCACCCACGCACTCACCCATACAATCAATAACACACCCAGTCATTCTCCCATGTAACCACTGGTACATACAATCACTCACCCACACAGCCGCTCATACACCTAGTCACTCACCCATCCAGTCACTGATATAACCACTCAGTCACTGATACAGCTACGTACATACACATTCATTTACCCATACAGATACTCATACATCCTCTTACTCACCCATACAGAGACTCAATCACTCACTCCCTCATGCAACTACCCACACAGTCACTCACTCACCCATACAGACACTCACACACCCATGCATACACTCAACAAGCTACACACATATACATTCGTTCACCCATACAGCCATTCATGCACCCACTCACTCACTCATATAGGTAATCACATACCCTTTTACTCACATGTAGAGACTCACACAGTCACTCACTCACTCATACAGCCACTCACACAGTCAGTCACTCACCCATGCAGACACTCACACCCCAACTCATACACTCAAACAGCCATTCACTCACCCAAAAGCTAAGCACATATGCATTCACTCAATCATACTCCTACTCATGCACCCACTCACTCACCCATAAAGCCACACATGTACCTTCTTACTCATCCATATAGACTCAGTCACTCACTCACTGATGCAACCACTCACACAGTCACTCACTCACCATATAAACATTCAAATACCACTCATAAAGCTACTCACACACCCACTCACTCACCCATACAGATACTCACACACCAATTCACTCACCCACGCAGCCAATCACATACCCCCTCACTCACCCATACACCACTCATGCACCCACTCACTCACCCACACAGCTACTCACACACCCTTTCACTCACTCATAAAGCCACTCACACACTCACTCATCCATACAGCACTCACACACCCACTCACTCATATATACAGCCACTCACAGATGCCCTCACTTACTGACACAGGCACTCACACATTCACTCACTTACCCATGCAGCCACTGACACACCTACTCCCTTACCCATATAGGCACGGAGATACCCAGACACTCATCTATATACTCACTGATGCACCAACAGATATAACAGGACATATTCCCCTCTCTTATAAACATAGAAATAAAATATATTTTTTCTTTCTTAAACCATAATTGGTGGTTCTAAGAAGAACCTTTTTTTATTAACCTTTTTTTGTATTTTCTAACAATTTTGTCTTTTTGGTGTTTTTTTGTTTCTTCAAATAAAACAGAAAAACATTGTGCTTCTGAACAAAAAGCGCAAACATTTTAGAAGAACTGTAATGAGAAAAGAAAAGCTAACACTCATGGGTGTTCATTATGTCAACTAGAGCAGGGACTGACTGCTACCCCATGCTCTAAATTTGTTTGCACTTGAGGCAACATTGTCCGACTCTTGCAAATTCAGCAATAGTTACAGGCAAATCTGTTATCTGAGGAGCTGAATGCCGTCCATGGTTACGCATCATCTGAAGCTGATGTTCCTTGGCCGCTCCTCTCTCTTTCTTTCTCAGCTCTAATTAGATGTTTGGAGTGTATGGTTTCCAAATGCTTTAACATTCTGGAAGTAAGACAGGAGTACTTCATGTCCGTTCTTCTCGACAACACCTTCTGGCAAAGAATGCAGGTTTCTTTATTTGCATTCTCTTTTTTTCTCCCATTGGAATGCTGAAAAATTACAATGCAATGCTTTCTTTTTTGGGCCTAACATCCTCCTCTGATAAACCACTACCAAGGTGTTGTGGCTCATTTCCAGCAGTAGATGCCATTCTTGACTTAATAAAAACAGTGTAAAACACCAAACAAAAGCAAAATTATAACACAAGATAGAGAGGTATCAAAAATAACAGCCACTCCTAAGGGGTGGGTAAAATGGGTGTGAGCTTCCCTTGTAATGATTGAATGGGGCTTCAACCTATTGTATCCATTTGTTAATGTGTCACATAGGATTCAGGATGACGTCACGGTCACATCGTGGCATCATTGCGTAGCTGCAAAATCTATTTAAACGAGAATCAAAATATTTTTTCTCAATTATAATACTAGTTTTAATACTTTATTAGTAAGACTCTTATTTTAAAGAAGGCCTTAACGAGTCTATATGTGTGTTTAAGTGCTTTCAAAAAACACACTGGCATCATGACTCTCCTGCGGCACCAGAAATACTGTATAGCATGGGTCATGATGGATTTTCGACTCCAAAAAAACAACTCAATAATATAAACACACTTTTCTGTAGACAACTCACAACAGTACCCTCATTCCCATTTCCGTGGGTATGATATACTAGAGGCAGTAACAGTGTCGCCTTCTAATGTCTAATGGTAGTTCCTCAACAGAGGACAGCTCCAGCAAAGTGTAGTGTAGTTCCTATAGTACCCCTGCAGGACCTGCGCTTTTGGATAACATACACTGTGGGCCTGGTGGCAGACTGATTCTGAGCACCCCCACCGCGTATGTTAGCCTGTTTGCATTAGCTAGCTCACAGTGCCACTAGAATCTCCTTTTTATCAGAGAGATTAGTTTTTGGCAACCTCAGGACACGACAACCCTGATTCCTCTGACTCGTGGAAACAATGTACTACTTTTTGCTCAGTCACTCGTGCTTGCTCATTTGGTCTCAGAGAGTTAGACAGAAGAAACAGTTGAGCGTGTTTACAATAAGAATTTATTGCACAGTTGTTCTTCTAGTATAAAATATATGTGCTGCGACAACTGTTAAACAGTAGCAGAGAGATATGATCAGCAGTACAGTGAATAAAAAGGGATAGTACAGTTCTACCATTTTGCAATAGTCATGAACATATACATGAATATAAAATGCATTTATAAAATAAAGCGCATACTCCTACGATGCCTGTCTAGATGTACCTAAGTGTACCTAGCATGTGAGTAGGTGTGAAAGAAGCCAAGAATCCCGCTAGGATTTAGTCAAACCCCATTACCTGAATAATGAGAGTGTGGGACCTCGTCCTGGTCTCGAGTTGGACACCCCGCAAGGGATAATTAGACCACTGTCAGCTGGAGCGACTGCATGCAGGAGCCTCAGCGTCTCTGGTCAGTGTGTCGGCCTGGAAGTCTCGGTTTCCTCTAACTACTGATAGCAAGAGGTGCTGTATTTATACAGAAAAGTATAGAGTCCCTTTGTCCCTTGTGTCTTGTGTTAGCCATTGTTGGGTATGAAGATGACGTATGGGATGAACCGTTTACATAGATGTTTACGCAGGTGGATTCTAGCCGATGCCTGGTTTCCTAGAACTCTTATGAATATTTAATCATACTGGATGAGCACATCGAAGATGGTATAGGAGGCCATTGTTCGGGAAAAACCCTCCTTCTGTACCCAAACCACAGTCTAGATAAGGTTCAGCCCTCAGCGCCCGTTATTGTGGACAATAGGGAACTAGTGTAGGTGTAAGTCTGTTTTTATATAGCGCAGCTACTCACTCTTACGGGTCTCAAGGCGCTGGGGGCCGTCGTGGAAATTAAGTGAGCTATTGCCCAGAGTCACATGGTGCTGAGCTGAGCTGCCGCCGGAGCCGGGGATCGAACTGTGAACCCTGTGCTCCGAAGTCAGCTGCCCTGGCCGCTGCACCACACCTATGCATATGCCTATATTAGGGCATCTCAAACCATGCCTATATTAGGGCATCTATACGAAACATAACAAAAGGCCATGAGTCCCTACAGGTTACTCTGGTGAGGGTTGGGCTCTGTAAGGAGCTTGTTTCATCAACCTATATGCATCCATTCATATGTCACCTGCTTTGGGTGTTTCTAGGAAATTCAATTGATATAAAACCCCATATATTGCACAGGTCACAAATTATCACACAGAACTAAGTTCAGCATCTGTTCCCACTGACAGATATATTACCAAGGATTGCTAGAGATTATTGAAGGTAAAGCTTTGCTGCTCACAAACTAACTCATACACCCATACAGACAATAACACACCTAGTCACAGGCACAACACCACTCATATACCCAATAGCAGACCCATACAGCAACTAACACATCCACTCAAAAGACCTAGCTAGCAAATCACACACTCTGCAACATATACATGCAGTTACAGAGTCACTCACACAACCAGAAAACCACTCACATACCCATTCATAGACAAATACAGCCACTTAAACACCCTCTGACCAACCTATATACAAGAACAGACCCACTTTCGAAGATTACATGTTTCATTTAGGAAATAAAATATAAACAAACCTTAGAAATTCACTGGAAAAAACAAAGGCCACAGGGGCATTATTGTTAGGAAATAGAACTTAAAAACTTTAGAAATTCACTTAAAAACCAAAGGTTTCAGGGACTTTATAGTTAGGAAATAGAATTACAAAAACCTTAGAAAGTCACTGAAAAAAGCAAAGGTTACAGGGACATTATAGTTAGGAAATAGAATTGAAAAAAATTCAGAAACTCACTGAAAAAAACAAAGGTTACAGGGATGTTTTAGTTAGGCTCAGATTTCACTCACACAAAACTGTGGAAATTCAGCAGTTATATTTACCTGAGCTAACTATAACTTATGTCCCCACAATGCAATGCCTATGACCTTACATATTCCATCACTCATGACATGGTCAGTGACATCACTGATGAAATCACTGATGACATCTCAAATGACATCACTGACGACATCATCCACAGAACCACTCACACCCCCATACATCCTCTAATACACCCATTCACACACCCAAACAACTGCTCACATACCCATTCATAGACCTATTCAACTACTTCCACACACCCACTCACTCATACAGCCACTCACACAATCACTCACCCATACAGCCACTAACAAACCTACTGACTCATCCATACAGCCACTCACACATCCAGTGGCTCTTCCACAAATCCATTTACATACCCATTCACACATTCATACAAGCACTCAAACGCCCACTCACTCACCTATACAACTACTCATAGACATATTGACTGTACAATACAGCCACTCACTCACACACCCACTCATTTACCCATACACCCACTCAAACAGCCACTAATTTGTTCATACACCCACTTAGACACCCAGTCACTCACCCATAGAACCACTCACACAGGAACTCACTCATCGATACAGCCACTCACATCATTCACTCACCCATGCACCTACTCACACTACTGCTCACTCATCCATACACCCACTCACACAGTCATACACTCACCCATACAGTTGCTGACATACCTACCCACTCACCCATACATTCACTCACATGCCCACATACTCAACCATACAGCTGCTCACACAGGCACTCACACACCCATACAGCCACTCACCCACCCATACAGCAACTCACACACTCACTCAACAATACAGCCACTTATACAGGCACTCACTCACCTATACAGCTACTCACACACCCACTTATTCAACTATTCAGCCACTGACACACCCACTCAAACACCCATACAGCCACTCAGAAAACCACACACACATAGATTCAGACAGTCTCATAGCATCCAGGATGATGTATGTTGGAAATAGAATCACTCATTAGTATGACAGAAAGAATAGTAATTTAACTTATGCAGTATCTTAGTATATATTTATAAAGCACTTACGCTCACTGGGTGATGTCATGAGTTATGTCACTGACCATGTCATGAGTGATGTAATATGTGCGGTCATAAACAGTGCATTGTGGGGCGTAAGTTATAGGTAGCTCAGGTAACTATAACTGCTGAATTTCTATGGTTTTGTACAAGAGAAATCTGAGCCTAACTAAAACATCCCTGTAACCTTTGTTTTATTCAGTGAATGTGTGTGTGTGTGTGTATATATATATATATATATATTCACTGAAAAAACCATAGGTTTTAGGGACAGTTCTAGTTAGTTGGACATTGCACTCGTACAAAACCCGTGAAATTCCCCGTTATAGTTAGTTCAGCTAACTATAACTCGCGCCCCGCAATGCACTGCTGATGACGTCACATATTACATCACTCATGACATGGTCAGTGACATCACTGATGACATCACTGATGACATCTCAAATGACATCACTGATGACATCATCCAGTGACTGTGTGTTTCTGTAAAGTTTAAATATGTTTAATATATATAGGCAAAGGCGTATTGAAGAATGAGTGGGTGTATAAGTGTCTGAATGGATGATTGAGTAGGTGCGTGACTGACTCTACAAGTGAGTGATTAAACGTATCTTACTGAATGCATGGGTTAGTGACTAAACTGTGTGAATGTCTGTATCCGTCTGTCTGTTGGTGTGTAAGTGGATGCATGGATTTGCGAATAGCTACATGAGTGTCTACATGGGTTATTGATTGGTTCTCTGAGTATCTGTATGGGTGCCTGAGTGTTTGTGTGGGTGGGGTGTGTGTGACTCTGTACATAGATGTGTGAGTGGGTGATTCACTGGGTGCATGATTTGAAGAGTGCGTCTGTGATGGACTGCTTGGGTGGGTGAGTGTGTGTATGGGTGTGTTAGTGAGTGAATGTATATCTCAGTGGTACATGTGCGAGTAACTACATATGTAAAAGGCAGTATATATGTGTGTTAGAGTATTTAAAATGCTATAAGTGAGAGTGTGTGATTGTGAGAGTGGCTGTATGGATGCGTGTGTGCTTGTATCACTTATTGTATAAGAGCGTAATAATGTGCTAGTATTTGTATGAGTAAGTGAGCTGGTGTGTGTATAACTGTATAGGTGAGTAAATGGGTGTGTGATTAATTTTTTGCATGACTGACTAGGTGTGTGAGTACCTCTATGGATGAGTGGCGGTGTGTGAGTGTTTATATAGGTGTATGAGTGCATATGATAGTCCTGTACTGAGTGACTGTAAGTATGAGTGACTGGACGGGTGAGTGAGTAGATGTGTGTGTGTAGACCTAAGAATCAGTGAGTGGGTATGTAGTTATTGGTATTGGAGTGTGTATGGTTTTGCGAATGGCAGTCTGTAATTTAGAGTGGGTGTATCAAAAGTTATATTAGGGTGTGAGAAGATGCATGAAATTATCACATGGATGATGTCATCAGTGATGTCATCAGTGATGTCTTTTGAGATGTCATCAGTGATGTCATCAGTGATGTCACTGACCATGACATGAGTGATGTAATATGTGACGTCATCAGCAGTGCATTGCGGGGGCGCGGGTTATAGTTAGCTGAACTAACTATAACGGGGGAATTTCACGGGTTTTGTACTAGTGCAATGTCCAACTAACTATAACTGTCCCTAAAACCTATGGTTTTTTCAGTGAATTGCAAAGGTTTTTTAAATGCTAATTTCTAACTATAACGTGTCTGAAACCTATGGTTTTTTCAGTGAATTTCAAAGGTTTTTTAAATGCTAATTTCTAACTATAACGTGCCTGAAACCTATGGTTTTTTCAGTAAATTTGTAAGGTTTTTTAAATGCTAGTTTCTAACTATGCCTACAGAGGTAGGACATGTGAAGAAAGAAGAAAAAACACACAGAAAGAAGTCAAAGAAATGCAGAAAGAAGCAACAGAAGTCCACAAAGACGAAGAAAAGTGCAGGAAGAAGCAAGACATGTGCAGAAAGAACCAACAGAGGAGCAGAAAGAGGCCTTGTTGCAAAATCATCCTGTGCCCACAACTTTTTCAGATGGGTACTGGTGGTAACTGGCTCTGACTAACTAGGCCTAGAGCCAGTGCTATGCTAAAAGACACTTAGAATACAGTGAAAACACCTACATACACTAGGGAACACAATGCGTAGGGGTACCCCTGTGATTAGCATGACCTCCTCTGTAAGTCCCTAGTACATAATAGGGCAGGGGGATTAAAACTAAGAAACTAACTTATCACATCAGGCCCTTCCCCCTCTCTTCACCTCTGTGCAAACATGCCCCGTGGCGCGTTTTAAGTTGGGAGATTAAGTCCCCTTGAATCCTGAGGGTCCCTGGGGTCCAACTAGCCCACCAGGTACCTCCAGTAAACGCCACAGAGCTGCGTTGCAGAGAAGTGTAAAAAGGGGCGTGGCCTCTGACCACCTCTCTGCAACGCAGCTCCCTGGCGCATACCGGAGGTACCTGATGGGCTAGTTTGCTCCCAGGGACCCCCAGTATTGAAGGGGAATTAATTCCCCATCTTAAAACGCGCCACGGGGCCTGTTTGCACACATGTCACCTCAGGCCCGCCCCCTCCCTTCACCACTGTGCAAACGCGCCCCGTGGCACGTTTTAAGTTGGGGAATTTAGTCCCCTTGAATCCTGAGGGTCCCTGGGGTCCAACTAACCCACCAGGTACCTCCAGTAAGCGCCACAGAGCTGCGTTGCAGAGAGGTGTAAAAGGGGCGTGGCCTGGACCACCTCTCTGCAACCCAGCCCTGTGGCGCTTACTGGAGGTACCTGGTGGGCTAGTTGGCCCCCACGGACCCCCAGTATTGAAGGGGAATTCTTTCCCCAATTTAAAACGCACCACAGGGCGCGTTTGCAGAGTGGTTAAGGAAGGGGGCGGGGCCTGACGCTCGTTCGCTTGATTTCTTTTCTTTTTGAAGGGGGTCTGTGTGGCCCCCCTTCCTTTTCACTTTTTGGTGCCCTGGGGACTCCATCCCCCAGGGCCTGATCCTATTTTAAAAAAAAACAGTACGGGAAGGGGGCCGCGTGGCTCCCCTCCCGTGGCCGATTCCGGCCCCGGGGACCCCATCCCCCGGGGCATGGCCACTTTTATTTTACATTTTTGAGGAGGGGGGCTGCGTGGCCCCCCTCCTAAGGCCTCTATTGGCCCCGGGGACCCCATCCCCCAAGGTCGGCATTTGCGCATTTTTTTTAATTTTTTTTTATAATTGTTGGGGAGGGGGGCTGCGTGGCCCCCCTCCCGGGCCACTAATGGCCCCGGGGACCCCATCCCCCGGGGCCTGGCCACTCGTTGGAGACCATGGGGGGTCCCCAATCCCCCCACGGTCCCGCCGGCTCCCCACGTCCTGCGGGAGCCGGCATTGCTTTTCCATAAGGGAGCTGCTGACATGCAGCTCCCTTATGGAAAAGCAATCTGCTTTGCTTCATTGAAGCGAGAGCAGGTTTCCTGCTCTCGCTTCAATGAAGCAAGCAAGTTTGCATTGACAGGACGGGAGCCGCGCGGCTCCTGTCCTGTCATTGCAAACAGCAGTGTCCCGGGGTAGGCACCCTGGGACACTGCAGGAGCCGGCCCTGGGGGGTGGCGGTCCCCAGGCCACCACAGGCTCCAGGAGGGGGGCTGTGTGGCCCCCCACCCAACATCTACAAAGCCCTGGGGAGGTGGCAGTCCCCAGGGCCTGTGGGGGGGCTGGAGCCCCCCCACACAGGTCATTTTTTAATTAAAAAAAGAAGCCCCGGTGGGTGGTGGTCCCCGGGGCTGCGGGGGAGCCGTGTGCCCCCCGCCATCATTATAATTTGAAAGCCCCGGGGGGTGGCAGTCCCCGGGGTTTGGGGGGCCTTAGAGGCCCCCAACTAACATTTAAACCCACCCCCGCATGCCCCCGGGACTTGGCCCACCGGGGGGCAAAATACCCTCGAAGCGCAGGAGCCCGCGCTTCGTTTTATTTTTTTCACGGCGGGATCCGCGCATCCTAAGCGCATCCCGCCAATTTTGTTTTTAAAAAAAATGCTTTTTTGGGCCCTGGGGGTCCTTGTGGGACCCCCTAAGCAGGCCTAGGGGGTCAGGGTGTTTCTACCTTGCCCCCTTTTTGCGTTTTGCGCACTTGTTTCTTGTGCCTCGGTTCTACCGAGGAACAAGATGGCTGCCAACACTTCCTGGTTTGGAGTGTTGACAGCCAATTAGCATACAGCTCGTGATCGGGAAGGTGCGCTCAGGGTGCGCGGACCCTCCGCGGCCATAGATATATATGTGGTTTTACTTTTGATTTTCTCAGGAACTACTGAACGGATTTACACCATTTAACCAAAAGGCACGACTCTGAACCAAGGGCTACCCTTTTGCCAAATTTGGTGTAATTCCGTTCAGCAGTTCGGGCTGTAGCTGCGACTAAAGGTTCCTATGGAAAATTGCATGGGGAAAACATGTTTTGGGACCCCCCTTTTTTCTCGGCCCCCACTTGACGAATCACCCCGAGACTTTCAGGATAGGAGCGGACCGGAGCGCCCCACGAGTTTTGAAAATTGTGAGAAGATTCGTCAACCGGCGCCAAAGTTATTGGGAATAGAATGTTGCGGATTTCCTATGGAAAATAGGTCCTAACTATAACTATCTACTGGCGACCGCCAGTAGATAATAATATATATATATATATATATATATATATATATATATATATATATATATATATATTCACTGAAAAACCCATAGGTTTCAGACACGTTATAGTTAGAAATTAGCATTTAAAAACCTTTGAAATTCACTGAAAAAACCATAGGTTTTAGGGACAGTTATAGTTAGTTGGACATTTCACTCGTACAAAATCATAGAAATTCCCCCGTTATAGTTAGTTCAGCTAACTATAACTCACGCCCGCAATGCACTGCTGATGACGTCACATATTACATCACTCATGACATGGTCAGTGACATCACTGATGACATCACTGATGACATCATCCAGTGACTGTGTGTTTCTGTAAAGTTTAAATATGTTTAATATATATAGGGAAAGGTGTATTGAAGAATGAGTGGGTGTATAAGTGTCTGAATGGATGATTTAGTACGTGAGTGACTGACTCTACAAGTGAGTGATTAAATGTATCTTACTGAATGCATGGGTTAGTGACTAAACTGTGTGAATGTCTGTATCCGTCTGTCTGTTGGTTTGTAAGCAGCTGCATGGCTTTCTGAATAGCTACATGAGTGTCTACATGGGATATTGATTGATTGTCTGAGTATCTGTATGGGTGCCTGAGTGTTTGTGTGGGTGGGGTGTGTGTGACTCTGTGCATAGATGTGTGAGTTGGTGATTCACTGGGTGCATGGTTTCAAGAGTGCATCTGTGATGGACTGTATGGGTGGGTGAGTGTGTGTATGGGTGTGTTAGTGATTGAATGTATATCTCAGTGGTACATGTGTGAGTAACTACATATGTGAAAGGCAGTATATATGTGTGTTGGAGTATATAAATGGCTATAAGTGAGAGTGTGTGATTGTGAGAGTGGCTGTATGGATGAGTGTGTACTTGTATCAGTGATTGTATAAGAGCGTAAGAATGTGCTACTATTTGTATGAGTAAGTGAGCTGGTGTGTGTATAACTGTATAGGTGAGTAAATGGGTGTGTGATTAAGTTTTTTGCATGACTGACTAGGTGTGTGAGTACCTCTATGGATGAGTGGCGGTGTGTGAGTGTTTATATAGGTGTATGAGTGCATATGATAGTCCTGTACTGAGTGACTAAGTATGAGTGACTGTACGGGTGAGTGAGTGGATGTGTGTGTAGACCTAAGAATCAGTGAGTGGGTATGTAGTTTTTGGTGTTGGAGTGTCTATGGTTTTGAGAATGGCAGTCTGTAATTTAGAGTGGGTGTATCAAAAGTTATATTAGGGTGTGAGAAGATGCATGAAATTATCACATGGATGATGTCATCAGTGATGTCATTTGAGATGTCATCAGTGATGTCATCAGTGATGTCACTGACCATGTCATGAGTGATGTAATATGTGACGTCATCAGCAGTGCATTGCGGGGGCGCGAGTTATAGTTAGCTGAACTAACTATAACGGGGAATTTCTATGGTTTTGTACGAGTGAAATGTCCAACTAACTATAACTGTCCCTAAAACCTATGGTTTTTTCAGTGAATTTCAAAGGTTTTTTAAATGCTAATTTCTAACTATAACGTGTCTGAAACCTATGGTTTTTTCAGTGAATTTCAAAGGTTTTTTAAATGCTAATTTCTAACTATAACGTGCCTGAAACCTATGATTTTTAAGTGAATTTCAAAGGTTTTTTAAATGCTAGTTTCTAACTATGCCTACAGAGGTAGGACATGTGAAGAAAGAAGAAAAACGCACAGAAAGAAGCAAAAGATGTGCAGAAAGAACCAACAGAGGAGCAGAAAGAGGCCTTGTTGCAAAATCATCCTGTGCCCACAACTTTTTCAGACGGGTACTGGTGGTAACTGACTCTGACTAACCAGAGCCAGTGCTATGCTAAAAGACACTTAGAATACAGTGAAAACACCTACATACACTAGGGAACACTATGCGTTGGGGTACCCCTGTGATTAGCATGACCTCCTCTGCAAGTCTTTAGTACATAATAGGGCAGGGGGATTAAAACTACCTCTTAAAACGCGCTACAGGGCGCGTTTGCACAGTGGTGAAGGGAGGGGGGGCCTGAGGTGACATGTGTGCAAACGCACCCCGTGGCGCGTTTTAAGTTGCAGGATTAAGTCCCCTTGAATTCTGAGGGTCCCTGGGCCAACTAGCCCCCAGGTACCTACAGTTAGGACCACAGAGCTGAGTTGCAGAGAGGCGTTCCGAGGCCACGCACCTTTTTCACCTCTCTGCAACGCAACTCTGTTGTGCTTACTGAAGGTACCTGGTGGGCTAGTTGGCCCCCAGGGTCCCTCAGGATTCAAAGGGAATTAATTCCCCAACTTAAAACGCACCACAGGGCGTGTTTGCGCACATGTCACCTGAGGCCCCGCCCCCTCCCTTCACCACTGTGCAAACGCGCCCCGTGGTGCGTTTTAAGTTGGGGGATTAGGTCACCTTGAATCCTGATGGTCCCTGGGGCCCAACTAGCCCACTAGGTACTTCCAGTAAGCCCACAGGCCTGCGTTGCAACGCCTGTAACAAATTGTGCAGTTGTGTTTAGGAAGTGAAGAGGGTCGTGCTGGGGGTAGTGTTTTAGGGTTTAGGGTAGTGCAGTGGTGTTTGTGTAGTGTAGGGGGTCATGCTGGGGGTAGATTTAGGGTTTAGGGTAGTGCAGTGGTGTTTGGGTAGTGTAGGGGGTCGTGCTGGGGGAGTGTTTTAGGGTTTAGGGTAGTGCAGTGGTGTTTGGGTAGTGTAGGGGGTCGTGCTGGGGGTAGTGTTTTAGGGTTTAGGGTAGTGCAGTGGTGTTTGGGTAGTGTAGGGGGTCGTGCTGGGGGTAGTGATTTAGGGTAGTGCAGTGGTGTTTGGGTAGTGTAGGGGTACTGCTGGGGGTAGTGTTTTAGGGTTTAGGTTAGTGCAGTGGTGTTTGGGTAGTGTAGGGGTACTGCTGGGGGTAGTGTTTTAGGGTTTAGGGTAGTGCAGTGGTGTTTGTGTAGTGTAGGGGGTAGTGTTTTAGGGTTTAGGGTAGTGCAGTGGTGTTTGTGTAGTGTAGGAGGTCATGTTTTAGGGTTTAGGGTAGTGCAGTGGTCTTTGGGTAGTGTAGGGAGTCGTGCGGGGGTAGTGTTTTAGGGTTTAGGGTAGTGTATGGGGTCATGCGGGGGGTAGTGTTTTAGGGGTTAGGGTAGTGCATTGGTGTTTGGGTAGTGTAGGGGATCATGCGGGGGTAGTGTTTTAGGGTTTAGGGCAGTGCAGTGGTGTTTGGGTAGTGTAGGGGGTCGTGCTGGGGGAGTGTTTTAGGGTTTAGGGCAGTGCAGTGGTGTTCGGGTAGTGTAGGGGGTCGTGCTGGGGGGTGTTTTAGGGTTTAGGGCAGTGCAGTGGTGTTCGGGTAGTGTAGGGGTCGTGCTGGGGGTAGTGTTTGAGGGTTTAGGGCAGTGCAGTCGTGTTCGGGTAGTGTAGGGGGTTGTGCTGGGGGTAGTATTTTAGGGTTTAGGGCAGTGCAGTGGTGTTTGGGCAGTGTAGGGGTAATGCTGGGGGTGGTGTTTCAGGGTTTGGGGCAGTGCAGTGGTGTTCGAGCAGTAAAGGGGTCGGGCTGGGGGTGGTGTTTCAGGGTTTAGGACAGTGCAGTGGTGTTCGGGCAGTGTAGGGGGCGGTGCAGGGGTGGTGTTTCAGGGTTTAGGGCAGTGCAGTGGTGTTCGGGCAGTGTAGGGGGTGCTGCAGGGGGTGGTGTTTCAGGGTTTAGGGCAGTGCAGTGGTGTTCGGACAGTGTAGGGGGTCATGCAGGGGGTGGTGTTTCAGGGTTTAGGGCAGTGCAGTGGTGTTCGGGCAGTGTAGGGGGTCGTGCTGGGGCTGGTGTTTCAGGGTTTACGGCAGGATAGTGGTGTTCGGGCAGTGTAGGGGGTCGTGCTGGGGCTGGTGTTTCAGGGTTTAGGGCAGTGCAGTGGTGTTAGGGCAGTGTAGGGGGTCGTGCTGGGGCTGGTGTTTCAGGGTTTAGGGCAGTGCAGTGGTGTTCGGGCAGTGTAGGTGGTCATGCTGGGGCTGGTGTTTCAGGGTTTAGGGCAGTGCAGTGGTGTTCGGGCAGTGTAGGGGGTCATGCTGGGGCTGGTGTTTCCGGGTTTAGGGCCGTGCAGTGGTGTTCGGGCCGTGTAGGGGGTCTTGCTGGGGCTGGTGTTTCAGGGTTTAGGGCAGTGCAGTGGTGTTCGGGCAGTGTAGGGGGTCGTGCTGGGGGTGGTGTTTCAGGGTTTAGGGCAGTGCAGTGGTGTTTGGGCAGTGTAGGGGGTCATGCTGGGGCTAGTGTTTCAGGATTTAGGGCAGAGCAATGGTGTTCAGGCAGTGTAGGGGGTTTTGCTGGAGGTGGTGTTTCAGGGTTTAGGGCAGTGCAGTGGTGTTCGTGCAGTGTAGGGGGTGGTGTTTCAGGGTTTAGGGCAGTGGTGTTCAGGCAGTGTAGGGGTCTTGCTGGGGTTGATGTTTCAGGGTTTAGGGCAGTGCAGTGGTGTTCGGGCAGTGTAGGGGGTCGTGCTGGGGGTGGTGTTTCAGGGTTTAGGGCAGTGCAGTGGTGTTCCGGCAGTGTAGGAGGTCGTGCAGGGGGTGGTGTTTCAGGGTTTAGGGCAGTGCAGTGGTGTTCGGGCAGTGTAGGGGGTCATGCTGGGGGTGGTGTTTCAGGGTTTAGGGCAGTGCAGTGGTGTTCGGGCAGTGTAGGGTGTCGTGCTGAGGGGTGGTGTTTCAGGGTTTAGGGCAGTGCAGTGGTGTTTGGGCAGTGTAGGGGGTCGTGCAGGGGTGGTGTTTCAGGGTTTAGGGCAGTGCAATGGTGTTCGGCCAGTGTAGGTGGTCTTGCTGGGGGTGGTGTTTCAGGCTTTAGTGCAGTGGTGTTCGGGCAGTGTAGTGGGTCTTGCTGGGGGTGGTGTTTCAGGGTTTAGGGCAGTGCAGTGGTGTTCGGGCAGTGTAGGGGGTCTTGCTGGGGCTGGTGTTTCAGGGTTTAGGGCAGTGCAGTGGTGTTCGGGCAGTGTAGGGGGTCGTGCTGGGGCTGGTGTTTGAGGGTTTAGGGTAGTGCAGTGGTGTTCGGGCAGTGTAGGGGGTCGTGCTGGGGCTGGTGTTTCAGGGTTTAGGGCAGTGCAGTGGTTTTCGGGCAGTGTAGGCAGTTGTGCTGGGGCTGGTGTTTCAGGGTTTAGGGCAGTGCAGTGGTGTTCGGGCAGTGTACGGGGTTGTGCTGGGGCTGGTGTTTCAGGGTTTAGCGCAGTGCAGTGGTGTTCGGGCAGTGTAGGGGGTCGTGCTGCGGTGGTGTTTCAGGGTTTAGGGCAGTGCAGTGGTGTTCGGGCAGTGTAGGGGTCGTGCTGGGGCTGGTGTTTCATGGTTTAGGGCAGTGCAGTGGTGTTCGGGCAGTGTAGGGGGTCGTGCTGGGGTGGTGTTTCAGGGTTTAGGGCAGTGCAGTGGTGTTCGGGCAGTGTAGGGGGTCATGCTGGGGGTGGTGTTTCAGGGTTTAGGGCAGTGCAGTGGTGTACGGGCAGTGTAGGGGGTCTTGCTGGGGGTGGTGTTTCAGGGTTTAGGGCAGTGGTGTTCGGGCAGTGTAGGGGGTCTTGCTGGGGGTAGTGTTTTGGGGATTAGGGCAGTGCAGTGGTGTTCGTGCAGTGTAGGGGGTCGTGCTGGGGGTGGTGTTTCAGGGTTTAGGGCAGTGCAGTAGTGTTCGGGCAGTGTAGGGGATCGTGCAGGGGGTAGTGTTTCAGGGTTTAGGGCAGTGCAGTGGTGTTCGGGCAGTGTAGGGGGTCGTGCTGGGGGTGGTGTTTCAGGGTTTAGTGCAGTGGTGTTCGGGCAGTATAGGGGGTCGTGCAGGGGTGGTGTTTCAGGGTTTAGGGCAGTGCAGTGGTGTTCGGGCAGTGTAGGGGTCGTGCTGGGGCTGGTGTTTCAGGGTTTAGGGCAGTGCAGTGGTGTTCGGGCAGTGTAGGGGGTCTTGCTGGGGGTGGTGTTTCAAGGTTTAGGGCAGTGGTGTTCGGGCAGTGTAGGGGGTCTTGCTGGGGGTGGTGTTTCAGGGTTTAGGGCAGTGCAGTGGTGTTCGGGCAGTGTAGGGGGTCTTGCTGGGGGTAGTGTTTCAGGGTTTAGGGCAGTGCAGTGGTGTTCGTGCAGTGTAGGGGGTCGTGCTGGGGATGGTGTTTCAGGGTTTAGGGCAGTGCAGTAGTGTTCGGGTAGTGTAGGGGGTCGTGCAGGGGGTGGTGTTTCAGGGTTTAGGGCAGTGCAGTGGTGTTCGGGCAGTGTAGGGGGTCGTGCTGGGGGTGGTGTTTCAGGGTTTAGGGCAGTGCAGTGGTGTTCGGGCAGTGTAGGGGGTCGTGCTGGGGGTGGTGTTTCAGGGTTTAGGGCAGTGGTGTTCGGGCAGTGTAGGGGGTCTTGCTGGGGGTGATGTTTCAGGGTTTAGGGCAGTGCAGTGGTGTTCGGGCAGTGTAGGAGGTCTTGCTGGGGGTAGTGTTTCAGGGTTTAGGGCAGTGCAGTGGTGTTCGGGCAGTGTAGGGGTCATGCTGGGTGTGGTGTTTCAGGGTTTAGGACAGTGCAGTGGTGTTCGGGCAGTGTAGGGGGTCGTGAAGGGGGTGGTGTTTCAGGGTTTAGGGCAGTGCAGTGGTGTTCGGGCAGTGTAGGGGGTCGTGCTAGGGTATGTGTTTCAGGGTTTAGGGCAGTGCAGTGGTGTTCGGGCAGTGTAGGGGGGTCGTGCTGGGGGTAGTGTTTTAGGGTTTAGGGTAGTGCAGTGGTGCTTGTGTAGTGTAGGAGGTCGTGCTGGAGGTAGTGTTTTAGAGTTTAGGGTAGTGCAGTGGTGTTTGTGTAGTGTAGGGGGTCATGTTTTAGGGTAGTGCAGTGGTGTTTGGGTAGTGTAGGGGGTCGTGCTGGGGGTAGTGTTTTAGGATTTAGGTTAGTGCAGTGGTGTTTGGGTAGTGTAGGGGGTCGTGCTTGGGGTAGTGTTTTAGGGTTTAAGGTAGTGCAGTGGTGTTTGTGTAGTGTAGGGGGTCGTGCTGGGGGTAGTGTTTTAGGGTTTAGGGTAGTGCAGTGGTGCTTGTATAGTGTAGGGGGTCGTGCTGGGGGTAGTGTTTTAGGGTTTAGGGTAGTGCAGTGGTGTTTGTGTAGTGTAGGGGGTCATGTTTTAGGGTAGTGCAGTGGTGTTTGGGTAGTGTAGGGGGTCGTGCTGGGGGTAGTGTTTTAGGATTTAGGTTAGTGCAGTGGTGTTGGGGTAGTGTTTTAGGGTAGTGCAGTGGTGTTTGTGTAGTGTAGGGGGTCATGCTGGGGGTAGTGTTTTAGGGTTTAGGATAGTGCAGTGGTGCTTGTGTAGTGTAGGGGGTCGTGCTGGGGTAGTGTTTTAGGGTTTAGGGTAGTGCAGTGGTGTTTTTGTAGTGTAGGGGGTCATGTTTTAAGATGCAACGCTCCAATACCTGACCAGTCTGCACTACATAAAACTGCAAAAAACTAAAAATAAAAAGTGTTTTGCACACTTTTGTCATTGGGCTATATGTGGGCTACATCTCGGTAATATTTGTGCTACATTTGGGCTCTTTTTTCACTGGTGGCCATCTTGGAAGACTTCTTTGTTATGAAGTTTCCTAATTTCCTCATTTACTGCAGTCTCCTCAGTAGGAAATGCTTTCAGTTTTTTACTTTGATTCCATCAAGAAGGCATTCAGATGTGTCACACATTTGCCATAAATTCAGAATGTTATTACTCTAGTTGTTCATTAGATCACTGTAGTAAAGCTACTGCTCACCAAGGAGTTAACTGGAAGTCTACTGCTGGTATTGAAAGTGATTGTTTCAGTCTGCATGTCAGAATTTTCTAATGAAATAGAAGAGGATTTGAGATCTCACTTAAAACATGCACTAAATTTTCTTTTTGCAGCACTAACCATAATTTCTATGGCAAAATGAACCCCCTCATTTTGTTCCTTTTTAAATTAAATGTTTTAAGTGTTACCAGTTTATTCCAATCAAGATGGCTTCAGGTGTGCCATACTTTTGTCATAAGTAAGGCTGTTAGCACTCTAGTTGTTCTTTAGAACACTCTGGGAAGCTGCAGTAGAACACAAAGGCATCAACTGACAGGCTGCTCCTGTTGAAATATAACAGGAAGATATTTGAGATCTCACTTAAAACATGTCCTAATTTTTCTTTCTACAGCACTAACCATAATTTCTATGGCAAAATGAACCCCCTCATTTTGTTCCTTTTTAAATTAAATGTTTTAAGTGTTACCAGTTTATTCCAATCAAGATGGCTTCAGGTGTGCCATACTTTTGTCATAAGTAAGACTGTTAGCGCTCTAGTTGTTCTTTAGAACACTCTGGGAAGCTGCAGTAGAACACAAAGGCATCAACTGACAGGCTGCTCCTGTTGAAATATAACAGGAAGATATTTGAGATCACACTTGAAACATGTCCTAATTTTTCTTTCCAGAGCACTAACCATAATTTCTATGACAAGATGAACCCCATCATTTTGTTCCTTTTTAAATTAAATGTTTTAAGTGTTACCAGTTTATTCCAATCAAGATGGCTTCAGGTGTGCCATACTTTTGTCATAAGTAAGGCTGTTAGCACTCTAGTTGTTCTTTAGAACACTCTGGGAAGCTGCAGTAGAACACAAAGGAATCAACTGACAGTCTCTGCCCTTGTTGGATGTACATGTTTTACTGAGAATGTCAGACTTCATTCTCACATGACTGAGAAAGATAATGTGAATTTACAGAAAATATGCTCTCATTGTAGCTTCTGGGGCACCTTCCAAAACTGTATGGGACAAGCATGTGAAAATAGTTTTCTCTGAAACATGATTCATGATATCCCAGCAGAAGGTTTTTCACAGGGTAAAATCACCTTAGAACACACCACAATTCCTGAAATTAGTATGGTACCATCAACAAATGAATTCTAATGTAACTAAAGTCTGTTATCACCCTTTATAGTTCTCCTTTTGGTAACCCTCAAAATCTTCGATTCACTACAATGCATTTCAAAGGGGTACTATCATTTATATTGGTCCCAAGATGGCTGCCAGCAATTCCAGGATGAAGTGCTGACAGCCAATCAGATCTCACGATGACATGTGTGGTTAGGCTCCGCCCAGATATATATGTGTTTTTACTTTTGATTTTCTCAGCAACTACTGAACGGATTTACACCATTTAACAAAAGGGTTCTTTTTGAACCAAGAACTACCTCTTTGCCAAATTTGGTGTAATTCCGTTCAGCAGTTCGGGCTGTAGCCGTGTCTAAAGTTTCCTATGGGAAAATGAATGGGGAAAACACGTTTTGGGACCCCCTTTTTCTCGGCCCCCGCTTGACGAATCACCCTGAGACTTTCAGGGTAGGAGCGGACCAGAGCGGGCCATAAAGTTTGAAAATATCGCGAAGATTCGTCAACCGACGCAAGAGTTATTTCAAATAGAATGTCGCGGATTTCCTATGGAAAATAGGTCCTAACTATAACTATCTACTGGCGACCGCCAGTAGATGATATATATATATATTAAACAATCGCCTTAAGCATTTCTGGAACGCACTCGACAGGCTGCTGAAAACCTAAGGGTTTATTAAAATTGGCAACCAACAAACTTCGTCCGGTTTTTTAAACTTCACTTGCCGACGCGTTTCAAGGTTACGACCTCTTCCTCATGGGCAGCTGATAGAAAGTCTCAGAGTGCTCTGCATGCTCTTTATGTATAGTACCTTGAAACGCGTCGGCAAGTGAAGTTTAAAAAACCGGACGAAGTTTGTTGGTTGCCAATTTTATTAAATCCTTAGGTTTTCAGCAGCCTGTCGAGTGCGTTCCAGAAATGCTTAAGGCGATTGTTTAATATGGATTACGCGGCAGCCTTGCCGTGCTGGCGCACCATCTCGGAAGGAAGAGAGGCCTTGGTGGGAACGGTTCCGCACCAAAAGCACAGCTGTTGAGGCATACAACAATCAGCAACGAATCCGGAGAAAGCCCTACTAAAGGGAAAGAAATACATGCTGTAATAGAAGTCTACAGAAACCACTGAGGGTCCAAAAAGGCTCGTTATGGACTCAATAATCCAGCATGCATCACACGAAGTTTGTACTAAATAAACGCCCACTGTGGGAGGTACTATACATAAAGAGCATGCAGAGCACTCTGAGACTTTCTATCAGCTGCCCATGAGGAAGAGGTCGTAACCTTGAAACGCGTCGGCAAGTGAAGTTTAAAAAACCGGACGAAGTTTGTTGGTTGCCAATTTTAATAAACCCTTAGGTTTTCAGCAGCCTGTCGAGTGCGTACCAGAAATGCTTAAGGCGATTGTTTAATATGGATTACGCGGCAGCCTTGCCTTGCTGGCGCACCATCTCGGAAGGAAGAGAGGCCTTGGTGGGAACGGTTCCGCACCAAAAGCACAGCTGTTGAGGCATACAACAATCAGCAACGAATCCGGAGAAAGCCCTACTAAAGGGAAAGAAATACATGCTGTAATGGAAGTCTACAGAAACCACTGAGGGTCCAAAAAGGCTTGTTATGGACTCAATAATCCAGCATGCATCACACGAAGTTTGTACTAAATAAACGCCCACTGTGGGAGGTACTATACATAAAGAGCATGCAGAGCACTCTGAGACTTTCTATCAGCTGCCCATGAGGAAGAGGTCGTAACCTTGAAACGCGTCGGCAAGTGAAGTTTAAAAAACCGGACGAAGTTTGTTGGTTGCCAATTTTAATAAACCCTTAGGTTTTCAGCAGCCTGTCGAGTGCGTTCCAGAAATGCTTAAGGCGATTGTTTAATATATATATATATATATATATATATATATATATATATATATATATATCCAAAACGCCCAGAAGCTTAAGGCCGCACACAACTGCAGGTGAGTCACAAACTCTATTTAAACCAAGCAGGCAGCTTAACATCCCTTTGAAGTCCATGGCCTGACGCGTTTCGATGCCGCTGTTTGCATCTCCTCAGAGGCCGTGTCAGCGGAGGTGGTTTATGGCTACCGCATTCCGCCTGCGTGTTTGTGATTGGTGGGCTATATATATCAATGAAGACCACTCAGTAAAATTAATCAGAGGACACTACGGGGAAATACACGGAATCCCTTTAATTGATCACTCTCGGCATAATGCATTTCGGCGTAACAAGCCTTCCTCAGATGCCATTAACTCCGGGGTTACGCCCCGCCCTGCTATGTAAGTCCTGTAGCACTCCCATTGGTGGGAGTTCAGCTGGCTCCACCTCGTTGTTCAAAGCCCCAGCTGTAGTCCAAGTCCATCGACTACAGCTCCCATCATACAGTTCGGCTGGGTAAGTGCTAGTGGCGGGGCCCAATATTCCCAGTTATAGTTTGCTCTGCTAATGTTGTCATTGACAAATTCATCTAACTATAACGTCACTTTAATCTTTTGTTTTTTTAGTAAAAAATATATATATATATTTTTTTTTACTAAAAAACAAAAGATTAAAGTGACGTTATAGTTAGATGAATTTGTCAATGACAACATTAGCAGAGCAAACTATAACTTGCACCCCGCCATGCACTGCTTATGACCTCACATATTACATCACTCATGACATAGTCTATGACATAATTCATGACGGCTCAAACATCTTCATCGATGACATTACTGAGGACATCACTGATGACACCATCCATGCTTCGTTTGTACACATTGCTCTACTAACGGGTATGGCATTAAAGCTGTGAAAGACAGTGCAAAATAGCTCAGAATAATATGAAGCATCATTACTGCTATCATACATACATGTATGTACAACATTGACCCTATACCATATACTTCATGGGACGTTGAGCTCACATTGACTATCAACCACAGATAAAAAGTAACCCTGGGTGTAGTTCGCGGAGTTGCGCTACGCGAAGCGGTAAAAAAACTCTGCTGCGCTACACGGAGCTACGCGAGCAGCGTAGTGCGATAGGAAAATGCTGTTCGCAGTGATTGCACAGTGCCGGATGCTTATCCGCACTGTGCAATCATTGCAAACGGCATCATGCACAGTGCAAGCGGTCGTTTTCTGCCGCTGGTGTAGATTTTTACTCGAGCGGCAGCTTTCTCAATGCGAACGGGCAGTTTTTCATCGCGAGCGGTCGCGAGCATACGCGACCACTCGCAATGAGAAACCTGACCCCCCGCGTTGAGAAATCTCGCCGGGAGGTTTATTTTCCACGCTCGCGCTCACCAACTTGATGTTGCCGATCGCGAACGAGGAAAAATCTCGCCGGGATGTTGATTTTGCTCGCTCGCGGTCGCCAACTTGACGTTGAGGAACGCGAGCGAGCAAAAATGTCCGCTACGCTATGCCTAGCGGATTTTCTCTGCACTCCGCGTAGTTCACCGCCCAGGGTTAATGAAAAGGCAACCTGTACTGCACACAGTGTTCATTCTGTATGCATCTGTTCAGGGGAAACCAAGTTCCTCCAGATACTCAAGCCCCGTCGCATAACTAATGCCCTACCACAGACAGTCTTTACCTGTATCAAACTCCTTACCTTCACTGAACCTACATTGAGAAATGAAGTGGATATGAGCAGAAAAGAGGGTACTGTAAACAATTTTTACTCTATGGAGAGAGTCTATTATGTACACTGTTTGCAGACAGTGAAAATCTCATGAGAAATACACCACAGAATATTAAAACGAATCTACTAAGAACAGTTACACTCTATGCAAAACTTGTCCAAAGCTAGACTAATCACATATAAAAAGCAGGGTCTAAGGGTGCTAAAGTTCATACTACTTGTAGCTTTCGTACTGTGGTGAAAGCTTTATAGATAGCCCATCTTCTGAAGCAAAACAACCTGGCACACATAGGTTTCTTTGTTATGTAGAAATTATCATGCTGAGATGTTTCTGTCTAATAACTCAAGGCTGCTTACCATACTTAACATGTAGTATGTAGAATCTATGCCGTTTGAAACTTTTTCTGCAGAGCCGCAAATACTTGTGTGGAACGTGCTTAACACAAGTCGTCAACTGTCACCTGCACACAGAGTTACTCTTCAATACAAAGATTTATAACAAGTTCAATACTTCCTCACTCCTATGCTGCATTAGGAGCACATGCATTTTGTAAACATTTACACCCATTAGCTGGACACAGGCAGTACACAATTAGGTAGTAAAGGAATAAGGTAGTTACCTACCACTGTGTAAACTATAAAACAAACTAATGCACTCATTTGGCCATGCGCAGAGGTGGTTAGGCATAGACCTTGGCCTGCTGACAGGCCCTGTGTCCAAAGTCCCAGTAGGCTGCCAACCCCACTCTGCACACACACTTTGGTGTGGGTGGTATAGGGTAGGATTTTGAGCCCCGGGAACCCCATCTCCCAAAGCCAGAACATATATATTAAGGGAAGGGGAGAGTGTGTAGCCGCATCCCTGAACTTTAATTGGCCCTAGAGACCCCATCCCCTGGGGACAGTTCCAATAAATAGGAGAGGGGCAGCGTAGCCGCCTCCCCAGGCCCTGAAAGACCCCTGGGACCCCATTCCTCAGTGACAGATAGAATTAATCAGGGCAGGTGGTGCGCAGCCCCACTCCTGAGCCTTCTTTGGCCCCTGGGGCCCCATCCCCCGGGGTCAAATACAATAAATAAGGAGAGGGGGACTAAGTTACCCCCCTCTCCGAGCCCCAATAGGCCCCAGGGACCCCATCTCCCGGGGCTAAAATAATAAAAAAGGGGATGAGGGCCCCACAGCCCCACCTCCCCAAGCCTTCTTATGCCCAAGGGACCCCATTCTCAGAGGCCATCTGGTTTTTAAAAGAGGAGGGGGCCGCGTGCCCACCCCAAGCCTCTTTTGACCCCAAGGACCCCATTCCACAGTGCCATCCATTTTTTAAAAGCGAGAGGGGCCACATGGCTCCTCTCCCCAAGCTGTATATGGCCCAGGGACACCATCCCCTGGGGCTGCATGACATTATAAAGGGGAGGGGCCGCAGGAACCCTCCTTGAGCCTTATTAAGTCCAGGGACACCCATCTCCTGGGGCCATATTTTATTAATAAGGGGAGTGGGCTGCATAATCCCATCCCCCAGGGCTGTGCCTTATTGAAAAGGGAAGAAGGGCCTATTATGGCATTCAGAGAGGATAGGGAAACAGAACGCAAGTCTGTTCCCAGCCAGCAGGAACATTATTTAAATCTCCTGTTGGCTGTGAGCGATTTAATGTTTGCTCCTATTTGGTGGGAGATTTAAAAGTGCTCCTGGAAGACAGGAGCAAACACATCTTTCCCTACCTGTAGTAGTGCAGGCATGGAAACAACTTAGGGGAGAGGATGTAGCTTAATGGCTAGGGAAGTCGCTCTTAAATCTGGGGAACTGGGTTCGAGTCTCGGCAATGACGCTCAACATCTTGTGATTCTGGGCAAATCACTTAATCTCCCTGTGCCTATCAAAACTGAATGTGTCCTTGTGTAAGCAACTGGTGCTCATGTAAAGCGCTCTGATACCCGATACCTTTGGATCAAGTTCGTGCTATATAAAACTCCAAAAAAAAACAACAACAAAACTGTGTCCTGGGGGTGGGCTCCCCGGGGCACAGTAAGTGAGCCAGCCCCAGGAGATGGAGTCCCCAGGGCCACTGAAGGCTCAGGGAGGGGCACCACATACCTGGGGTATGGGGTTCCCAGGGTATTTTCAAGGTTCAATGAGGGGGCAAGTGCTGCCACCCTCCCCAAATTATTTTTACATTTTGGCCCTAGGGGATGGGATCCCTGGGACATTTACTGGCTCTGGGAGTGGGGCCGTGTGCCCCCTGCCACTTTTTTTAAACAATTGCCCTGGGTAATGAAGTCCCCAGGGCCACCATCTTTGGGAGGATGGGGGCCGCGTGCCCAACCTATAGTTACCTTAGTGCATGAGTGATAGTTACTTGAGATAGCTATAACTTCTGAATTTCCACAGTTTTGTGTGTGTAGAATGTGTACCTAACTATAACGTTCCTGTAACCTTTGGTTTTTAGTGAATATATATATATTTTTTTCCCTCTGTTTTCCCCCTCTTTTTCCCCCTCTTTTATGACATTGTTTAAAACTAGGACTTTGTAAACGACTTGTATAGACTGCCTTGTAATTCATTGCAAAAAATAACAAAATCACCCAACCTTCAACCTTGCTTTTCCCCCCTCCCCTTTCCCCCTTTCTCCTCCCCCTTCTCCCCCCCTTCCCCACCTTCCTTTTCCTTCCCTCTCTTTCCTCCCCCTCCTCCCGTGGTTTGCACTCGCACTTTTTTAACACAAGTGCACATTACTTAAAACGTTTTGTACAAATTGTCTTGTGATTCAATGCACCTTTTTGCACCTGCACTTTTTGAAATGTATGCATTTGCACTTTCCGCCATGAAATGTTTCTTAAAAAAAGTTCAAAAATGTTCACTAATGTACTTTACAGTTAGTGAAATGTGGAAAATTTGCACTTGCACTTTTTGAAAGTTAAGCATTTGCACTTCCTGCCATTAAATGTTTTTTTTTAAACTTTTTTTTTAATTATTTAAAATATTGTTTAAAAAATGTTTAAAAAACTATTTTAAAATGTTCACTAATGTACTTTACAGCAAGTGAAATGTGGAAAAATGGTGGATATATATCGCCACCACGGAACTAAGTGGGTCAACAATCTAGTAACTGCACAAGAAGTAAAAATCAATGAGGGACTTGAATGGGCACTTCTCACTTTAAAATGGCGATCTAGACAGCCGGACTCTATGGTCCAGTTGAAGGCACAGAGCCGAAACACGTAGACCGTCCATGTTTTTGCACAATGGTGGTTAAATAAATACTTACAAAAAGAAGAAACTACCTGTTGAGACCCTTCTTCGTGGTGCCGTGAAGTCCTTGCTGTGTGGAGGCTTGGAGAGCGTGAATATATATATATATATTCACAGAAAAAACCATAGGTTTTAGGGACAGTTATAGTTAGTTCGACATTGCACTCGTACAAAACCCGTGAAATTCCCCCGTTATAGTTAGTTCAGCTAACTATAACTCGCGCCCCCGCAATGCACTGCTGATGACGTCACATATTACATCACTCATGACATGGTCAGTGACATCACTGATGACATCACTGATGACATCATCCAGTGACTGTGTGTTTCTGTAAAGTTTAATTTTGTTTTATATATATGCCAAGCTGTATTGAGGAATGAGTGGGTGTATAAGTGTCTGTATGGAGGATTTAGTAGGTACGTGACTGGCTGTATAAGTGAGTGATTAAACGTATCTTACTGAATGCATGGGTTAGTGACTAAACTGGGTGAATGTCTGAATCCGTCTGTCTATTGCTGTGTAAGTGGCTGCATGGGTTTGTGAATAGCTACATGAGTGTCTATATGAGTTATTGATTGGTTGTCTGAGTATCTGTATGGGTGCCTGAGTGTTTGTGTGGGTGGGGTGTGTGCGACTCTGTGCATAGATGTGTGAGTGGGTGATTCACTGGGTGGATGGTTTCAAGAGTGCATCTGTGATAGACTGTATGGGTGGGTAAGTGTCTGTAAGAGTGTGTTAGTGAGTGAATGTATGTCCCAGTGGTACATGTGTGAGTAACTACATATGTGAAAGGCAGTATATATGTGTGTTGGAGTATATAAATGGCTATAAGTGAGAGTGTGTGATTGTGAGAGTGGCTGTATGGATGAGTGTGTGCTTGTATCAGTGATTGTATAAGAGCGTAAAAATGTGCTAGTATTTGTATGAGTAAGTGAGCTGGTGTGTGTATGACTGTATAGGTGAGTAAATGGCAGTGTGAATAATTATTTGCATGACTGACTAGGTGTGTGAGTACCTCTATGGATGAGTGGCGGTGTGTGAGTGTCTATATAGGAGGATGAGTGCATATGATAGTCCTGTACTGAGTGACCGTAAGTTTGAGTGACTGTACGGGTGAGTTAGTGGATGTGTGTGTATACCTAAGAATCAGTGAGTGGGTATGTAGTTATTGGTGTTGGAGTGTCTATGGTTTTGCGAATGGCAGTCTGTTATTTAGAGTGGGTGTATCAAAGGTTATATTAGGGTGTGATGAGGTGCATCAGATTATCACGTGGATGATGTCATCAGTGATGTCATCAGTGATGTCATTTGAGATGTCATCAGTGATGTCATCAGTGATGTCACTGACCATGTCATGAGTGATGTAATATGTGACGTCATCAGCAGTGCATTGCGGAGCGCGAGTTATAGTTAGCTGAACTAACTATAACGGGGGAATTTCATGGGTTTTGTACGAGTGCAATGTCCAACTAAGTATAACTGTCCCTAAAACCTATGGTTTTTTCAGTGAATTTCAAAGGTTTTTTAAATGCTAATTTCTAACTATAACGTGTCTGAAACCTATGGTTTTTTCAGTGAATTTCAAAGGTTTTTTAAATGCTAATTTCTAACTATAACTGTCCCTAAAACCTATGGTTTTTTCAGTGATTTTCAAAGGTTTTTTAAATGCTAATTCCTAACTATAACCTGTCTGAAACCTATGTTTTTTTCAGTGAATTTCAAAGGTTTTGTAAATGACAATTTTTAAATGTATTAATTGTTATATTTATTTTTGGGATACTGATTTACTACATTTTTTTAAACTATTTATTTTTACATATTTTATTTTTTAAATTACATTGTAATTACATTATACATTACATTACAAAATATACTTTCTCAGAATGAATTACTTTAGTTTAAATACTTTGCAAATAGGCAATAGACTTTTAAGTACAGTAGTTACAGTTGTTGAAATGGGCAACACAATTTCAAACACAATGCAACATTGAGCTCAATGTGAATTTCTAGTTAAATGCAATTAGTTACTTTATGGATTACTTTTCTAACCACAGGACTGGATCCTAGATTCAGTCCTGGGACATCTCCTGTAAACAGTTGAGTAAAAGCGTTTTGGTTACAGTAGTGATTTTTAAGGAATATTATTGTATTTTAAAAGTTGACACTTAGAAACTTTTTCACATAGAATCACCAATGTTATCCTATGTGAGGAAATTCACTTAGCAGGTAAGTAGTGTTATCGTTACTTTTTCTTACTCAGTGTTGGATCCTGGATCCAGCACTGGTGCATCTCCTGTAAACAGTTGAAAGAATGCGTTTAAGTCATACAGGCGATTTTTAAGGAATATTTGTAGTTTGTGAAAATCGACACTTTGAAACTTTTCTGCTGAAAACCAGACAATGGATTCCTATGGAAGGAAATATAAGTTACTGGTAAGTACGGTTAGAATTACTTTTCAGGGTCAGTGCTGGGCTAAAAGATGCAGCACTGGGTTCTCTCCTGATAACAGGTGAGTAAATCGGAATTCGTAGTTCGGTTGATTTTAGAGGAATATTATAAAGTTCCAAAACTCCACACTTAGAAGAATTTCCAAGTGAAACCAGTCAATGTTAGCCTATGGAAGGAAATTCAAGTTGCTGGTTAGTACGGTTAAAATTACTTTTCAGGATCAGTACTGGACTGAAAGATGCAGCACTGAGGTCTCTCCTGATAACAGGTGAGTAAATCGGAATTCGTATTTCGGCTGATTTTAGAGGAATATTTGTATGTTTCAAAAATCGACACAGAAACTTATTCAGCAAAAAGCAGGCAATGATATCCTATGGAAGAAAATTCAAGTTACTGGTAAGTACGGTTAAAATTACTTTTCAGGATCAGTATTGGGCTGAAAGATGCAGCACTGAGGTCTCTCCTGATAACAGGTGAGTAAATCGGAATTCGTAGTTCGGCTGATTTTAGAGGAATATTATAAAGTTCCAAAACTGCACACTTAGAAGAATTTCCAAGTGAAACCAGTCAATGTTAGCCTATGGAAGGAAATTCAAGTTACTGGTAAGTACGGTTAAAATTACTTTTCAGGATCAGTACTGGGCTCAAAGATGCAGCACTGAGGTCTCTCCTGATAACAGGTGAGTAAATCGGAATTCGTAGTTCGGCTGATTTTAGAGGAATATTTGCACAATGGTGAAGGAAGGGGTGGGGCCTGAGGTGACATGTCTGCAAACACGCCCTGTGGCATGTTTTAAGTTGGAGAATTAATTCCTCCTCAATACTGAGGGTCTCTAGGGGCCAACTAGCCCACCAGGAACCTCCAGTATGCGCCAGGGGGCTGCGTTGCAGAGAGGTGTACAGAGGCCACACCCCTTTTTACAAAACTCTGCAACGCAGCTCCGTTGCGCTTACTGGAGGTACCTGGTGGGCTAGTTGGCCCCCAGGGACCCTCAGGATTGAAGGGGATTTAATTCCCCATCTTAAAACGCGCCACGGGGCCTGTTTGCACACATGTCACCTGAAGCCCCCCCCCTCCCTTCACCACTGTGCAAACGCGCCCCGTGGCGCGTTTTAAGTTGGGGGATTAAGTCCCCTTGAATACTGAGGGTCCCTGGGGGCCAACTAGCTCACCATGTACCTCCAAAAAGCGCCACAGAGCTGCATTGCAGAGAGGTGTAAAAGGGCGTGGCCTCTGTACACCTCTCTGCAACGCAGCCCCTGGCGCATACTGGAGGTTCCTGGTGGGCTAGTTGGCCCCAGGACCCCCAGTATTGAAGGGGAATCGTTCCTCATCTGCAAACGCGCCAGGGGGCGCGTTTGCAGAGTGGTAAAGGAAGGGGCGGGCCTGCGGCCCGATCGTTTTTTTCCCCAAGGGGGGCTGTGTGGCCCCCCTTACTTTTTCCTATTTTTGGGCCCTGGGGACCCCATCCCCCAGGGCCTTATCCCTTTTTTTTTTTTATTAAACGGGAAGGGGGCTGCGTGGCCCCCTCCCATGGCCGAATCCGGCCCCGGGGACCCCATCCCCCGGGGCATGGCCACACTTTTAAATACATTTTTAAAGAGGGGGGCTGCGTGGCCCCCCTCCTCAGGCCTCCTTTTGCCCCGGAAACCCCATCCCCCGGGGCAGGCTTTTTTTTTTTTTTAAATGATTATTTTTGGGGAGGGGGGCCGCGTGGCCCCCCTCCCGGGCCACTACTTGCCCCGGGGCTGGCCCTCTTCATTGGGGACTGTGGGGGGGTCCCCAATCCCCCCACAGTCCCGCCGGCTCCCCGCGTCCCTTGGGAGCCGGCATTGCTTTTCCACATGGGGAGCAGCTAACATGCAGCTCCCCATGTGGAAAGCAATTTGCTTTGGATATTGGAAGCGAGAGCAGGTTTCCTGCTCTCGCTCCAATATCCAAAGCAGTTTGCTATGACAGGACGGGAGCCGCGAGGCTCCCGTCCTGTCATAGCAAACTACAGTGTCCCGGGGTAGGCACCCCAGGACACTGCAGGAGCCGGCCCTGGGGGTGGTGGTCCCCAGGGCCATTACAGGCTCCAGGAGGGGGCCGCGCGGCCCCCTCCCTCCATTGACAAAGCCCCGGGGAGGTGGTGGTCCCCGGGGCTCTGGGGTCCGTAATGGACCCCCATATTGACATTTTTAGTGCCCCGGTGAGGTGGCGGTCCCCGGGGCGTGTGGGGGGGCTCGAGCCCCCCCCACACAGGTAAATTTATAAAAAAATAATTCAAGAAGCCCCGGGGGGTGGTGGTCCCCGGGGCTTTTATAAATACCCCCCCATGCCCCCGGGACTTGGCCCACCCGGGGGCCAATTAACAACAAAGCGCGGGAGACCGCGCTTCGTTTTTTTTTTTTTTCGGCGGGATTCGCGCACCCTGAGCGCATCCCGCCGATTTTTTTTTTTTTATAAATGCTTTTTTCTGCCCAGGGGGTCCTTGTGGGACCCACTGAGCAGACCTAGGGGGTCAGGGTGTTTCTACCCTGCCCCCTTTGTGCGTTTTGCGCACTTGTTTCTTCTGGTTTTTTTTTCTAATCGGCAGGATCCGCGCACCCTGAGCGCATCCTGCCGATTTTTAAAAAAAAATGCTTTTTTCTGCCCAGGGGGTCCTTGTGGGACCCCTGAGCAGACCTAGGGGTCAGGGTGTTTCTACCCTGCCCCCTTTTGCGCTTTGCGCACTTGTTTCTGTCCCTCGGTTCTACCGCGGGACAAAATGGCTGCCAACACTTCCTGATTTGGAGTGTTGACAGCCACTTGACAGCCAATTAGCATGCAGCTCGTGATCGGGAGGGTGCGCGAATCCGACGCGGCCATAGATATATATGTGATTTTCCTTTTGATTTTCACAGGAACTACTGAACGGATTTACACCATTTAACAAAAGGGTTCTTTCTGAACTAAGAACTACCTCTTTGCCAAATTTGGTGTAATTCCGTTCAGCAGTTCGGGCTGTAGCCCTGTCTAAAGTTTCCTATGGGAAAATGAATGGGGAAAACACGTTTTGGGACCCCCCTTTTTTCTTGGCCCCCGCTTGACGAATCACCCCGAGACTTTCAGGGTAGGAGCGGACCGTAGCGGGCCATAAAGTTTGAAAATTTCGCGTAGATTCGTCAACCGGCAAGAGAGTTATTTCAAATAGAATGTCGCGGATTTCCTATGGAAAATAGGTCCTAACTATAACTATCTACTGGCGACCACCAGTAGATAATATGTTTCGGACCCCCGAAGCCCCGGGGACCACCACCTCCCCGGGGCTGTGCAATTGAAGGGAGGGGGCCGCGGCACCCCTCCTGGAGCCTGTGGTGGCCCTGGGGACCACCACCCCCAGGGCCGGCTCCTGCAGTGTCCCGGGGTGCCTACCCCCGGGACACTGCTGTTTGAAATGGCAGGACGGGAGCCTCGCGGCTCCCGTCCTGCGTCGCAAGAGTTATTTCAAATAGAATGTTGCGGATTTCCTATGGAAAATAGGTCCTAACTATAACTATCTACTGGCGACCGCCAGTAGATAATATATATATATATATATGACCATGTCATGAGTGATGTAATATGTGACGTCATCAGCAGTGCATTGCGGGGGCGCGAGTTATAGTTAGCTGAACTAACTATAACGGGGGAATTTCACAGGTTTTCTACGAGTGCAATGTCCAACTAACTATAACTGTCCCTAAAACCTATGGTTTTTTCAGTGAATTTGTAAGGTTTTTTAAATGCTAATTTCTAACTATAACGTGCCTGAAACCTATGGTTTTTTCAGTGAATATATATATATAGTGGGCATAGCGATGTTTGCTTAAAAGTAATAAAAAGCAACTTGAAAAAAACAGCGGATTTCGAGTGAGTGCGCTTTCAATTGATCCCTGGGCTCAGGGGTCATCTTGTTCATAATTACCGGCTGCCCTGCCGGAGGAAATTCGCACCGCACCACGAGAGGAGCGCCGATGTTCAATTGAGGGCACCTTTGGATTTATATATATATATATATACATATATGCCTGCTTGGTTCAAATGGAGTTTGTAACTCACCTGCAGCTGTGTGCGGCCTCAAGCTTCTGGGCGTTTTTGGTTACATATTATGCGGTGGTTCCAGGCCGCAGAGGGATCGCACTGCCCGCAACCAACGGGACTAGGGGAGAGGAAGATTCCTCTTTCCGAAGCTGCAGGGTACCTTTAATGAAGCCGGCAGAGTATCATCCAAGGCTCAATGGAGGGCCGAGAATAATCGTCCATAATTAGCTGCAGCGGAGGTAACCCACCAGAGGGCGTTATTTGGCAAAATGAGACCTCATAACCCAGCGTGCATTTGAAAATGAACTTCCACCAAGGGAGGAGCACTGATAGCTCACTAAACACAAACACGCAGGGGAAATGTGGCAGCCATAAATCACCTCCACTGACACGGCCTCTGAGGAGATGCAAACAGCGGCATCGAAATTCGTCAGGCCATGGACTTCAGAGGGATGTTAAGCTGCCTGCTTGGTTCAAATGGAGTTTGTAACTCACCTGCAGCTGTGTGCGGCCTCAAGCTTCTGGGCGTTTTTGGTTATATATACATATATATATACATATACATACATACAGAGTGGCGGTAGTTAGGGTTACCTGAGATTGAATTTCTCTGAAATTTGCCCCTTAATACCTTTTCACCCGTTTGAGGAATCTGTGCGAAACTTTGCAGACCTATTGCCCCCTATGCTTTGGCAGAGGATGGAAAGTTTTGCCGTTTTTGGCAAAGGGACCCCAATGGATTTTACATAGACATTTTGTATTGGACATAGTGCAAAAAAGGGTCAGTCGAGTTTCATTGAAATTTCACAGGAATGTACAGTATGGTATGTAGATAATCTTTTTTAACATGGCAACTAAACTTGTTTATTGGTTAAGTTATAAGTCAAAACAATTTAGTGATATTTGTTGTTGCAGTAGTACCGCAGTACATAGCGATGAGAAGTCATTAGATTAATTGACTGACTGCCTTTACAAAAGTTAGACAGCCATCTTGTTTTTAGGTACAGTTTGGATGTGTTATGCATTACGCCTTCAGATCTAAGTAAGTATTAGGTTTGGTATTTGTCCCCTACCTGTTACCACTTTGGTATAGTGGTAACAGGTAAGGGAAAATATTTATAAGTTTCTATATATTAAAATAAAATGTATGGAGTAACAGGGTACTGCCTCGGGAGTACCATGGTAACAAAAATAAATTATATATATATATAATTTTGTTTAATGTTTTTCATTGCATTAGAGTAAACTATATTTTACAAATGTAGTGTACTTAAGTGTATTTTTTTTAAACATATCTAAATATGCCCAAAAACGTTTACGGAGTAGTGCTGTAACATCTACAAATTACAGCACTGCTTAAAACAAATGCAAGGAAAAACTACATTGCAGCATTTTATCTTTGGTAAACGCAGCCATTAGCCAATCACATACTGACTTTCTCATCCGCATGTACCACTGTATATCACAAACTTACCGCAGTATATCGCCGCACAATATATAACTACGTTTTTAAAACTTATAACTTTTACACTACTTACACTATTGACACATACAACCAAAATTTACCATTTACAACTCATAACGTATATTGTGCCACATTACATCTACATCCGTTCACACTCTTTCCATGCTAACTCTGTTTAAGTTATTACAGTCCATTCTACGCCACTCCACGCCACTCCACTCTAATCCACTGTACGCCGCACCACTCCACTCCGCTCCACTATATGCCACTCCACACCATTGTACTCTTGTACCCTATGCTGTTATACTGTACGTCACTCTATTCTATGACATTCCAGAGTATGCCTCCTTCCTTGTATCTTCAATGTCTGCATGCTGGTCAGATTCCTCAAGAGTGTCCATTATCTGTGCCTCTTTGTCCCCCTCTGCGGTATGTGCTGGTCGCAGCTGTTGTCAAATGGTGACAGACCACTGATTCTTGTGGTAATGTGTGTAAGTTTTCAAAGCTGTCGCTTTTGTTATGACATCTGGGTTAGGTGGAATTAGTGGAGGTGGATGTACAGATAGTGGAAGCCTACTCTGAGTCACTATCATCTGACTCAGTTGCCTAGATGGTTCCATGTGTAAGAGTGGCATGCAAGAGGGGCATGAAACTAGGCTTACATGTAGTTATGAGGGTGGCCTGTGCTGTGCAACTGCTCAAGCCCTACACTTAGTATATTGAATCTGGCTAAACACACAACAATAAATTATCCTTTCCTGTCATGGCCTCAACTGGAACTGTGGCGCAGCAGCACATGCTACAGCAAGGGTCTTCAGGTGACGGTCAGTTCAGTCATCATTTTTATTACTGACCATATTTATTTAGTATAAAAAACCTAGAAGGAATCTGTAGGTGCTAGGAGTCATTGAACCCGCAACCAGATTAGAAAAGGAATTTTATTAATGGGGCTATCTAGTGTAAAAAACACTCCTTTTTACCAGGCCCTAAAACTCTACCAACCACCAAATATATGCATTTCAGAATTTCCCATTGTTTGATGAGGCTTCTTTGAGTCCTGCAGTGACAACATTCACCAGATGGTCCTTTAAATGATTCAATGAAGTCTACCAAGACTGAGGCAGCATGGCGAGCCTTGGGGAGGGAGTTCTATATCTTAGCAACCTGGGATTAGAACTGCTTGTCCCTCCAAGATATAATCCTAGTTCATGAATATCTGTAGGAGCCATCTCGCCTTTGTCCCCAAGTCAGTCTCTCAGTCTCCAACATTACCACAATTGTTGAAAAAAACATCCAATGTCAGGGAATACAACTGTATCTCCATCTTATGCACAGGAACAGGCCAAGAGCTTCCAAAATGGAACCCCCAGGCCTCCATTACTCTGACTCTCGCCAAAACACCATGTAAGTACCCCATAGGCCACATGCAAACACACATGGGATGTTAGCACTAGGATATGGGTTGACACATCGAAGCAGAACTTTACATGAGTGGACAAGTAGGCCTCCACTCCAGTGACATAGGTAGAAAGGTCTGATCACAACTATGGAGTCTCAATCAATCAATCAATCAATATTTATTCGGCTATTAAAACCAAACAGCCATAAAAGTACACACAATATAGTACAGTTAAATTATTTTAGCACATTTTAAAATACCAATTAATTAAGACCATTCATTTCTAGTTTATAGCACAATGCTTTTTCTTGCGTTAAGCGATTTCAAAATGAACAGAGCAGCATTATAGCACGTCAATGGATCCTCTAGAGTAACCAAAAATTTTATTGCAATTTTATGGGACCTAATATTATGGGTAACAAACAGCGGCTTAAGATAAAAACATCTAAAATACAGTAAAATTTACAAAATAATAAAGTGCAGCGTGCTTTGTTTGCTCTTATTGTCACACGGACATGGTATCGAACCTGGGGGAAGTGATTTCATTTTAGGAAAAGCAACACAATAGTGTGCAATACCACATCTCAGTCTCAGTAAAACAAAAAGATGCTGTGAATGGGTCACGTGTGGCAAATAGCTGTTAATTCCCTCTTCTAACATAAAAGATTTATATAAAACCACGGTCGGTTTATTCAAGTCCGATTTTGCTCTAAGATTCTGTCTTAATGACAGGAAGGAATCTTTGATCTCTTTCTTTGTAATAGTCAATATGTTTTCAGAATCCGACCATACAGACATATTGAACAAGTTCCCCAATGTGGCATTAATATGAAACAACCAAGGAATTTTCAGAGCATCATCCAAACTTAAACAGTCTAAAATAATTGACCTAGTAAAAGCCGTCTCTTCTCGTCTCCAGATTGATGCCCATAATAACAATGGCCCTACCATCAAAGTATCCCCTAAAAATTGCATCCCCACATCGTGGTGTACGATGGTATTTGATACAGATGATGGTAAAGACAGCAAGCATTTTAAAAAACAGTTTTCTTCTGTTTGCAGGGCCATACTATTATTGTAGCCCCAGAGATCTGCCCCATATGTGGCGGTACTTATTCCTTTAGCTTTATAAATTGTTACCATCTCCTTGATTGGTCGATTACCTAATTTAGCAGCAAATTTAAAAATCCCTTGGTTTGCCCTACTCATTTTTGCTCTTGTATTTACAATGTGTTGGGTCCATGTACCATTTCCTGAGAATAGTATACCAAGGTAACAAAAATTATTTACTGTATATATTGGGGTTCTATCAATAAAAAAGGTTTTACATGGTTTCTTTTTGGCCCCACAGATCATGGTGAATGTTTTCAGTTTATTAATTACCATCCACCGTTGTTTCATAAAATCTGAAAAACCATCCATCAATCTTTGGAGGCCTACTGGGGTCCGCGCCAATAGTACTGCGTCGTCCGCATATAGCAGTACGGGTATCGGACGACCAGCCACCCTCGGAACATCAGCCTGTATTTTTTGTAAATAATTGTCGACCTCATTAATAAAAAGGGAGAATAAAATTGGTGCTATACCCCGTCCCACTTTAAATTTGGGTGTGCATTCAGCCTGGGGACCAAAACGGACCTGACTAGTTAATTTTTCATATAGGCGGGAAAGGAAGCTGATAATCACCCTAGAGGCTCCCAGGAAGGTCAGAGTTTGCCAAAGTAAATTGTGGTCAACTAAATCAAAAGCACTACTCAAATCGGCAAAACATAAATATATCAGGTACCTGTCTTTGCCCTGATGTATTTACCGATGAGTAGCTCCAAATTAAGGCATTGTTCACTTGTCCCCAGGCATTTCCTAAACCCATACTGCACAGGCGTTAAAATATGGTACTCCTCGGCCCATTCCTCCAGCCTTTTAAGTAAAACCCTACTCATAACTTTTAAAGAGGTATCTAGGAGGGAAATCGGGCGGTAGTTTTTAGGGTCGGTTTTGTCCCCTTTTTTATAAATCGGGACAATAATAGACTCGCCCCATGTTTGTGGTGTTATGTCCATTACAGCTGAGTTAAACACTCTTGTTAGAATGGGTCCCCATAATTCCGGTTCAGATTTAAAAACGTCAACTGGGACTCCATCAGGACCTGGTGCCCGCCCCCCAGCACTCTCCTGGATTGCCTGGAGGACTTCTTCACAGGTAATGACTATGACGTAGGACCTCCCTTCATGGGGCGCCTGATCTAATCCCCCCACCATCTCCTCATTATTGCTAAAAACTCCAGAAAAATGTGTCACCCATTTGTCTGCCGAAACAAAGGAGCAAAACTCTGGGATGTCGTCATTATTTAGAAATGGGGCATTTACTGTATCCCAGAAAAGTTTATTGTTCCCGGTTTCTGAGGAAATGATCAGATTTTCCCACGCTTCTTCCTGTAGTTCCTTTTTCCGGGCTTCTAGGGATATTTTACACTCTTGTCGTAGGGATTTAATCGCCAGTATGTCTCGCGGTGTTTTGGACAATGCATTCTTTAGCACCTGAAGTGCCTTGGTGCAGGTATTGTTGAACCACCCCTTTTTATTTTTGGGTATTTTATCAATCTGCCTAGTTAAATGTGATTTAATAAACGAGGTAATACAATTAAAATTCCTGATTACTATATTTGGGGCAATCTCATCCTGGAGGCAGTAAGCCATTTCTCGCTGATTATGTGTTATTATTTGCTTTAGTATCCTACTTGGATCAACACCCGTCCACTTTATTGTGATACCATTTGTCCTAAAAGGAGTGATATGGTCAGCTAGATCAAATACTTTACTCCTGGAGCCCCAAAAATGCAAAGATAAGGAGAGCAAATTGTGGTCACTCAGGACAGAGGGAACGACGATAGGGTTGCCACACCTTAATATATCCGGAGTAGACACTAATATATGATCAATGGTAGAGTACATATTTCTCCCTATAAAGGTTGGAAATATGACCCCATTGTGTCCACAGCCTCCTCTAAGTAAGTGGAGATCATATTTTGATATCATCTGGTTTAGGGCTTCTCCATACTCGTTATGGCGAAAGTGATCAGTTCCCTCCCCGTCACCATGGATGGGGCTGCATGCCTGAATATTGGGCATATGGCATGCCTGTATATTAAAATTTCCTGCCCACAACAGGACGAAATCAGTGCTAATTAGAGCTAAAAATATTTCCAGTGCCCGGTCAAGGGCTGTTACCATGTTAATACGTGTCGAATCAAAAATGTTATTATACAAATTTACTAAGATAAGATCTTTCCCTCCCTTTTTGCTTAGCCATAAGATCTGTGCATGAGGTTCCACTAATGTAACTTTTTAACCCTTACAAAAATGTTATTAGAAATAAGTGTCTCTAGACCCCACTTTGCTCGACCTGCTTGTGAACCAATGGCTGGAAGGAAATAGGAGGAATATCCATCAATATTTTAACCCAGTCAATATTCTCAACCTTATTTATCAGCCCATTCACATTCCAGGTTCCGGAATCAAACCCTTCCCTACGGAGTTGACCTATTGGCCCAGTATCTATTGTACTGGCTCTAGGGGGATCTTTATCTGGTGCCTCATATGCCTCCCCTGCCTCAGACGCCATGGTTTCAACCTGTCCACCCATATGGAAGACCTTTGTTGTGTGTGGGCCATCCCTGAGCCCTGGTTTACTTAGCTGACTATCTATAAGTGACAGAGTGGGCGACCCTTTCTGATCTAGATTTAACGGTGATTTCAGTCAATCGCATTGTTCCAGATCACTGAGGGGGGCAAATCTATTGTAGAGGGTTATCCCTCTATTGCCCTCCTCGATTGGAGCAACGGTTCTCATTTGTCCCCCACCCCCACGGGGTCTGCATTCATTTACCGGTGTTAAAGGGTATCTAGAGAAAAAGAACCCATAGGGTAATACTTTTATCTGTGTACCCCTAGGGGGATCCCTACACAGATGGTCCAGAAGAGCTCTAGCAGTGTGGTAGTTGTTAAAGTTCACAATAACACAATCCCCGTCCATAGTTTTATTTGTCGAGCCTAGCCAATCCACCCTTCTCACCATAATAATTTGTTTAGCAAGTGGGACAACCCCATTTCCCCCACTAGGGACCTGATGAGACAACCAATGCAAAGATTTGTCCAACAATTGAATAGTGTTTTCCGTCTGATCCTCTCTTAGGGTCGGAACATTGGCCAGGATCAGGACGAAGGGGTCTGAGGCCCGAGGGAGGTGCAAGGACTGGTAGGTTTTAATAGATGCCCCTCTAAGCCGTCTATATTTGTTGGAAAGAGGGGCCCTCCCCCCCTGTTCCTGTAAGGTTAGACGAGTATTATTGCCTAAATCGTTAATGGCAGTGACGGATTGCAATGAGGGGATCTCGTCTCTCCGGTGCAGTTGATGTTGGTGTACTGGATGAGCCATTTGGGTTTGAGGCTCAACTTGAGCGGTAGATGGCAGACTACTCATATTGGTGGGCCTATTTATGTTCCCCTCTTTTGTGTTAGGGATCTCAAGTCCTTCCACCCCCCCCCCCGGGTAGATTGATTCCCCTGGACAATTACACTGCATAGATGCAGCGGAGGACCAGTGTGTTGATGGGGAGGCCCTGTAAGTTGGTGGGGAGGCCCAGTGGATTGATGGAAGAATGGTGTAGCCAGACCCTCAATATGTGACAGTCGCTCCTCAATTCTCACTAGTTGGGCTTGCCATGGGTTCAACAGTACAGTAATTAATGTCTCAAACCTCTTCCACATATCATCACCCTCTGTCAGTGGGAAAGAAGCAAGATCCTTAGTTATCGCAGGAGACAGGATGGAATTTGGGCCAAGGTCAGTTCTTTCAGTTCCTTCCTTTCCTCTACATCTTTTAGGTTGGGATTTCTGCTTCACCGGCTGCTTTGCCGGTCCACCACCCCTTCTGCGTTTCTCTGGGGGCTCACTGTTCTTGTCAGGCGCAACTGTTGGAACTGTTGGAACCCGACCCAATATTGATGACTTTGATCTGGTGATAGGCTCATCAGGAGGGTGGGAGCCCACCGGTGCAGCCGTGGGTGTAGATAATGCCGACAGTACTGATAAGTGGGGTGGTGAGGCTAATAGGGGGTTAGCAGAGCATTAGCACCAAGTGAAGAACGCTTCAGGGCAATCAAAGAGTCCAGGGAAAGGCGTCTCTCAGTTATTGCAATCTCATGGGTCAGTACCGACTCTGCCCTTGTTAGGTTGCATCTAATGTTCCTGCCATGCTCCCCACTGTCTGATCAGCACAGGTCTTCCTTTTAGCCATCACTTATAAGTTTAAGAGTGTGTATGAGTGAAATAAAGAAAAGCACACACAATCCTATCAAACTGCAATAAAGTACCTTATTGAGTGTATTTGTAGGGTCCCAGATCACAGATGACAGAGTGTGGGCCCAGTCCAGTCTCTTCCGGGCTCCGACGGGCTCCGACGGGCCTGCCCTTGGCCCGGGCTTTGCCCGGGCACGGCCCAGGCACGCCCACGCGCATCCCGTGCCGCAGGAGCCTGGGAATGCCTTTATGCGCCTCCGGCGCGTATGGGATGGCGCTGGCGCCTCCTGGCGCTAAGGGTGATGGGGGATGTAGTCCCCGGCTGCCCCGTACCACAAAGTGCTGGTGCCGCTGTCCATGACGAGCTCCCACACTGCCGAAGCCCGGGAATGCCTTTATGCCTTTATGCGCCTCAGGCGCGTATGGGATGGCGCTGGCGTATGGGATGGCCTCCTGGCGCTAAGGGTGATGGGGGATGTAGTCCCCGGCTGCTGTTCATGTTAATTTGTTGGAGTACTCGCTAAATTAGATTACACCAAAACCGAATACCATTTCATTGCTTGCATTACAATTGCTGCTTTACCGCATTTAAAATAATTTTCTACCATTTATTTTCTCTGACCTAAAAAAAAATAATTGACCAATTGTGTAAAGGACGGCGTAATTGAAAAAATATTTAAAGGGTATTTCAGCGACACAGCTGTACCTATTTTTAACTATCCATATTTTAGTTCTTTGAAAGGAAAATTATTTTCTGATAATATTTCACTGTGTTTGGCATAATACATAACTTTTCATGTCTGAAAGTGTACTTTGTGGTTGACAATTTTTGTAAGCATTATTAGCATTTCTTACACCTACCACCATTGGACTTTAGGGAGAGCATGGTGCAGTCCACAGGACTGTTCTCCGCCCCTGATGTGTGAACCCTCCACCACAGGATGCATGATGTTATGAATTGATTGCTTGCACTTTGTAATGTTCCCACCTGCCCACAGCTGGAGGTACCAATTAAGGGTCAAATGTTTGATGGTTTTGCGTCGCGCTTGAGTCACGCAAGATAGCGCAAGGTGATGCAAAACCTAGAATGATATTTACCAAACCATGCAAGGCCACCTTCCGTAGCCCTGCATGGCTTGGTATATGTGGATTATTGCAATGCAGAACAGGTCTCGGCCTTGCATTACTCTGCCCCAGGGAGGCATTCCATGGGTGGATCTTCGGTGTTCCCATGCATCCACCAATGGATTTTAGTGCGTTCCCAGATTTACCATTAGTGTTAGACCTGGGATTGCATCAAAATGCTACGCCTCCCCAGGAAAGGCGTAAAGAGGAAAAATATGTTTTTCTTTCTCGTTCTTTACCTGTTTCTACGTGAGTTGCATTTTGCAGCACACACAGAAAGAGGAAACACCTCTAGAGGATTGTTATTGTCCCAAAGGGTGTGCCTTCCTGCACAAAAACAATCCTGCCTACAACGCAGGCAGGCACCCTTGTGTAATGTGGCTCCGCCACAGGGCCTCGCTTAGCACAGCATTAATCAGACACACCTCACACTCTGCTGGTCGTGGGGGCCGGAAGTCCCGTGCGACCTCCGCCCGTTTATTTAAGCTCTCTGGCCACGCCTGGCCAGAGAGTGTTACATTGTGTGCAGGCCCTTCCGGGCCAGGGACTTGGGGGGCCATCTCCTCCTGTAGCCACTAGACCGCTACATCCCATCCCAAGTCAGTGTTCAAACAAAATCATAAAACAGTTCAACATAAGAAGTCTGCAAGTCTTTGGTTTGGCCTGGGATTCGGCCTCAGGTTGTATCGGCACTGATGAGTTTCTTGGCGTCCTCTCGGGCTGGTGTTTCCCCTGGTTTCTAAGACAGAGTTCGGATCATCCACCACACCTTGAGTCTGGACCGCAGGGATTCCCGGTTGGTCTTCTTCCAGGCACAAGGCCGGGTTTCCGCCCATAGACTCGCTAGCCTCCTGTGGTTCGGGCTGCTGCGCTTCCACGTCCGGTGCTTGTACTCTCTTGAACCAGGATATGTTCCGGGTAATGGTTTCGACTCCTTTCCTTGCGGTGAGGGCAGTCCCACGTAGAGTCACCACGGTCCACAACCCAGGTTCATATGCTGTGCGGAATTTTCCTCCACCGCGGCGGTTCCGTACTAGGACGGTGCATCCTGGCGCTATGACGCGAGTCTTCGCTCTCCTCCGACTGCTAGCCTTCTCATTGGACTTCGTCCGTCGAGCTTGGGTCTGGATTGGGTCATATGGCTCCGGTGTCCAACTGTCAGCTACCGGGATAGTATCTCGCCGGGGCCCAGCGAGCATCAACGACCAGGGCGACCGCTGCGTTGTGCAGTGTGGGGTACTTCGGTACTCCCGCAGGAATCGTTGGAGTGCTATCTCCGGGTCAGATTGCTCCGCCATTGCTATCCGCAGGATCTTGTTCAGAGTTCGCATGAAGCGTTCAGCTTCGCCATTGGCCTGCGGCCATTGTGGAGTGATGCGATGGTGTTTTACTCCCAATCGAGTTAAAAATTCTTTAAACTCTCCCCCTTGGAACGGGGGCCCGTTGTCTGTTTTGATAGTTTGCGGTAGTCCGAAAAGAGCAAACGTCTTTTCCAGCACCGGTTGTAGGTGGTTGAACGAGGTGGATGGTAAGACGTCAACTATTGGGTATTTGGCGTAGTTGTCAACCAGAACAGCGGTCACCCGGCCGTCCGGGAAACTCCCAAAGTCTAAGCTTACCTACGTCCATGGAGACGGGGCTGGATCTTCCGTGATGACTGGTGCTGGGTGTTCCGACGCACTGGTTAACTGGCAGGCTCGGCAGTTTCTGACTACGGCTTCCACGGCTGCTTCAAGGCCAGGGAACCACACCTTTTCTCTCATCCTTGACTTCATCCTTATGGTCCCCTGATGACCCTCGTGTGCTAGGATGGTGGCGCGTTCCTGGAGACTCACGGGAACAACGATCCGAGATCCTCTTAGTACTACTCCGCTCGCATCAGCGCACAGTTCGTCTCGGACTCGCCAGACTTTCCCTAGCCGGGTCCGGTCCAGTTCGTTCCATCCATTGACGCCGTGAAGGAAGTCGTCCCACGACCCCTTCTGCAGGGCCTCCGTCACTTTCTGGAGTACCACGTCAGTGCCGGTTTCTGCCTTGATTTCCTCCAAGGATAGAGCTCGTGGGCAAGCCCATTGGGACACCATGCTGATGTATTCCTCCGTCTGTTGTTCATGTTCTGGGTTCACATCCGCCACAGCTGGGGGATGTCGCGACAGGAAATCAGCAGGATTCTTGGCTCCTGGTCTATACACAAGCTCCATCTGGTAGTGCTGTAATTGTATTGCCCACCGCTCGATCCGTGGCGGCGGGTGTGGCGCTGTGCCTTTGAACAATGGAAGCAGCGGCTGGTGGTCCGTCACGACCCTGAAGGGGTGTCCGCTGACATACAGGTGGAAGTGGCTACAGGCCCACTTAATCGCCAGTGCTTCTCGTTCGATTTGAGAGTAGCGGGCTTCTGTCGGGGTGAGGGCTTTACTCGCAAATGCCAGCGGGGCCCACTTCCCTGGTTCGGTTTCTTGGGCGAGGAGTGCTCCTAGCCCCACGGGGCTAGCATCTACGACCAGTTCGGTTGGCCGGGTGGTATCAAAATAGGCCATGGTGGTTTTTCCTAACAGAGCTGATTTCACCTTTTGGAATGCTTCCTCTTCGTCCTTTCCCCACTTCCAGACGGCCTCTTCCTTTGTCAGAGCACGTAGAGGGTCAGATATGGTAGCCAGGTTGGGTATGAATCGTCCACAGTATGTGGCCATGCCTAGGAAGCTCCGGACTTCGGACGCTGTCGTGGGAGCGGGGGCCTGCTGAATGGCCTGTGACTTCCTGGGGTCTACCTTCACCCCTTCTTGGCTGAACACGTAGCCAAAGAACTCGATAGATTTCTTCAAGAATTGGCACTTTTCACCGTGAAGCGTTACTCCGTGATCGGCGAGGCGTTGGAGAGTGGCGCGGAGATGACGGTGGTGATCTTCAATGGTAGCCGAGTGTATCAGTATGTCATCGCTGACATTCAACACTCCCGCGAGCCCCGACAACACTTCTCTGACCGCATTTTGAAAAATCTCGGCTGCCGAGGAGATACCAAAGTTCAGCCTCTTGTAGCGGCGTAGCCCCAGGTGGGTTGAAAATGTAGTGATGTATCGGCTCTCCTCCGCTAGTCTCAGCTGGTGGTATCCAGCGCTGAGGTCCGGCTTGGAGAACCAGCGGGATCCGTTGAGGTCGGTTAGGATATCATCTACGGTCGGCGTGATATGTCTCTCGCGCTTTATGGCTTGGTTGGGCATGCGCATATCTATGCAGATCCTGACTTTTCCTGGCTGCTTCGGCTTCTCAGCTATTACCATCGGCGACACCCACGGAGTTGGTCCCGTGACTTTCTCTATGACTCCCTGTTGCTCTAGGTTCTGAAACTCTTGCTCCACAAGCGGCCGGAGGTGGAACGATATACGTCGGTGTTGTAACGCAACTGGTTTCACTGCTTTGTCGATGTGGAGTTTCACAGGTGGTCTCTTCATGCTTCCGAGGCCGTTGAACAGCTGGGGAAACATTTCAAGTATGTCTGCAGTTTGCAGCGTCTTGACAGCGTTGGCAAAAGTGACCAGGCCGAGGTCTTCCGCCGCGTGACTGCTCACGAGTATGTCCGCTTCCCGATCAATCACATGGAACACTGTGGTGATTTCGTGCTCCTCTGATTTGACCTGTACCGTCATCTTGCCTTTGAGAGGTAATGGGATCTGGCTGCCATACGTCAGGATTTTCACGTGTGACGGGGTCAGTATGGGTTTTGGATTCAGCCGTCGGTATTGCTGACACCCCATTACATTCACGGATGCTCCCGTGTCGATTAGCGCTGTGACTGTCGATCCAGCAATCTCGATGGCACACGTTGGCTGTGGGTGCCGTCTTCGTTTGAGATCACTAGCGAATGAAATCAGGTAGCACTCCTCCTCATCTTCGGTGGATGAGTCTTCTAGGTATTGTCTGCGCTGCGTTGGTGTTTTGGGCGACTTGGAGTAGTCTGCCTCGTCTAGTGTCAGGTGTCTTACAGCCTTGGATGGTGGCCTCCTTCCGCGAGTTCCTCTGGTCCGATAACCTCCTCTGCACACACTCGCAAAATGGTTTGGGGTGCCACACTTCGTGCAGTTTCTGCCTTGCGCTGGACATTCTTCTTGGGGGAGTTCCTCTTTGCCACAGTATCCGCACTGCGACTTGCGCGCGCTCCTGGTCGGCCACTTTGGTCGGGCGCCCCTGTTCTGCGTGCGCATGGCATCCGCTCTTTCGGTTTTGATCATTACCGTCTTCTCACCTGGTTGAGTGAGGGCGACGTTCATCGCAGTTGCTCTGACCTCTGACAGGTCATGGGACCGTGCTAGGATAAGAATGTTCTCCAGTGTGATCCCTGGCTGTCTCAGAATGAGGGTCCGGAGAGGTTTGTTGCGGCACCCTTGGATAAGTTGTGCCCTCACCTCCTTGTTCTGGTCATCATCAGTACATGTACTGGCCAGTTCACGTAGGCGTGCGTGGAACGCGTCCATCGTTTCCCCTTCCCTCTGACGCGCTTGGCGGAGCTTGAAATGCTCATAGTCGGGGTTGAGCTGAGGATCAAAATGGGCGTTCAACCCTCCGACCGCAGCATCGTAGTCGGTGGGCCCTCCGGTGTTTGGCAGGTGTGAGAACAGCTTGTAGATTTCTTCCCCTCCGAAATGCAGCAGAAGTGACCGTTTGACTGCGCCGTCTGTTTCTCTGGTGGCAGTGAAGTAGTTATTTAACCTGCCAACCCACACTGTCCATCTGGGGGACGCAGTAGCCGGGTCAATAAGTTCGCTGAAGGGAGGCATTGCGCTGATTTGGGAGTGCTGAGACACTGGTTGCATTACCTGTGGCACATTTGGGAGTGCGGCTTGCGCAGCTGCTGCTGCTGCTGGGTTTGACATGTCTGAATGCTGGACAGCGAGTGTCCTGGCGTCACCAACCTGCTGCTGATCCTGTTGCCTGTGGTGATGGTGTATGCTGCTTCCCAATCAAGCCTGCCAGGGCTCGATGTGCTGAGGCACTGAAGGTCTGCTGTCTGCGTGTAGTTCTTATTTTTTATTTTTTATTTTCCTCTCCCTCGCGCTTTCTCTGGCCCCCTCACTGCTGCGCTTGACGTCGGGGCATGTAGCGGGGCCGTGCCGCTTTAACGCGCACAGCTGATGCGTCTGCAGTACTTCTCCGGGAGGCGGCGATCACAACAGGCGGTCCATCACTGAATCTGAAGGCCGACAGCAGCCGGCATCAACGCGCATGCGCGCGTCTGCGATATCAGCCAATGGGTCGCTGTTTGCGACGATGCTTCTTGCCCAGCGGCTCGCGGTCCACGGTACCTGCTGGAATGCGGAGCACCGCCGGGCATCCGCGGCTCAGTTCCGCCGCTCGTGAAGTTTGCGGCGGCAGGGCAGCTGACGGCAGAGCAGCGGGTAGGGACGCTCCGTAACCACGGTGAGGAGACAGTACTGGGGGTACAACTGTCGTGGGCCGATGCCCACCCTCGTCGCCAGTGTAATGTGGCTCCGCCACAGGGCCTCGCTTAGCGCAGCATTAATCAGACACACCTCACACTCTGCTGGTCGTGTGGGCCGGAAGTCCTGTGCGACCTCCGCCCATTTATTTAAGCTCTCTGGCCACGCCTGGCCAGAGAGTGTTACATTGTGTGCAGGCCCTTCCGGGCCAGGGACTTGGGGGGCCATCTCCTCCTGTAGCCACTAGACCGCTACACCTTGCACCATGATGCAAGGGTGCCTGCGTTGGCGCTAGGCAGCAGTTTGTACGCAAGCGCCAGCAGAGAGCAGGAATGCGCCATATCATTATAGATATGGCGCATGCCTGCCCTCTCCCTCTCCCTTTCACGCAGCACACGGCAGCAAGATGTCTTGCTGCTTTGCGTTGCATGAAAAATTATAAATATAGCCCTAAATGCTTTGCCGCAGGAGCAGTCACAGAGCATTTTGCAGCCCCCTTCTTGCTACGCTTAAGGGATCAAAACGTGTACATTTAAATTTGCAATGACAGTTTGGAATTTGCATTGCGAATTGGTATTTTGAGAAAATACGCAAGTCAGCTGCACTGCCTTTCCGAATTTGAAGTACCATAAAACTTTAGCCTTGGTAAGTCATTGTAAGAGCATGCACGCACACAACCTGGTTGTATGCTCATAGACCTGTCCATGATTTGTTTGATTTCATTGCTTGTCCATCACAGTTTTGAACACACATTTGACTTGGGAAATTGCTTCGGTCTTTGGAATTTGGAAATGTTGACCTTAAATTTTACAAAAGATGCTCTCACCCTCACTTTCCCCATTGTCTGTCCGATTGGGCTATCACACTGTGTATGTGAAGTTTGGTGGCATTCTGTAGTTTGTTGATGTAATTGTCCATGTTTATGATTTTTTTCAATCCCAGCCATTTTGATTTTCTTTACACCTAACAAGACATTTTATCTAAAAAAAAACAGTTTCCCCTTCTCGCTTATCAGTCATGTTAACATGGAGAACAAAAGTATAGATTATCAAGTAGTGAAAGACTCTCATGAGAACAATAAATGCATCGTACACCCTATTGGTGCAAGAAATAAAACGCTGTCTTTTTAGGAGAAGGAATATGTGCTTATTTGCTGTTATAATTTCTCTTACCAGCAGGGAAGGAGAAAGTTTGGCAGGAAAAAACACAAGTTCTTTACAAGTGACAGACATGCGACAAAGGTGATAAGAGTGAAAGCAGGAATGGATCCCCCAACGCAGGCAGGAAGCCATTTCATGCTCTGGTAACAGAGAAGAGAGTTCGTTATTTCTTTAGGGTTTTGTTTAGCACAGGCCAGGTCTGAAGAGGCATCAGGGCGCTGTACAATATAAACCATAAAAACAGTATTAAGTACAGTAAGTATGTACTGAGATTGGAATGAGTTTTCATGAATTGTAAAATAATAATGAACTGTACATTTAATACAATATTAAAATATGTACCTTCGCTTTAGCCCTGCAAACATTTTTCCGTGCCTTGCAAGGATTTTGTCATCTCATTTTGAAATAATTTCGCTCTAATCAAATGAATCCAAGATTTAAAATGTGTGCTGTTTTTTCTCTGCAAGTTTACCTTTTGCGAGGGAAGTTAATGCAAAAGTCACAATTTTCATTCAGTTGTGATACAGTTAAAAAAATTAGGAAGTCCATAAAGTTTTTGTAGAATGTTGTGAAGTTTTACTTGGGGGATGAAGCTGAATACAAAAAGCAGAAGCTGTTACAACATAGATTGTGGGAGTTAGCCTTTCTGTGAAACTCTACTTAACTTTGCTGGCGAGTTCAAAGGATTGTCTTACAAAGTTATTTAGAGCAGTCAAATGAAATCAATCTTTATTCGGCTGCAATCACAACCATAAAAGATAAAATCACAGAGCAAAAATATTAAATATAGTATTATAGATAAATACCAGTAAAAATAGAATAAAATCACATTTAAAACAATATACCGTAAAAGTATATAACCACATAATGTCAGTGGGGTCTCGATTGTCTTGACCTCAAAGCTGCCTGAAGAAAAGAGGTTACTGCAAAAAGGGTGTATTCATTTGACAGAAGCTGCAAATGCATGAGCCCCACACGGGCTTGCGTAAAATTCAGGGCTTTCAGGAGAGGCCGCAGAAACTGCTTCCTATGCCGGCCAAAATATTTACAAAGAAGCCCGAAATGAAGGGTATCCTGTGGAGATCTTCGGTCGCAGCCACAGGGCCCTCGCATACTTCATTGAAACCAGCCAGATGCAGTGGCCAGAAGATGGTGTAGCTGGTTAAACATGAAACGAGCCACCAAAAACCTATTCCTTTTGCTACTTAGAAGAGAAAAGTAAGTCTCCATTCCCTGCACAGTTTACAACAATAAATACTTCACAAACTCTACGTATTCACAATGAGAAAAGGGCGTGCTTAAAAAACAAGTCCCTCGCCTACCTAAGCGCTTGAGAACGCTGGGAATCATGATTGTAAAAAATATCCGCCCTGCCTAAACTGGTGAAAGACGCCTTTAAGTAAGAGATATAGGGAATTTTATGCGCATTGTCAAGTGACAGTCAGTCAGTCAGGATCTAACAATTTAACTGGGCGCCATCCCTGGACCATTTCTTGATCCAACACAGCAGAGGCTTTAAGGTCACCAAGTCAGCGATATACTTGACGCCAAGCTCTTCATGAACAGAGAAGGACGGAGTGCTTTGGGGAACCCTCAGGATCCACAGTAAAAACTTGTGCCAGTTGAATCTTATGCACAGAAGTGCATCCTCACTTTTCACTGCCAGATAGGACCTTGGAGAGCCATTTGGAGTGATAATGCCTTATTAAAACACCTGGCGACCAAGAACCCAGTCTCAGGGTATAGCTTGCTATGGCCCCTATTGACTTGTTCATATCACACGACTTTCCCTCTAGCAAAGGTTTCCAATTCAAGTTAGTGTCAAAAAGCATTCCCAGATAGGAGAAAACCTGGACCTTAGCAAGGTTATGGCTCCCCGCCCTAAATGTTTTAGACCTAGTTGCCGGGGGCCAACTACCAGCCGCGGTCCGTGCAGGTAACAGCGGTGGGGCGGTAGGGCCGGGTGGGGGGGATTTCGAGGGACGATGCCGGGGGAAATATGAATAAATAATTAATTTTCCCTCTGCATCGTCCGTCGAAATCCACCACACCCGGCCCCACCGCTGTTACCTGCAAGGACTGTGGCTCCAACTACCAAAACATATGATTTTGTGAAGTTGACCGTCAGAGCCAAACTGTCCATAAAGGAGACAAACCTGTCTTTTAAAGCTTGCAAACCCACTGCTGTGTGGACCATAAGCACTGTATCGTCTGCGTACAGTAAAACTGGCAGTGATTTCACACCTACTCTAGGGCAGTTGGCCTGTACTGATAGAAGAGCATGTTCTAAGCTGTTAATGTACAAGGTGAACAAGAAGGACGCAAGTATGCACCCTTGATGAGCGCCCCTTACACATTTAAACTGTCCTGTAAGGCCCACCCCCTGTGAGTATCTAACCGCTGCTGTGGTGTGAGCATGGAGGTTCTTCAGTAAAATTACAATATTATGGTCAGCACCCAATGAAAGGAGCAAGTCCCATAACTTCTTCCGATTAACCCCATCAAAAGCGGACGTAAGGTCCATAAATGCTGAAAACAAAGAGCCAGGCTGGGCCACAGTATATTTATTAAATATTAGGTAGAGGTTTAGACACTTATCAATCTTTGATTTACCCGTCGGGAAACCATACTGTGCCTCTCTTAATATCTAGTTAGTGTCTACCCATAGCAACAGTCTATCTAATAGGACCCTACCAAGGAACTTAACGACTGCATCAATAAGATAAATGGGACAGTAACACTGGGTTATCTTTGTAACTTTTCTTGAAAACTGTGACTATAAACGGCAGAAGACCAAGATAACTGAACACCCTCCCTTACTGCTGCGTTTAGAACCAGGATCAAAACTGGACCACAAACCTCAATGTTGTCTCGAAAAAGATCTGGTGGAATACCATCAGGCCATCGAGCCTTGCTGTGGGACAGAACCTGGATTCCCTGACAAACTTCCGCAAGGAAAAAAGTAACATTAGCTCTCCCCAATACCAGGTCTGCCTCCTCCTCCGTCCCTTCAGTGAGTCCAAAAGTATACACACCCTTAAAATGTTCTATCCATTGCTGCGCGGTGATATGGTGACATAAGGCTGGCTCTAAAGGCTCCGAAAAGCAAGGCCTATTTATGACCCACCAAAAAAAGTGCGCTATCCCTCAGCCCCTTAGCTTGGATAAGATCTTCCCAGGCCAACATCTGTAGAGTTTGCTTCCGTTTCTTAAGTGATCCCTTAAAATGCTTATGACAACTAGCCACAAGCTCCTTGTCACGAGGCGACAGCTTAAGCAGCCGCGGCCGGCACAGGTTAGCGCGGTGGGGCATGGTGGGGTGCGTTAGGGGGGAAGTCAACAGACGACGGAGTAGGTATTATTTATTTATTTATTTATACCTATTCCGTCATCTGTTGACTTCCCCCCCACTCCCAACCCGCCCCACCCCACTGCGCTTACTTGTGCCGGCCACCGCTGTGCTTAAGAGCAGACTTCAGAAGGGAAAGGGCCCTTGAGCACTTACTATCAAACCTTTAGGGTGGTCTGAGCGACCCCTATCCTCGGGGACCATTAGCAAGGCTGAAACCTTCTGTGACATTGTTACAAAATAACGTAGACTCTCTCTCCCCGTAACGGAGAGATCCAGGCAGGTAATTATCTCCTGCTGGCAAGCTGAAAAAAGTAAATGGATGAAGCCCTTAGGATCTACCTGCAACCACCTCATCCACCTCCCCTGGTCAGATAGGGCAAGTGGGCCTAGCATCTTATGGGAGGACCCCAGCCCGCACTTCACACCCTTAACTACAAGGGGCAAGGGGTTATGGTCATTGAAAGGACTGTAGATAATGTTAAAGATCACAGTGACAAAATTCAGGGGAGCTGAAACAAAAATAAAATCAATTATAGTAGCACTGCTAGTTTTTTCAGGTTCTCTGAGGTAAAAACCAGATTATGGATATGTAAGAAACTGTTTAATTCAGAACCTTCAGGAGTGTGTTCCATGTGAAGACCATCCATAGTTGTGAATCTAGATTTATTATGAGTAGATGTTAGGGGGTTAAAACACAGATGGCAGTTAAAGTCCCCTACTAAGACAAGCTTCTCCTGCTCAAGGCCATCCCCGACAATGAGTCAACAGCACCACTTAAAGCTGCAAGATTAGAGGCCCCTCACGTCCCACATTTTGCATTGTAATAGTTGATCAATACAAAAGAGATAGATCTCACAACATGCATCTTAAGGCCCTGAAAAACATGCAAGTCCCACTTCAGATCTTTAATGGAGCCTCAAAGCTCTAACATAACAAAGATAATTAAACTCCCCTTAGCCCTCTCCGAAGCTGACTCTACTGCGGGACAGAAAAAGGTGTTATACCCCTCCAAGAAAACATTATTCTTAACTTCCCAGGTTTCCTGCAAACAGATAATGTTATAAGACTTAACAAACAAGATCCACTTCTCATCTAAAATTTTTGCGGATAAACCTGAGACATTCCAAGACACTAGCCTCAAATCCTTCAATGTGCCAGATACAGAACCCACATAAAAAGTTGAGGGCCCTACTGGAGGAGAGGAAAACCACGGTAGAGTGCTTCCTTAGATTAGTAGTGGAAAGCACAGGGACCCCAGTCAGAACCACAGTATAGGGGCAGCAAGCAGGAGGAAGATTAATCACTGCTAGCAAGGAACCATTAACAGGGTGACAGGAAGTGGGATCCACTGAAACAGGGGCAGAAATAGGGGGATGCAATGTACAAGGGGCAGATTCACGGCTAGAAGAAGAAATACCTTGATACTGACCATCAGCAACTAAACCCACTGGACCTGAGAATGTAGATGTACAGGTACGAGACAGGTTGGGCCTTAGGTCAACACTGGAGATAGCACCTGTCTGGGTAACAGAGGGCATCCGGGGTGATGGGTCTTTAACAACAGGAGCCAATTGTCTCTCAAATCTGCCTACTACCAGTTTTTCAAGTTACTCCCCTGTGAAAATATCCGTTAGCTTCTGTAAAACGGGAGCCCAAAAGTCCTCAGTTTCCTCAGTGCGAGTGCAAACGCTTGGCCCCAATAGACCCCTTGGTACAACCAGAGAATCGTCAGACCTTTTAGCTTTTCATTTCCGTTTGGGGGTCGGGGAATGTATCATGTTGGTATTAGGCAAAGAAACCCCATACACCCTACCAGTGGAAGCGCCTGAGAAAGATACCACATGAGCGGAAATAGGCACAGTGCCATCTGGAATTGTCAAAGGAACAACAGGTTCAGTCGGGACACCTGCCTGCAGATCCTCAAAAGTCGATGGAAGAGATTGACCACCAAGTCCCAAGGATAAGCGCCTTTCTGCCAGATCAATTTCTTTCAAGATGGCCCCCACCGCTTTAGCCAAAAAGAAGTCAATGGCAGTGTGACTATGACCCACAGCCCGTGTAGCTGTCACATCTTTCCTTTTCCCCATTATATCCAGCAGTACCAAGGGCAGCAACCGTTTCTGTTGAGTGACAACAGTATAGGAAAGTAACATAGGGAGCAGCGACTTACTTCTTAAGCTGTCTCCACTGTAAGGATCACACTGCCACCACAAATTACACCAAATCCTTTCGAGCTGAAGTACCAAGAGGGGGGGCAAGCCCAGGCACATCCAGCTGTGGACGGGCACACAAGGGCCCGGTCTTCGCTCAGACACGCCCCGCACACGTCCCACACTGCGGGGTGCCTTTGATGCTTTTACAGCGCTCCTGCGCATTTCTCTACCATTAGGGTAGATGGAGAATGCTGGGGGAAGTAGCATCCCACCCCAGCCATGTCATGTGCAGCAAGCCCTCAGTGAAAGAGGCTCCTGTGCTGCAGGATGCCTCTGATGCTTTTACCGCGCTCCAGCACCTTCCGCTGCTCTCAGGGCATATGGAGAATGCTGGGGGATGTAGTATCCTGTCCCAGACATGTCGTGTGCAGCAAGTCCTCGATGAAAAAGGCTCCCACGCGGCGTACACCTCTGACGCTTTTACCGCGCTCTGGCGCCTTCCGCTCCCGTCAGGGCAGATGGAGAATGCTGGGGAATGTAGTATCCCACCCCCTATCGTGTGTAGCAAGTCCTCGGTAAAAGAGGCTATTTGGAGCAGTCATTAGTGCAACTTTGGAATAGACTAATGCACAGGTATAACTAGGGGTGAGCGTAATTTGGTTTTGCATAACTACGCAAACTATCAAGAGAACAGTCATAATTATGCAAAATGCAAATCTGTTATTATGTCCTATATTTTAGAGTGAAATCTGTCCTTGTGGCAATTTTTGACTAAAAAATAGCAAGAAAAACACATTTGCCTCCATTCTAGTTGTTCATGTTGTTCTCGTAATATTCTTGCCATATTAACATGCCATAATGGGATAATTTCAGGAATTTCGCACAGCAAGTGTACCGTGAAATTCCTGAAATTACACCGGTGCAATTTAAATCTCATGTAAGCTTAGTTATAACAAAACTTTAAAAACAATAGCATGCAACTATACAACTAAGTTATCTGTCCAAATATAGACATTATTTGTTCACCGGTTCACCACCCTTTTACCTTGTTCCTCCTATTTCAAGGTCAACTGATAGATGCATTTCATAATAAAATTAATCAGTAGAGGTCAATGCCACTTTTAATTCTTAACTCCTACCTACATCTGCATCAAGGCAACCTCGAAGTAACAGCCTGGTGTGGTAATTTGTCTGGTTGATCATCTGGACTGGCACAACAGGGGCAGAGGGTTATCCTGGCTATGCCCCTTGCATATTTTATACATTAACACACCAGTGATAGAGCCTAAGGCAAATTTCAGAGTGACAGATGAGTGTAATGAGAAGAAGTATAAGAGTTTAAGAGACAGCAGCATGAATCAGTGTTAGTTATCTGTAATGTGGCATACAGTTGCATGAAGTTATTTATTTCAATGGTGCTGTTATTGGGGAGAATCCATTAGAAGTGGGAATTTTCACAGTACAGCTAAGTCCACTTTGGTGTGTCAATAGATAACATTCCACTCAATTGCTAAAACCAAGATCAATAATTCCAAGGATGGGTGATTGGCATGAAGTCACTAAATCCAAGAAGCGAAGGAGGGCACAGTATATTGAATGTTTTCAATGAGTGTAATACAATCTAATCTATAGAAATCTGTAGAAATGGCAGTTGGAACCACAAAGACTGCTTAGCAACCATGATGAGCAGCTGAAGCTAAAGCGATAAAGTCAGGGTCAGTCAGTCAGTCATTAGATCTTTATTCAGTTATAAACCATAAAAGAATACAATACAATTCATTGTTGTAAAATTATGCAATTAATAAATCTAAATATAATTAAAAGCCATGAGCAGCAATTAGACATGTAGGATATTCTTCCAATAATCCAAGTGTAAATACGCAAAGAGCAGCAACCAGTAGCAACATTAAACAACCAAGCTATTAGATCATAAAGTGATTTGTGTTTAGCATTGACATAAAATTACACATAAAATACACAAAATAGCACTAAAGTAAAAAATATACAACGATATAGCCCATAATTAGATCTCAACAAATCCTGTAAATAGTTTATATATAAAAAGAATAGCTTTCAATCGGATTATACAGATTTTAGGGGAGCTTTATCTCCTTCCAATTTAAGAAATAAATTTAACAAACTAAGGGCCTGATTACGATCTTGGTGGATGGTATACTCCATCACAAACGTGACAGATATCCGCCGTATTATAAGTGCCATAGGCTGTAATGGAATTGTAATTTTGTGGATGGGATAACCGCCATGTTTGTGATGGAGTAACCCTATCCGCCACGATCGTAATTAGGCCCAAAGATACTTACCCACCAGGTTACGCAGCCTCACTACGGCCGCAATAAATCTATATACCATAAGGCACACCACAGCAGATTGTAGCAATTGTAAATAAAGTAAGGCTGGTCTATATCTTCTGATATTGTGACCTAAGTAGGGGGAGTAATATGCATTTCTTGGTGCTCTGTATAATTCATGAAAGAAAAAGAAATGCAACGGGGACTGTGTACATAGGGAGTCACAAGGACAGGGGGTGAGATCCTGGTCACAATAAGCTTCTGTTGGGTAGGAGACCAGCAAATGGGCAATATTAACGCAAATTATTACCAGGTAGTACCTTTGATGACTCTGAAAATTAGATAAGTGTGGCTCCATAGGATTGGTAATGATTAATGGAGCATGGGCCACCACCATCCTCTTGCCACACTCAAATATTGTACTTTTCTTGACAATAGGGACAAAAGGTCGAATTTGGCAGATGCTCTATCTGAAAGGCGCATATTCTGGGGCTTATCAAAAAGTTCTGGGCGTCCTATTGAGTAGAGTTCAGCCTTTCCAAAGGTCAGCCATTGAATGTTATAGACTTTATCTTAATTCATTCAGTCGGAGATCACTGTTTGGTTAAGTGACGCTTCAGGTCTGGACCAGATCGACAACCACAAATATGGGCGGTGCGATCTTTTTAAGATCCTTTAGATATTGTAAGCCAAGTTCTTCATGACATACTGATGTGGGCACACTCATAGGAAGTCAAAACAACCTGCGCAAAAAGTCATTTTCACTGATCTGTAATTTTGCGGTGTCACAGAGTCCCCAGATACCTGCACCATATGTAGCAATCAATATACATCTTTCCTTATAGATTTTGACGATCACATCCAAGGGTGATGAGCCCAATTTAGCAACAAACTTGAATATTGCAGCCATTGACTGTTCAATTTGAGAGCTCCTAACTCTTGCCACATTCAAATTCAAATGTATACTTTATTGTTTAAGTTAATAAAAGCCATAACAATATCCTAAAACGAGATTAAGTTAATTAACCAGCCTTTATATTGTTTAAAAGACAATTTCATATTGTATAAAACAAACTAAAATAGAAGGTATCATAAAAAATGTCGGCAATATTGTTTTCACATCAGCGCTCAAAATAAAGTGCATTTGTATTGTTAGCTTAAAGTTTAAGTACAGTCTGTGGATTCTTTGGGGTGTGTTATCTTTTCATAGAGTATCAGGAATTTCATCATCTTACAGTTCAGTTGAGAATTTGTTGAGTCCAGACCTTTAATAATGGCTGATCTGCAAGTTTGAATGCCCCTGTCGTTAAAAGATTTTTTCAGTAGCAGAACCCGGATAGATTTAAAAAAAGGGCAAACACAGATCAGATGAATAAAATCTTGCCGTTCTGCACCACATAAATTACATGTTCTGGGGCCATTGTATTTCCATGATGGTTGATCTGCCAAACTTGGTAATGCCCCAAATCTGACGGCCATAAGCTTTTGTTTTAGATTAAGTGAGTACGTTGTATTTAGGTATTCTACCGGACGTAATGTTGTATATGATTGGAGGACCATCCAGGCATGAGACCGCTTTTTTCGTATACTTTTATCTTCTAGAAATGAATGGCGTTTGGCCGTTTTGTTTACCACCCTACGAAAGAGTTGGAAGGAAGGAGTCTGAGCCCAGAGTTCGGTTGTATTTGTTTCCTTTAATGCTGTTTTCAAGAATTTACCGTAGCATGAACATGGATCTTCTTCCTGGGCCCGCCACAAGCCATCATGTAAGACTTTGGATCGATTCAACCAAAGTTTGTACCAGGTTTTGATTGCAGCCTATTTTCTCCCAATCTCCTGTTAGATGAGACCAAATTCCAATCGTACCTGAGATGCATTTTGAGGAAGACAAAAAACTTTTTGGTATGTTTTTGATTGTAGAGAGTCTAAAAGTTTTGCATCATTGCCATTTAAAGCTATGCTTGCTAAGTTACTGTCGACAATAGTTTGGTGGCCATCACTGCCACTATCGGCTTGAATGATGGGCTCTGTAATTTTTTTTGCAAGGGCGCAAAATGCGTAATTAAGGCCATTTCCTTTTTTTTCAAGATATTGTTTTTGAAATTGAAAGTTCAGTCGATCATCTATAAATACCCCCACATATTTAAATGTGCTGACTACCTCTAAGGCTGTTTCTCCCAGCTTTATTGGATGTTGGTGTCCAGGTCGATTCATGATTGCCATGGCTTTTGTTTTTGTAACATTAATTTCCAAGGCATTGGCCTTAGCGAATGCTGCTAATTCATTGAGGGCTCTTTGGAGGCCAACTCTTGTTAAGCTGAGCAGAACTATGTCGTCTGCACATGAAAGGTGCGTTATAGGTAATGGGCCCAGGCGCAGGGGTATGAATTAACCTGAATCAATCTTGGTGAGAGGTCCGCCATGTATAGATTGAATAGGTGAGGAGCTAATACACAGCTTTGCTTTAGTCCTATTTCTGTCTGTATTTCCCTTGACAGTCTTGTGTCATTTGCTATTTTTACACGGACCCACGTGCCCGTATACAGTTGTATTATGGCTTGTTGTATTGTTTCAGGGAGACCCAATTTCTTAAATTTAGTCCACAACAAGCCACGGTTTACACAGTCGAACACTGCTTTACAGTCTATAAAACAGAGTTGTAATTTTCTTAGCAAACGTTTGCACTTATCTGCTATTATGGCCGGGGACAGAATGTTTGTAGTAGTGCCAAACCCTCTGCGTATTCCTGTTTGGTTGAATGGAGTCAAGCTGTTGTTGTCGATCCATTCTACCAGTTCCTCCAGGATTAGTGATGCATAATATTTGGCTTCAACGTCAATAAGTGCAATTAACCAACAATTTGTGAATCCGATCTATTGCCCCCTTTGTAGATCGGGTTGATTATTGACCCTTTCCAACTCGTGGGAAGAGTATCAGTTGTGCCTATATCCGTATACAGCGTCGACAATGGAATCGCCCAATGGTCGGGGTCACTCCTAAAGATCGTCTGTGGCATGCATTTGGCCCAGGTGCCCCGTCCCTTCGCTCCTCTTTTATTATTCTAGATACCTTTTCTACCGCATAGCATTGGTAAACCTGGGCTATTGGCGATAGAGGGATAGTGCTGATGTCTTTGGTTATTATTGTGATGTTTCCTGATTGTTTGGGCCCCCAAGGATTATGGCTGATGTCCATCTCTCTATTAATAAATGAAGTAGCATCTTTGAATGTTTTATTTAGGTGAGCTACCCATCCTTGCTCGTTCACACATGCATTATTTATCTTTGAGTTGATCTCGTTGTCCCATTTACTAATTCCCAAAAGAGCCTGTTATTAGTTTATTTGGCATTGAAAAGTAACTTTGTCCAAAACATCTCATGTTTCGTTTTTTGATCATTCCAAATTTGCTTTTTATAGCTTCCGGATATTCTTTATATGATCCCAAGCGTGTTTTGAGACTTTGCGGGTTGTTTTTTGTGGCTGCCTTTCTTAGTTCTTTTCTTAGCATATAGGCTTTTTTTGAGAGGCTTGAAGTGTGCTTGTCGCTTGTCTTCCGTGCATAATTGATTTTTGGTGCGTGTTTTAGTAGGTTTGTAGTGAAGGTTGTCCAATTCACTACTCGGCTACGTTCCGGAACTGTGTTCATTTCATATATCTCTTCAGCTAGCTGTGTTAAATTTGGCAGAGTATCTGCCGACCATTGAATGCTTTCCAAATTTGCTGTTGTCAGGTGGCCCATCTCTATGGGGGCTACCTGGTGTTTTGGAAGATTTATTTTTATTTCAAGATGCTGGTATGAATGGTCACTTCGAGTTGTATACTTGATAATATATTTCCCCACATGGTTCAGTATTGAAAGTGTTAGGATTGTATAGTCTATTATTGACTGGGTATTTACACCCTAATAGGTCCATCGTGGGGGAGTATTATCTTTAGTTCTGCCATTTATTACTCCGAGGCCTAGATGTTCCAAGGCGAGAACTATCTTTTGACCCTTCAAGTCCTGCCGTTTTGATGCTGAGGATGATTGTGGAGGAACGGACCAGAACTCATTGGCCGTTGCTAATTGCTCATCTTCGTCCGGGGTGTAAATTAAATTTGAGTTAAAATCACCAGCTATTATTTCCCAAGCAGGATTCTCAAATCTAATTGCAGTTATTATCGATAGAAGTTTTTCATATTGTAATTCTTTTTTCCTCGCATTTGGATGCATATAAACATTTATTAATATTATTGTTATAGTCGGGTAGTTAGACCATTGATCCATTTTGATTACTTGTAAATTTGATGTAGTACTGGGAAGCAGTTCTGACTTGATGTTCAGTGCCGTAGAGACGTACACTGCAAGGCCGCCTTTTGGTCTCCCATATCGATGTATTCTTATTGCTTTTACATAATGGTGTGTGTAATTGGTGACTTCCTTTGGCTCGATCAGCCAGGTCTCCTGGAGCGCAATAATCTCATAATTCTCTCAGTTTGTTGGAGGGGCATAGTCCTGTATTTCTCTTTTTGCCCCCGCAATGTTCCAGGATAAGAGCTTTAATGAATTGTTGACAAAGCTTTTTCTTTGTAAAGGGAGTCATTCTTTTTTCGCAGCATTGAGAGTTGAGGCCATCCATTTCCAAGTGGTTGGATCCTGTTGTAGTTTTTGTCTGTTCTTTGTTTTTTTGGCGTCACCCATTTTTCCTCTTGCATTTTGTAATACTGAGTAAACTGGGCGTTTTCTTCGTCTATGATATGACTGCTAGGTGACTTTGTTAAAGGCGATGGATAGCGTGGTCTTAAAGGTTTGGCAAGTGTAATGCCCCAGACTACAAATTGTTGTCTGGCATTCGTGATTGAGGACACTATTTCCTCATTTCTCCAGGTCGAGAGGGTATTTTCCATCCGGTTCTTTTCTTCTTGAGGAATGAATTTAATTGACAACAGATCTGCTGAAGTGAGATGTTTTAATGTAGGAATTTCGCCAATTAATCTCAATATATTTCCTCTGTTGAGGAGATCTTGCTGACCCTGTGAAATGTAGTGGGGTGTTAATATGATCTGCTTATTCAGACTGGCTGCTGTTGTTAATGTAGGGAGTGAGTGTTGCAATACCTCTCTATGGTTTGTCCCAACTCCGCCATCTTTCTTTAAGTTTACTTTTCTTACAATATTTTCCTTCTGGGCATCTTCTTTTTGTGTGCTTCTCTGTGGGACCTCCTCAAAGCCACGTTTGCCCTGCTGAGAATTGCCCATTATATCTTTTGCTCATTTAGCAACTGTCGGTTCCAATAGACATTTGTTTTGTTTCAATCTTCCTAAAATTTTTGCTTCGGTGTTATCTACAGTTGTATTTGTTACTTCCCATATTGCCTGCTTTGCGAGTGTGCTATTGTTGGATTCTTCTTGCCTTTTGTGCAAAGCTTTTCTTTTCATTCCTGATTCTTGTTTTAGTTGCGACGGAGGATTTCTTATTTTCGATTCTGGCAGCTTATTTTTGGTTAATGCAGTTTGTGTCTGCACTGTTTCTTGGTTTGTCTGTATTGTGTCCGTCGATTCGTCAGTTTGTAGGGTATGATTTAATGTGTTCCACGAAATAAGTTGACCATCATTTTTCTCATTCTCGTCTATCATTACTTGATCTGTCTGGTTGCTCGGTAGTGCTGAGACTGTTTGTGGTTTATTAGTTTCGAATATATGAAACCATCTCTTCCCATGTTGGTGTCTTTCTTTGTACATTGGTTGTTCTTTCTAGATTTCCTTGCTCGTTTATTCTGTCTCTTAGTTTGCAAGCATATTTCAGTATTAACTTGATCATCTAGTGAGTCAGGTGGCTGTTTTACTTGCTCGCTATTGTTGTCTTCAAATCCCGACCCTCCTTCAGAGATCCCAAGTGTTTCAGTTATAACCAATGAGTTTGGTTGCTGTTTTACTTGCTCAGTGTTGATGTCTTTTAATCCTGATCCTCCATTAGAAATCCCAAGCATTTCAGTTATGACTAGTATTTTTAATTTCTCTGAGGGAGAAACTTGTTGATTAGGCTTATGTGTCACATGAGTGTGTTTTCTACTTTTTGTCTGGTCATTGCAGTTCGCTTGCCTTTCATTTTGGATACTTTTTAGAATGGCCGGTACTGTACTCAGTTTGTCTATTATTGGGCCACATGCCCACTCCCTAAATGCTAATGTGTTTGTTCCTCGTTCCTTAATTATTAAGTCCGCCAATGTTTCCAGCTTTGCATTTATTCCGACAATATATGAAGCTATTATGTTCATCAAATCTATCTTTGTCTCAAGCTTATCCGATTGCATGTTGAGGACTTTTGTCGTAGTTTCTAGCACCTTTAAGAGCGAGGTGCATGATGTCTGGTAATTCTCCACTTTTGTCTCTGGTATAGAGCCCTCCTCCGTGTGTTCTTTTAAAATTCTATCTTGTCCTTTTGCTTTGTCTGTCATTGCTGTTTTATTCTCTGTTGATTTATTCTCTGTCACTCATTTTCCTCCTGGTTGTACTTCTTCCAACTCTGATTTTGGGTAATCTGTTCCCGTGTGCTGGATATCTCAATTATTGACTGCGAATGTCCTTGTGTTGTATCACTGGTTGCCTTATTCATCCATTTATCCGATTGATTGAGGGTTTTGACCTCTAACGCCTGTAGAAGGTCTGTATTGCTTGTTAGCGATATTGAGTGTAACCATGAGTTGTTAGATTGCACAATTGGAGACTGGGGATTATCTGAGATATCCAGCTGTATGCCTTCAACTTCTGACATTGGTTTAAATGTACCCATGTTTAATGCTGATTTTGGTGTGGAATGTGGACAATCAGAAGCATGTACTTTTGCCTGAATCACTAGCCGACTACAATTTACCTGATGCTCGCCAGCCCCCTTTCCTATGTTTTGACTATTCTTCTGGTAGTTTTCGATCTTGGAGTCATTGATTTTTGCTGTGATCAACTTTTGTGGTGTTAATGGGTTCGGGAGACCCTCTGGTTGTCCTGTTTCTGAGTAGATAGCTGTTGTTGGATCTTTTAGAAGTATGATTTTGTTTATTGGGAATCATTTTCCAAATAACAAATGTAGCGGTGATATTAACGGGCTTGTCGTTACCTGGTCTGATTTTTTTTATGTTTCTAGAGTTTCCTTGGGCTTCTTAGTGGCCTGTTTTGTTGTTTTTGTGCCAATTGTTTTCTGAGTCTCCCCGACCTCATTTTCTATTCTTGATTGTAGTAGATTAATTTCAGGTTATTTTCTCCTTGCTGTCTTGATGGACAGTCTCCTAATAGCCAGACTGAGCTGGCTTGACTATTGTAACTGTAATCCGCCTGGTTTGTATGTTCGAAATTGATGTTGATTTTGTTTGCTGGTTATGGATTGGGGTTCTGTGCTGTCTTGTTTGCGTGGTTGTTTTATAGCATGATTATTTGGTTTGTTTGGCTGTTTCCAGACTTTGCAGACTTTACAGATTTTACAAGAATATCTTATGCCAAGCTCTCACGCTCTGCACAGTGCGCAAACACCTCCCCCTGTCTCACTGGGTTGCCGAGTGTTTGTTCTCCCTGGTTGCGCTGACCACACTACTGGTGGATACTCCAATGCAAGAACAAGAGCTGGTGCTGGAGCTGCCCTCCTCTCCGCGCACAGTCTACTGCCCCGTACTTGCCAGGTGATTGCTCTCTGCACTGTTTATTGCCAGGCACTTGCCCTCCTTGTGCTCCTTGTGCTAAATTGTGCAAACGTGCGCTGTGTTATGCTGAACTGAGCCAGATAGCACTATCTCATGGCTTGCAGCGGTAGTGTGGCCATGACACTACTCCTGTGTGTCACTGTTTCCTGTAAGCTGCTGTATGCTATGTGCTGCCAGCTGCCAGGTGCCCTAAAAGTCTTGGAGTCTTTGATTCTTTTGTTACAGTTTTTATTTTTTCCTAAGTGTGACAGTTTTAAAACTGTGGCACTTGTGGCAGTTCACTGCGTGGTTTGAAAGCAGGGATGGTGCGGGTTAAGAAGCAGGGGTACTGCAGGGTAGCCGCAAGGGGCAGGCTTGCTGGGCTGAAAGCTGTATGGGAGCCGAGTGGGAGCCTCCAGCGACCCGTAAGCCATGCCCAGACCTAGCTGGACTGCTTCCGCGAGGCGCCGGGCTCACTCTCTGCGAGGGTTCACTACGACCCTCGCACTCAGCTTGCTTTTCCCTGCTCGGCTCACCTGCCTCTGCTCCCGCTCCCGCTGTTTCCCTTCTCTCCTTCTCCCCTCACGGGGGGCCGAGACCTGATCCCGCTCCTGATGCTCCTCATGCGACCCATTTACGTCCGTCTATTCTCCGTCATTCGCAAGCCGTTCATGAGCCGCAAGCCGCCTCTACGCCACTACGGAAGTGGTCCCTGTGCTGCTCCGGAAACAACTCTTGCCAAATGTTTCCAGGTACTATTATTGTGAAAAGGGATCCCCAAGTATGTGAAGGATGGCATACATAGCAGTATGGTGCCACTAACATAGGACGACCTCAGCCTGCTCAACGGCTGACCACATACCATAGTGAAAGATTCTGATTTATTAGTGGACAATCCCAGTCCATCCATGAACACTACAAAATAGTCCAATAGCATTTGCAGGCATATGCCGGTTCTAGATAATAGAACACAATCATCGGCATACATAAGTACTGGTAGACGCTTGGTTCCCACCGTTGGCAGATCCAGCAATGATGACTCAAGATCATTAATGTAGATACTTAAAAAGAAGGGGGCCAAAACACAACCTTGTCTGAAATCCCACCTGATACTAATAGGAGAAGTGCACTCTCCATTTGGTCCATATCTAATACAGCCCTCTACATCCTCATTGAGTTTAATACGTAGGTGCACAAACTCAGGAGGAGCTCCCATCGCTGACATCTTCCTCCATAGCCTCCCTATCAATGTTGTCAAATGTGAAACTGAGGTCCATGAAGGCAAGCTGTAGGCACCCTCACTTTACCTTCACGTACTTACTGACCAAAAGATGGAGGTTCAGTCACTGATCTATGGTTCCAAGGCCCTGCCTGAACCCGCATTTTGCATTTGATAAGATCCCCTTCTCAGCGGCCCGCGTCTCTAACCAATTTAGCAAGATTTTACCCAGCACTTTAGCCGTTGAATCAATAAAGAAAATAGGGTGGAGCAGCATGGGTCTGATCAATCCCCCTTTTTAAAAATCATATAATGATCGCATTCGATCATGACTTTGGTGAACCAACAAAAATTTCACTATGTAGCACATTTACTAGAAGTGGCGCTCAAAGATCAAGATTGCTTTTAAAGTGATTGATCGGAACTCCATCTGGGCCAGGTGCTTTGTTTCTCGGGCTCCTTTGACATTATAGGTGGAAAGCCTCCTTCCCCTGAATTTGCGGTTCTTATCACTATGTTACTGGCTGTGTCTACCACTATGTTAGATTTGTAAACCTTGGTGAAATATGTCACTCATAAATATGATGGTATAGTCACATCAAGACTTGAATTAAGGCCAATCTCAAAAAAGAAGCATTTACAATTCTCCAAAATAAAGAAACATCATTAATATCACTTGCCTTGCGTATCTGCTCCCATGCCTCCTGTCTTATGGTTTCTTTCCTGGTCTTAAATGTATCTTTATAGCGCAGCCTGCATAACCTTACTTACTCGAAATCACGTGTGACCTTTTATGTCCCTGATTAAACAGGCATGCGCTTTTGAATAGGACCTGTCGAACCACTTTCTTTGCTTTGGCTCCCCTCCAAGACTGTAGTGGCATTAAAACATCTGCTATGGATTTACAGATTTCATTGTAGGCTCCCACAGTGCTTGACGGATTGTCTTTGGTCCCCAGGCAGACCTTGAAGAGTTCCTTACTTTTAACTAGCATAGCTGTTGTTAGGAACCCAGAATCAATGTCCACCCTTTGCGATGAATATCTTTATTCTTATTATGCTCAATAGGGGGATGACATTTGTTTGTTGATGTTGAGATAGACCTAAAAATAGGAACAAACTAAAGGGTTATGATCACTCAGGCAACACTGGACAATAGTAAAATTTGAGACCTATTTGCCCCCCACTTTTTAAATAGCAATAAAATCAATCAGGCTACCAGTACCCTTCCCTGAAAAAGTGACTTGATTAGTAACAGCAGCCTGAGCTAAATCCAAAGTAAGAACTAGGTCCTGTATAAACACACAATTCTGCTCAAAATATCGCCAAATGGAGTGTGCTCAAAATGCAAATAATCCACAGTATCATTACCCCATGATCCACAGACAGAATTATTCAAAGTGGTACATATGACTTCAAAATCCCCCTTAAAGCTGTCAAGCTTGTGAGCACTGAATAAAGTGAGTCCACTACTGAAATTGTTAGAAATAAGGTCTCTAGTTGGCAGTGGTTTGCACCCTGTCCAAATAGGGATTCACACTCTAGTCATGGTAAGTGTACTACAGACTAAGTTTACCTGTGCTCACCCTCAGGTAGCTTGGCACAGAGCAGTCAGGCTAAACTGAAGAGGCAATGTGTAAAGTATTTGTGCACACACTCACAGAAACACAGTGCAAACACCACAAAAACACTCCATACCAGTTTAGAAAAATAGCCAAAATGTATCCAAGTAAAACAACACTTCACCCAGGTGGTGCAAATGGACCTCCCAACTGGAGTTGAAGACTTCAGTGTTGTCTAGGTAGGCAGCACTGAAGTTCTCCAACCCAGCAAGGACCTGGTGGACCAACCTCTGGAAGGTGGCAGGGGCATTCTTCAACCCAAAAGGCATGGCACGGAACTGAAGTATGTAAACACAAAATGAGGCTGCCCCATGTGAGGATTTCTACAGGTTTATAGCGATGCAACTACATTGGGGGCATCTCACAAAAAGTGAAGGACTGGCCTCACACACCACCAGGTGTCATGCTTCATCATCGGCTGTCCTCGCCCTCTAAAAACTTGGTATGATAGAGGGCGGGCATACACCTGGAGACAGGGATACACTTCTAAACTAAGTGGGGGGCCGTGACTAGTGAAGGTGATCTAAAAACCTAGAAGTGCATCCCTGTCTCCAGGTGTATGCCCGTCCTCTATCAAACCAAGTTTTTAGAGGGCGAGGACAGCCGATGATGAAGCATGACACCTGGTGGTGTGTGAGGCCAGTCTTTCACTTTTTGTGAGATGCCCCCAATGTAGTTGCATCTCTATAAACCTGTAGAAATCCTCACTAGGGGCAGCCTCATTTTGTGTTTACATTATCAGGTGGAGGCTGGCTAGCCCCTAGGCCCTGTGCCTCTGGTTCCCCTCCCTGGCTAATCACTAGGGCTAGTGTGTTTGAGAACGGAACTGAAGTACCCTTCTGGCGTTGAGAACGCAGACCTCTCTTGCACCCCCTCAGTCAAGGCAATCTGCCAGTACCCAGACGCTAATCCAAACATGCTGAGGAACTTGGCAGCTCCAAGCAGATCTGTTGTATTTCCTCTTAGGGTGTCCATAACGGGCTTTCCAATATCCTGTCCTTATATAAGCACAATTCGCCCTGCCCTTATATAGGCATAGAATCCCAGGCCTTATTTAGGCATTAAACCGTGCACTCCAAATACAGGCATGGTCTCTGACATCCGTCCACCCTAACGTCACAACGAGTTCATGAAGAACAGACCCTTAGGCTGCGGGAGTTTCCCTAGCTCAGGACTATTGATTTCTTCAAGGCCTCATCTATTATGCATGAACCATTATTCCTTAGGGGTTCATTCATGACGTCTTTCGTTGTCCAATTCACGTCAATGCTAACATTCCTAAGGTACTCTCAGGTATAAATATACCTTCCCTAGCCCCTGTAAAACAGAGGAGACCTCGACTTCAGAGGAGCCCGTATCCCGGCCTGACGCACTGAGAAGACGCTGCCATTCCCTGCACGCAGAGAGCCCAGCTTCCAGCTTCCAGTGATCTGACTTCCCTTGCGGGGTGTTGGAGTTCGAGTCTGGCAAAGAGATTCCAACCTCTCTCATTCTTCAGGTATGGAGCTGATAAGAACCTAGAGGGACTCTTGGCATACTAGGCATACTAGACTTAACATACTCTTAGTATACCATAGTAAGGAATACTTCACCTACTTCTTCCCTCTTCCTACACCTAGGTTAGGTTAGGTACACTGGGGTAGAACTAGCTTAGCACCGCATCGTATGAGTACTCGCATTTTTAGTCTGTGTTATTTATGTAACAGCATTTGTACTATAAGATAATGCTATCGCAGTATTATTTATTTCTACTGCTCACCCTGTACATTATTTATCTCGCATACTGTCTTGTGATCGTAACAGCACATTATACTTACACCAGAAACAAGACTGTTCAATAAATCTTTTATTGAAAACGCCAGTCTATTATTTCTGTGTAACTCTGAGGAAAACTAAGCATGCACGACTGAGCTGAGTGAAATAGTTATCTAGTGTTTCCACGACTCTGGGACACGTTCTGATTCTAAAAGGAAACCATATTGGTCATGTTTTGCGGCTGCCAGAAACTACTCCCTTCTTGTCGTCAAGGAGTTTCTAGTGGCCTCTGAGCTAGCTGGCACAAGTAATTAAGTTTAATATACTCGATAGGGACATACCGACCATAGTCCTATGTCAAAACTATAGGATATATTATTCCAATGCGCAGAGCCTATTAGGGAAATAGGAGCTACACTACAGATCAATGAGCTCATCAGCTCTGGAGATTGGGTGCATGTCCGTCTTCGTGACCTAATTGAGCCCTCGGTAGTCGACACAGAACCAGAGTTCAGGTGTAACACCGTGTGGAGCCGCCTTGGGGACCAGAACCATGGGACTGGATTAAGAGCTGTTGGAGGGCCCAAAAACCCTTTACTCCAACATCTTAGAGACTTCTTCTTTGATGCTGTTCCTCACTCAGTCAGAAAACCTGTATGTTTTGTGCTTAACAGGAAGGCTATCCCCAGTGTCAAAGTCATGAGTGCACCAATGGGTAACTCCCGGGGTGAGCCAACACCTGGTGACAGTCTCTCTGCTGTTCAAGGGTCAGTGTCAGAGAGAGGATCACACCTTCCACTGACCCATCCTGCTCTTTGGACCACAGGAGTTTCGGAAGAGGTTCACTCTTCTCTTCCACTCCATCATCCATGACGAGAGCATGGCCAACTCAGAACTCACTCGGGGTGCCGGTGGGCGTATTGACCTTGCTTGATTGCACAGCACGACTTGTGCTCGCTCTCCTTTCGTACACCCGCCGGCACCCCGAAGGAGTCCGTAGTTAGGGACTCAAAGCTAAAGGTACTTATGACCTTTGTTTAATTAGGTGAGTCAATGCCGCACTCACCGAGGCTGTGACAATTCACAACCTCCACATTTTTAGGTCCTGAATAAGGCCCCCTGACCCGTCAGGGCAATTTTTATGGGGCTGAAACATGTCGACCGCTCACATGGACAACCTAGTGCGTTAGACTAATAATTTGTCTTCCCACGCACAACACTGTTTTTACCTGCCTCCTTTCCAAACTGAATAAAGGTACAGTTTAGGTTAAGCGAGGTCCTTTTTAACTCACCTCACTTGAGCACTTTTACTTTTTCATCACTGATCACTACTGCAATAACCAGTGGTTTCTCCTCCTGCTGGGGGATAGCATACGAGAAAAAGAAACCCAATGATGATGCTGTCACGTTTTTAATAAGGCGGAGAACCAAGATATACCGTCTCACGGCCTGTGTACATGAATGAGGGTTTTTTATTGAAAGACGACAAGGACATTGAACCCTGGTTACTCCGGTACAAGTGATCCTTTCCCATTTGATATTTTGTACTACGACAAGGAAGCTGAATGGATCGCAGCTCCTTCTTCCTCCCCCTTTTTGATTAGATATAAAGTAAGAAAATGCCAACTTTCTAAAAGAGGCGTTTCAGACCGGCAATTTAAAAACCAACTTCAGGAAAAGATATGCTTTTAAATTGTGAGTCCAGAGACACAAAACTCAAATTTTCTATCAGCTCCCAATTGGAAGATACCTGTGTAAAACTTAGTGGCTTTTCACTACCAGGACATGTCAAACTTAAAAACATATATCCCACCTATTGAACACACAGCACCCTGCCCTTAGGGCTACCTAGGATCTACCTCAGGGGTGCCTTACATGTAGTAAAAGGAATGTTTTGGGCCCGGCAAGTAGGAGGACTTGCCAGGTTGACATGCCAGTAAAAACTGCGCACAAAGGCTCTGCAGTGGCAGGACTGAGACAAGTTTGGAGGGCTACTCATGTTGGTGGCACAATCAGTGCTGCAGGCCCACTAGTAGCATTTGGTTTACAGGCCCTGGGCACATGTAGTGCACTGTATGAGGGACTTACTAGTAAATCAAATATGCTGATCATGGAGAAACCAAAAGTCACAGAGCACATGCACTTTAGCACTGGTAAGCAGTGGTAAAGTGCCCAGAGTCCAAACACCAGTAAAAACTAAGTCCAGCATGCAATCAGAAATAGGAGGCCAGAAGCAAAAAGACTGGGGAAACCACACCAAAAGATGCCAGGTCTAGCATAAGTATTCCTACAATTAAAATTATAGTGATAAAAATTAATCTGAACAATAAACGAGGATGCAGCAAAAGAAAGACAAATTATCTGGAAATAAGGAGAATTAAAAAAAGTTGTGATTATCTTGCCCTCAAGAGAAACTGATACTAGGGTTAGCAGGCCACCACTATGATGTCTTGATTTTGATGTAGTGGCTGGTGTCATAACGGAATAAAACCCATTAACATGCAGGTTGCTACATGACTATGTCTCCTGTACACATACAACATGAAGATCCATGATCACATTGGTCCAATTAGCATCATCCAACGTGCTTGCGATACCAGTCATATTCCATATAAGCAAGTTAAAATCTGACACAAAGGACGTGACACACGTTTTGTGGCTTGGAGCTTCTCCAGTAAATTCTATGTGAGCAGGGATTTGCAAGTCAGTTGAAGTTATATTTTTAGCAAACCTTGTGTCACCATTGTCGGCATTAGCCATATTGCACCTGTGGGGACTGATTGATGACTTGTACGATTGCACTAGGTTTTGTATAGGAGCAACTTGACAGGGCTTTAAAGTCTATGGCCACTGAGTCCCTTCTGGCCTCCTTCCTATCCGTCCATAATCTTGATCATACAGAGTCCAATTGCCTGCTCCAGTTGAAGCTTTGTTGCATCCAAGCCAATGAACCTGTATTAAAAAGGAATAGCGATTATAGGTCGGAATGGTAAATGACCACACACGGGAGGTATTGATTAAACTGGTTTATGAAAAGCAACAGGATTTGGCCTGTAAAAGTAACCCAGGGGGGGCAGCCTGTATGTTTCACTTTGGTTGCCCAGAACGAGACAGACTGCAATAAGAGCCCTTCCATCTGCAAGTCTCTAAAGTTATCAACTACGCATTCCCCTTCCTCTCTTTTAGGGCTCTTGCCTTTCCAGGACACTCTGCCAATGGTAACTGTGTCTCTATAGAGAGCATCAGAGTTAGGGTTCCTGAGCGTAGAGCTCAGCCAATGAATAACTTTGTTCTTAAATTGTAGATCATCCTCTATTAGATTTGGTCGGAGAACTGGTACATTTTTAGTACAACCACCAGGGGTGTTTCTTCAGAGGGTAACTGCAGGGTTATGGAGCTCAAACTTGGCAGTCAGGCTTTGCATTCCTGGCTGAGTTTGTTCCGGAATCTTTAATGGGTGGGAGATCTGCCTCTTTATGACTTTTGACGTCATATCTTAAATTACTTGATTTCGTAGGCCAAATAATTTCTTTTGTGTTTATGGCTCCCTGCTGACTCCCCACAGTTTCAATGTCAACCTTGCTGTTAGCTATATCTTGAACTGGCCGTGGGTGCCCATGGCCTGCGTGGCCAGGAACGTTTAGGTATATCTGCATTAAAAACTCCTTCAGAGCCGATTCTATGCCCTTAAGTGTGGAGATTATGGGGCTGAGCAGGGTCGAAAACACACCTTCTCTATATTTAATATTATCACTGAAAAAAATACCTTTTTCACTCACTGTATTTAAAAAGTGTTGCAGGAGTAGTCCAGTGGCTAAATGACCACTATCTTTCAGCGTGTTATTCACTGGTTTGTTTGACTTCTTAGTGGCCAAAGGTGTATTTCTAGATCCAGGATTTGCCGGTCGTGTGTTACCTTTCTTCTTTTTTGTCAGCGTAGATCCTGCCGAGCCTGTATAAGATGTATTATCAGAGATAATTTCTAGATCACCTGGGAAACAAGGGAATTATTGGGCACCCGCCCTTGGCCTTCCTGTATGTGCTCTGCACTTGTACGAACTAGCAAGGAATCTGCAGCAGGGTCACTGGCCAGGATCATTCATAGATAGGGCCTTCTTTGTAGCACTCTTCCACACATTCAATTTCCAAATTAATTGCACCCACAGCAGTGGCCACAAGAAGCTAGGTATTGATGCAGAATTACAGATCATGGGAAATCTTTGGGGAGTGGGGGGGTGATGGCGGTGGGGGGGGACTTGGTTGAGGCACAGTTATAATAGCAGACTTTTTCTTACCCATTCTCTTTTAGAGATCATTGGTATCCTTTGAGGCAGTGTTGGCACTTTAATTAATTGTACACAATCGGACCAGGAGGTGTGGCCCAGTACAGCCTTGTTCGGCTGTGGATGGGCGCACACAGGCCTGCTCATGACCTGGTCTTGGCCCGGGCACGTCCCACGCTGCAGGGAATGTAGGGACGCCATAAGCGCATTCAGCTGCCCCTCCTTCTCCATGGGGACAATTAGGAGCAGGGCATCTTGGGCGATGTAGTCCCCAACACCAGCAGCAGCGCGTCCAGAATCAGCCAGGGTCATAGCTATGTCAAAATTGCCTGTCCATTTATTTTATGCGCTTTATAACTAGGTTTCAAATATTGCTTTCTATTGTGGTTTTGTGGTTTGTGTTGTGCTCCACAATTTGCCCGTCAATGCAGTCTTTTACATTGTTTGTATGTCACTCTATTGAGATCAGCAATCTCGACCCAGAATCATATGGCATCCACTGCATCGTTCTTAACTCCGCCTACATTCACCTCATGTGCTATATATCTCGAACAGTAATTATATACTGACATTGCACTGGATAAGTATGTCGATGTATTGGATGTAGTCAGGCATGCAACGCCCATTGGGCTCAAAGGGCTTCAGCCCCCCCCCCCGTCGTGTGTGGCAGCCCGGGCTGAGACAGTTTCCCGGGCACACACACAGCCGCACCCGAGTACTTCACAGGTCTTTAAAAGACCATTTGCTTGTTAATGAGGCTTTGTTTTTTTTTTCATCCCTTCTTAGAGCCCCTGCATCTCCACTCTGCCTATTGCTGGAAGAATTCCCCCACCCCTCCCTCCCCCCCGAAAACTTTTCTTAGCCTCCCCCCGAAATTTGGCTCTAGTTGCGCCTCTGGATGCAGTATTACCATCTTGTGATATAGTGACCCCACACTGGTATGTTAGATGGTTTGAGGGAATGTGCTAGAGTGCTGTCTCGGCACATTCACACGAACAAGTGCTTACCATAATTTTATTGTGAATTTCACTAGATTTGTACATCATATGCATAAAATGCATGTGATAGGTTACATGTGTAGGATGGTGTTGTGCGTGTCTGTGTGAACACCACAGATTTTCACTGTGCATTCAGTTTCAATTTATGTTTTGTGGTTCACTGTGGTAATGTGATTCGAGCTGGTTATCGTAAAGTGATCTATGTCCATATATGTTTGGGTTTCACTTTCTGCACTCTTTATGTTCTCTTTACCTATTTTGGATAATGTCTTCAATGTTAACACAGGAGCTGCAGTGTTAGATGGGAGGGATCAATCCACAAAGATCATACAGCATATATCTTGAGAAGTACAGAACAGAATATGCCACTTTTTCGAAGGAAAGATACTTTTTTGTTAGCTTGACGGGACAGCTGCAGATGAGAGGTAGCAATAGCTGTAACGGGAGGTGATACACTGGATAACTAGTGTTACTTGGGCTTTTTTTGGCAGTGATGGCCCCACACAAGGCAGACACATAGCAAAACAAGCATTTGCAATGCAATAGGTCTCGCATTTGCGAGAGTTTGAGCTATTGGCATTGTAAATGACAATGACTTTTATTTATGTGTTTTTGAAAACCTGCAAGCAGTGCACATAAATGAAAGGCATTGTCATTTACAATGCCAATAGCTCAAACTCTCGCAAATGCGAGACCTATTGCATTGCAAATGCTTGTTTGCCTTCCTATCAATACCCCTGATCTGTCCAACATGTGTTAGGCTCAGGGGAAAGGCGATAGAGCGATAGGGGTCCCATCTGAATAGTACCTACCTTGGGGAGTCCTGCACAACTAAGGCCATGCAGTGCTAGAGCGTAGCTAAATATGGTTTTCACCACTTTGTGCTCGAGAGGAATGGAAAAAGTGCATTACAGAAGACTGCCCTCTTAAACTTTATGTTGACATATTCTATGCTATATCTATATGTCCTTAGAGCAGATGTGGGTTTATGTTGATAACTGAGGTCGCTATCTTTGAGTGACATAGTAATAACTCTTAAATAAAAGTGCTGTATCAGGAAGGGATTAGGCCCATTCTCAGCAAAACGCTCACATAACCAGCTTGGGCTGCCACAAAACCTCATATCGTAAAAAAAACACTTTTTTTCGAGCCCTGGGCTTTACAAAGAGGCCAGGGGTGGAACCGGGGACAAACGCTCACGATGCCTCCCCAAACCCATCGGTCCCTCACCTGCTCTGGACGCGGCGCCTCGGGTGACTGCTCTGCCTGCCGAGGGCAGGGACCACAGAGAGCAGCTCCGCCCATGCCTCCTGCCTCCGTTGCTGCTTTCCATGGCCACAGCGCCAGCACAGGGGGGAGCAGATGAACGTGGAGCAGACGCTACGGGCTATGCCAGGCCCTTGATACATGATGTGCTGCCGGACCTCCGGGGTGGCACCAGGGGCTCAGGAAATGGAAGGAGTCACGACACAGCAGACTTCCACGATTAACCCACTGTATCCCACTGTATTGTAACCTGCCAGCCGGCTCAAAACACCCGACCGCAACTGTGATATTACCGGGCGCATTCATCTGCAGCAGCCTCTAGCAGTGCTTTGTATGATCCTGACCGCGAGAGTTTTGGCGTGATGGGACAGTAATTAAAAAATAATTATGAAAGCGGGCGCCATGTTAAAATGTAAATGCAAAAACAACAGTTGATGGACAGAATGCAGAACAATGTCATACATTCACCCCAGTACAGAGATCTGGGACTAAATCCATCGTTTTTTTGCTCACCATGCCATTCCAGTTTGAACCCAGCCATATGCAAATCAGTCTTGACCCTGTGCCTCATGAGAACAGTCCAACCCGAACTGCCAAGCCAGGTCCTCCCTGGACTGGAAACAAGCATCCTAGGACCGGTTTCGGGGTTTCACCCCTCTTCAGCCAGGATAGCTTGATTCCAGGGGCATGGAGAGCACGGGACCCACGTCTGGGCATACCCATCCCACTCGCGGTGACAAATGCAAAAACAACAGTTGATGGACAGAATGCAGAACAATGTCATACATTCACCCCAGTACAGAGATCTGGGCCTAAATCCATCGTTTTTTGCTCACCATGCCATTCCAGTTTGAACCCAGCCATATGCAAATCAGTCTTGACCCTGTGCCTCATGGGAACAGTCCAGCCCGAACTGCCAAGCCAGGTCCTCCCTGGACTGGAAACAAGCATCCTAGGACCGGTTTCGGGGTTTCACCCCTCTTCAGCCAGGATAGCTTGATTCCAGGGGCATGGAGAGCACGGGACCCACGTCTGGGCATACCCGTCCCACTCGGGGTGACAAATGCAAAAACAACAGTTGATGGACAGAATGCAGAACAATGTCATACATTCACCCCAGTACAGAGATCTGGGCCTAAATCCATCGTTTTTTGCTCACCATGCCATTCCAGTTTGAACCCAGCCATATGCAAATCAGTCTTGACCCTGTGCCTCATGGGAACAGTCCAGCCCGAACTGCCAAGCCAGGTCCTCCCTGGACTGGAAACAAGCATCCTAGGACCGGTTTCGGGGTTTCACCCCTCTTCAGCCAGGATAGCTTGATTCCAGGGGCATGGAGAGCACGGGACCCACGTCTGGGCATACCCGTCCCACTCGGGGTGACAAATGCAAAAACAACAGTTGATGGACAGAATGCAGAACAATGTCATACATTCACCCCAGTACAGAGATCTGGGCCTAAATCCATCGTTTTTTGCTCACCATGCCATTCCAGTTTGAACCCAGCCATATGCAAATCAGTCTTGACCCTGTGCCTCATGGGAACAGTCCAGCCCGAACTGCCAAGCCAGGTCCTCCTGGACTGGAAACAAGCATCCTAGGACCTGTTTCGGGGTTTCACCCTCTTCAGCCAGGATAGCTTGATTCCAGGGGCATGGAGAGCACGGGACCCACGTCTGGGCATACCCGTCCCACTCGGGGTGACAAATGCAAAAACAACAGTTGATGGACAGAATGCAGAACAATGTCATACATTCACCCCAGTACAGAGATCTGGGCCTAAATCCATCGTTTTTTTGCTCACCATGCCATTCCAGTTTGAACCCAGCCATATGCAAATCAGTCTTGACCCTGTGCCTCATGGGAACAGTCCAGCCCGAACTGCCAAGCCAGGTCCTCCCTGGACTGGAAACAAGCATCCTAGGACCGGTTTCGGGTTTCACCCCTCTTCAGCCAGGATAGCTTGATTCCAGGGGCATGGAGAGCACGGGACCCACGTCTGGGCATACCCGTCCCACTCGGGGTGACAAATGCAAAAACAACAGTTGATGGACAGAATGCAGAACAATGTCATACATTCACCCCAGTACAGAGATCTGGGCCTAAATCCATCGTTTTTTGCTCACCATGCCATTGCAGTTTGAACCCAGCCATATGCAAATCAGTCTTGACCCTGTGCCTCATGGGAACAGTCCAGCCCGAACTGCCAAGCCAGGTCCTCCCTGGACTGGAAACAAGCATCCTAGGACCGGTTTCGGGGTTTCACCCCTCTTCAGCCAGGATAGCTTGATTCCAGGGGCATGGAGAGCACGGGACCCACGTCTGGGCATACCCGTCCCACTCGGGGTGACAAATGCAAAAACAACAGTTGATGGACAGAATGCAGAACAATGTCATACATTCACCCCAGTACAGAGATCTGGGCCTAAATCCATCGTTTTTGCTCACCATGCCATTCCAGTTTGAACCCAGCCATATGCAAATCAGTCTTGACCCTGTGCCTCATGGGAACAGTCCAGCCCGAACTGCCAAGCCAGGTCCTCCCTGGACTGGAAACAAGCAACCTAGGACCGGTTTCGGGGTTTCACCCTCTTCAGCCAGGATAGCTTGATTCCAGGGGCATGGAGAGCACGGGACCCACGTCTGGGCATACCCGTCCCACTCGGGGTGACAAATGCAAAAACAACAGTTGATGGACAGAATGCAGAACAATGTCATACATTCACCCCAGTACAGAGATCTGGGCCTAAATCCATCGTTTTTGCTCACCATGCCATTCCAGTTTGAACCCAGCCATATGCAAATCAGTCTTGACCCTGTGCCTCATGGGAACAGTCCAGCCCGAACTGCCAAGCCAGGTCCTCCCTGGACTGGAAACAAGCATCCTAGGACCGGTTTCGGGGTTTCACCCCTCTTCAGCCAGGATAGCTTGATTCCAGGGGCATGGAGAGCACGGGACCCACGTCTGGGCATACCCGTCCCACTCGGGGTGACAAATGCAAAAACAACAGTTGATGGACAGAATGCAGAACAATGTCATACATTCACCCCAGTACAGAGATCTGGGCCTAAATCCATCGTTTTTTGCTCACCATGCCATTCCAGTTTGAACCCAGCCATATGCAAATCAGTCTTGACCCTGTGCCTCATGGGAACAGTCCAGCCCGAACTGCCAAGCCAGGTCCTCCCTGGACTGGAAACAAGCATCCTAGGACCGGTTTCGGGGTTTCACCCTCTTCAGCCAGGATAGCTTGATTCCAGGGGCATGGAGAGCACGGGACCCACGTCTGGGCATACCCGTCCCACTCGGGGTGACAAATGCAAAAACAACAGTTGATGGACAGAATGCAGAACAATGTCATACATTCACCCCAGTACAGAGATCTGGGCCTAAATCCATCGTTTTTTTGCTCACCATGCCATTCCAGTTTGAACCCAGCCATATGCAAATCAGTCTTGACCCTGTGCCTCATGGGAACAGTCCAGCCCGAACTGCCAAGCCAGGTCCTCCCTGGACTGGAAACAAGCATCCTAGGACCGGTTTCGGGGTTTCACCCCTCTTCAGCCAGGATAGCTTGATTCCAGGGGCATGGAGAGCACGGGACCCACGTCTGGGCATACCCGTCCCACTCGGGGTGACAAATGCAAAAACAACAGTTGATGGACAGAATGCAGAACAATGTCATACATTCACCCCAGTACAGAGATCTGGGCCTAAATCCATCGTTTTTGCTCACCATGCCATTCCAGTTTGAACCCAGCCATATGCAAATCAGTCTTGACCCTGTGCCTCATGGGAACAGTCCAGCCCGAACTGCCAAGCCAGGTCCTCCCTGGACTGGAAACAAGCATCCTAGGACCGGTTTCGGGGTTTCACCCTCTTCAGCCAGGATAGCTTGATTCCAGGGGCATGGAGAGCACGGGACCCACGTCTGGGCATACCCGTCCCACTCGGGGTGACAAATGCAAAAACAACAGTTGATGGACAGAATGCAGAACAATGTCATACATTCACCCCAGTACAGAGATCTGGGCCTAAATCCATCGTTTTTTGCTCACCATGCCATTCCAGTTTGAACCCAGCCATATGCAAATCAGTCTTGACCCTGTGCCTCATGGGAACAGTCCAGCCCGAACTGCCAAGCCAGGTCCTCCCTGGACTGGAAACAAGCATCCTAGGACCGGTTACGGGGTTTCACCCCTCTTCAGCCAGGATAGCTTGATTCCAGGGGCATGGAGAGCACGGGACCCACGTCTGGGCATACCCGTCCCACTCGGGGTGACAAATGCAAAAACAACAGTTGATGGACAGAATGCAGAACAATGTCATACATTCACCCCAGTACAGAGATCTGGGCCTAAATCCATCGTTTTTTTGCTCACCATGCCATTCCAGTTTGAACCCAGCCATATGCAAATCAGTCTTGACCCTGTGCCTCATGGGAACAGTCCAGCCCGAACTGCCAAGCCAGGTCCTCCCTGGACTGGAAACAAGCATCCTAGGACCGGTTTCGGGGTTTCACCCCTCTTCAGCCAGGATAGCTTGATTCCAGGGGCATGGAGAGCACGGGACCCACGTCTGGGCATACCCGTCCCACTCGGTGTGACAAATGCAAAAACAACAGTTGATGGACAGAATGCAGAACAATGTCATACATTCACCCCAGTACAGAGATCTGGGCCTAAATCCATCGTTTTTTTGCTCACCATGCCATTCCAGTTTGAACCCAGCCATATGCAAATCAGTCTTGACCCTGTGCCTCATGGGAACAGTCCAGCCCGAACTGCCAAGCCAGGTCCTCCCTGGACTGGAAACAAGCAACCTAGGACCGGTTTCGGGGTTTCACCCCTCTTCAGCCAGGATAGCTTGATTCCAGGGGCATGGAGAGCACGGGACCCACGTCTGGGCATACCCGTCCCACTCGGGGTGACAAATGCAAAAACAACAGTTGATGGACAGAATGCAGAACAATGTCATACATTCACCCCAGTACAGAGATCTGGGCCTAAATCCATCGTTTTTGCTCACCATGCCATTCCAGTTTGAACCCAGCCATATGCAAATCAGTCTTGACCCTGTGCCTCATGGGAACAGTCCAGCCCGAACTGCCAAGCCAGGTCCTCCCTGGACTGGAAACAAGCATCCTAGGACCGGTTTCGGGGTTTCACCCCTCTTCAGCCAGGATAGCTTGATTCCAGGGGCATGGAGAGCACGGGACCCACGTCTGGGCATACCCGTCCCACTCGGGGTGACAAATGCAAAAACAACAGTTGATGGACAGAATGCAGAACAATGTCATACATTCACCCCAGTACAGAGATCTGGGCCTAAATCCATCGTTTTTTGCTCACCATGCCATTCCAGTTTGAACCCAGCCATATGCAAATCAGTCTTGACCCTGTGCCTCATGGGAACAGTCCAGCCCGAACTGCCAAGCAAGGTCCTCCCTGTTAAAATGTAAAGCGCGGCGCCCGTGCATATGTAACTTATGTGCATGGCGGCCCATAAAACAGGAGACATGGTTATTATTTTTTTTTTTAAATGATGAAAGCAGGCGCAGCACTAAAATATAAAGTGCTGCGCCTGTGCATGTGTAACTTATGTGCATGGCGGCCTGTGAAGCGAGCGCCATGGTGAAAAAAACAAAGATGAAACCAGGTGCCCTGGTGACATAATATCAATAGAAAATAAAACAAGTAGTCCCCAAACATAACATATGAACAGTTGCAGCGTAATAAAACTGTAGTTGGTCGGTGCTCCTTCCGATAAAATGGAAGTGATGTATCGGGAGCACAAGCCAATAAGAACCCCAGAAATCAGAGTAATGCATAAATTAACCAATCGCAAGCAGCAGGCAGCCTTACACTTGCTATACTGCTTACAGCAGGTCTTGCAGACAGCGCCTAAGCACTGCCTAGGCTCAACCTAAAAAGGCTATAAAAACTTATAGTGGCTGAAAGATGTCCCGGATGTACATTTTTTGGTTAAGAGCACAGAGAACATCAAGGTGATCCTGAGGCCTCAGCCTGAAAGTTCCCTTCCTGCCGTATACCTATATGACTTTCCAAAGGAGATTCAAATTTACTAACCAAACTCCATTGCCACGAAAAAGGTTCCCAGACTAGATAGCTAAAATTTCTTCTTTACAGGACACTGGGTTGTGGATTTCCTAAAGTTCACATAGCACCATGGATCTTTTATTTAACGAGAGGGTGTATGTGGAGACTCAATTTGCTCCTTCAGTGAGAATGTAGACCCCGTGATATAAATGTGAATGGGATCCAATCAAGGCATTGGCCACTTTGATCCACATAAAAAAAACATTTATGATACGATAATACTGCATTTAAAGAAAACATTTATGACTCTTGAAAACAGCATTTAAGAGGAGGGAGAATGCAACATAGTCTTTTAGCCTGCTGACAAGATCTATAATGGTTGTTAAAGGATCTCAATTTGAGTTATAGGCCTGATCCGCAGGCCAGGGTATTTAATGAGTGAGAGAGCATATAATAATAGGTGCAGCCTGAGGGAGTGGGTGCATAAGGCCATTAGAACATTCCACTACTGAGGGTAGAATGTTTGAAATTAAAAATGGAGAAACAGAAAGACAAGGATTGGCATGTTGGAGCAGAAGGCTTATGCCTGCCATTATAAGCCCTGAGCAACTCCATTGTCTTCAATGGAGCTCCCAACATTCCAGTGTTTTAATTTGATGTTCTAGCCTAACAAAAATGTTATTTACCTTCCGAAACGCCTTTTTTTTGGTAAAAACTTTAGCTCACTACAGATTCCCCACTTGTTGAATATCCTCAGGTGTCAGACTGGATCCAGAAACCTTTGGATAGCAATTCCCTTGTGCGCTACCAGGGGACATCATGCAGCCTTGTTTTAACTCATGCCATGTCGTCTCACGCTGTTGTGACGTTGGAACTAGTATATACATTCTTGCCAACAGATGTGGAGCCTATAAAAACTAATATGAAACAATGTGAGGAACTTTTTAAGATGGAATCTTATTAACATTGGACTGAATGAGAGCATTCCATAGAACAAGGAAGAGAGAGGGCTGGTTAGGAATCTACGCTTAGATACAGTCTCTACTAGTGAAGGCAATACCAAAGGTATATCATATGTTCTTCGGATAGAGACTTCTAACCACAGATTTCTCACCTTTTGAATAGATATCAAAGCAGTAACTCTCAGGTGGTGTGTCTGTGAATGCCTCAGACCAGGAAATCCTGCAGGACAGATTGGGCAAAATGCCTGAAACCCCAAATCTGGCTGTCTAGTCTTTAATGCTTAGTGATCGTATGGAGAGACACTCATTTAGCAGCTTGGCAGATGTTCAAGACTGGCACATCACATGTTAGCATCGTGCTATCAGCTTTTGCTCTGTTGGAGTAAGCATGGAAACATTCAGGGGACTGCTTTTTTGCTAGCCTATAGCAAATCTTAATACATACGAATCCATTCTAGAGATGGTTCTTATGATTACTGCTTTGCCCTTCTTTGCCAGAGAAAACCCGACAAACAGGTGGTTCTATCAAAATTCCCTGGTCCTCTCAAATTAAAAGCTGAGGGCCGAGGGGCCCTTTTAGGATCGAAGCAAATTAGCTGTTCTTCCTTCTTCGATGGATGAGTCGGTACATGAAATATTGACAAGGTGATTGATTGGCCTGTCTGAAAGGGTGTGACCTCTTAGGGAACTCTGCTGCTTTTGTTTGAGGAATAATTTGTGTGGAAAAAAGGACTCAAATGATGGAGCTGAAGACAAGGCCCGATGTTCACTCGCTCACCTGGCAGATGTTACGGTGATGAAGAATACCGTTTTAGGTAAGTAGGTGTAAAGGACAACTGTACATAGGCTCAAAAGGCAAGAACATCAGGTAGGTCAAGGCCAGATTTAAATCGCATTGCAGCATTATAGGAGGAGTATGTGGGACAAATTGTTCAGCCCTTTGGAAAAACACATCACAACAGGTGATCTGCAGAGGGATAGCTGATCAGGTAAATGTAAAAAGGATGAAAGTGCCAATAAGTAACCTTTAACTGTGGCCTCAACAAGACATTGCTTGGCCGATGATAAACAAAATATCTGATAAAGAAACGTGTAAAGGTTGAAAGTGACGAGAAGAACACCACACACAAAACTTCTCCCAGCGTCCTGTATAGACAGACTTCATTGAAGGACTCCTGGCTGCTAGAATAATACTAACCACTTCGGGAGGAAGGTTGAATGTCATCAACTGTCACCAGTCAATCTCCATGCAGGCTCAGTTGCAAGACCTGGCCCTGCTGCTGTGACTAGAGATCTTCCCTAAAGGGCAAGCAGATCGGAGGACATGGGCTCATTGCTAGACGTTCCGGGTACCACACACTCCTCACCCAGTCTAGAGCCACTAATATTACTTAGGCCTGGTCCCTCTTCATTTTCCTGAGCACTCTGGCCAGGAAAGGTAGGGGCAGAAAGGTGTATATGAATCTTGAGACCCGATGTATGTGAAAGACGTCTCCTAAATAAGACTGCCTTGGGAACTCCAATAAACAAAATTTGTGAAACATACTCTGTGGTGGCAAATAAATTGAGCCAGGGTTCTCCCCATTACTGGAATACATCCTGTGTCACCTCTGAGTGTAACTTCCATTCCTGATCCACTCGGCACCATTGGAATCTGCCCTGGCATTAAAAGATGTTGCCTGGTCTGGGCAATCAGGGAAGTGTCCTGAGCGTTCAGCCTTTTCCAAAGGCATGCAACATCCAGGCACAAGACTCACAACCTTACTCCACCCTGTTTGTTGCAGTACCACATAGCAGTTGTGTTGTCTGTGAGAACCTGTACCCGTTCCCTTCCCCCTTTATCATTGGAAGGAACGCTTTCAGTGACAAATCAATCACTCGTAACTCTAACACATTGATGTGGAGTTGAGCCTCTGGCAGAGAGGAGAGTCCTCTAATCGCCACCTCACCTGGACAACTTACCCAGCCCAGCAACAATGCATCCATCACAACTTTCTTGCGTAAGGAGGACCTGGTTGGAATCAACGAATTTCCTTTCTGCTAAGCCCACTAGAATTTCAGATCCCACTGCAGAAGCCACCTGGTGTGGTTCACAAGGGAGATGAAGGAGGGCAGTAGGCTAAAGTTCGAGAAGCCTCAGAGCTGACCTCACTGTATAACTCAGGTTGTAGTTTGAAATATCTGGATCATAGCCTGAATAGCCTCGACTTGTTGAGGCAAAGGGGAATTGATATGCAAAAGTTTCTGAATCCAGTCTGACACCTGGGGACATTCAAGAGGTGGGGAATCTGCATTCAGAAGTCTCTATCAGCCCAAAGGCTAATCAAATTCCTGAATGCTAGGCCGGTGCAGTCTGATAATGTATATTCTTTCCAGTTCCTAGGGCAGTGTTCTGTCTAACAGCCCAGATCAACTTCACTAGGAAATTTTAATTAAGCCTAGGTGAAATTTTGTTTACGCTGATGTAATATTGATTAATTTGCAGTTTTTGTGTTACACAAAATACCCTATAGCACACCATAATGCTAGGCTGCATAATTAATATTTTGTAAGGGTAAAAATCCTATTGGCACTTGGAATGTTTTAAACCACTTGGCATTTTGTTATTTTTCTTACCGGTTGCTCTTTGCCCGTCATTCTTCTCCTGCCTGCAGCGACAATACAGCGACCTCTCCCTTGTCCACCACAGGATTTCCCAATTGCGTGGAGGGAGCTAGCGGAAACACCTTCTCTCCACTTCCAGGCAGGATGGAGCCACTGGGTCAGCAGTCTAGCTGCCACCTGCTACTACTTAAACCCATGCCTGCCCCAACGTGCAGCGGACGCGCTTTACAGTAAGGCTGCTGCTTTAAAATTATGCTGACAGTATCAGCTGATTGCTAACCTGTTTTAAACCACTTGGCATTTTGTTATTTTTTCTACCGGTTGCTCTTTGCCCGGCATACTTCTCCCGCCTGCAGCGATAATACCGCAACCTCTCCCCGGTCCACCACGGGTTTTCCCGATTGCGTGGAGGGAGCTAGCGAAAACACCTTCTCTCCACTCCCGGGCAGGGTGGAGCCTCAGGGTCAGCCGTCTAGCTGCCACCCGCTACAACTTAAACCCATGCCTGCCCCGACGTGCAGCGGACGCGCTTTACAGTAAGGCTGCTACTTTAAAATTACGCTGACAGTATCGGCTGGATGCTAACCTGTTTTAAACCACTTGGCATTTTGTTATTTTTCTTACCGGTTGCTCTTTGCTCGGCATTCTTCTCCTGCCTGCAACAATAATACTGCAACCTCTTCCCGGTCCACCACAGGTTTTTCCGATTGCGTGGAGGGAGCTAGCGGAAACACCTTCTCTCCACTTCCATGCAGGGAGGAGCCACAGGGTCAGCAGTCTAGCTGCCACCCGCTACTACTTAAACCCATGCCAGCCCCGACGTGCAGCGGGTGCACCGCTGGCACGCCAAAGGTGAGCCAAAGGCAAGCCTGTCTGCTCCAGTCCGCGCCCAGCTGTCACCAGGAGCCAGGGCCCCTGCTCTTTTTAAACCAGGGGTGGGACATAGGCAGAAATATTGCTACATGAGCCTGGAGCTCCTAGAATTAAGACGGACAAGTTCATCTAAATGGCCACCCGGGCCTTCCCAGATATGGAGGGACCTTTTGCCTGTAGGAACTGCCAATTTCATAGCCCGGAGCTGAAGCAGAAGCACACAGGTCCACTGCTACCCAATCTAGAAAGGAGCAATCCTAATCCTAATTCTAACTCAGATAATCTCTCTCTCCCCCCCAGACCCCTCTATCAACAAAACTAGTCTGGGCTGGAACTGCGTTCTGGCTAATGTTATATCAATGCCCAAGCATGTCATTGAAATGTGGGATTTGCTTTCTTCTGGGCACCCCGATATTGGATTTTTGACGGAAACCTGGCTCAAACCTAGCTCCACCCCCGCTATTACGGTGTCAATTCCTGATGGCTACCGTATTCAAAGGCTGGATAGGCAGTCTAAGGTTGGTGGAGGTATAGCCATTGTTCATAAAGACACTATCAAGGTATCAACACTTGAACAATGTTGCAATGATAAAATAGAAATTTCTGTCTTTAGAATCGATTTTCAATCCCATTACTGCTGGAAAGGCGCCCTTGTATACCGGCCTCCAGGTCTCCTACAAGATTTTTTGCACCAACTGATGGAACTAATAGTTCCCCATATCATTTCTACTAAACACTTTTTACTATTCGGGGACTTCAATGTACATAGCGAGATTACCTTCAATTTGGATACCTCCATGTTTCTCGCTGACTTGGCTTCCTTAGGACTAGGAAAGGTCAATGTGGGTCCCACACATCTTGCGGGGCACACACTAGATCTTATCCTGACCAACTCTCCTAATATCTGTTGTGAGGCTCCGCGTCCGCTCACATGGTCTGATGACTCTCTACTTTGTTTTCAAATAAGAGAACCTAGGGTCATTTTCGCCCCTTCTAAGGCTCCCCATAGTCTTTGAAGACAATGGTATAAAATCACGCCAGACCGTTTCATGAACATATTCCTGGTAAATGTTACTCTGGAATTAGGAAACGTCGCGGACTGTTTGGCCAGCTACAACACCATAGTAGAAACAACCATAGATCATCTGGCCCCATTAAAATTATACCCTAATTTGGCCAGGCGCCCACATGTAGGGTGGTTCTCGCCAAATCCACGGAAGGAAAAAAGCCTCGGTAAAAAGGTGGAAAGACGTTGGCGTCACTCCCATGATGCGAACGGCAAAGAAAGGTACAAGATTTCTTTGGCTCGCTATCACAAGAACTTAAAGAATGCACGTAGAGCCCATATTGCGTCACAACTTACACCTAAAGAATTATACCATATCCTTAACTAATCCCAAGGCTTGTAACAATGAAGTGACTCCATCACAAGAACTTTGTGATATGATTGCTAATCATTTTGTACAGAAAATCAAGCTTATCTATGACAAAATCACAAAAGACAGGAACCCTTTGAATGACACTTCAATTCTCTATCCTGCATCCTTACCCAATGTGCATTCACTGGAAAGTTTTCTCCCTCTCGCAGCAGATACTGTGGAGACACTGCTGAAAACAGTTAAATCAGGTTCACCTCAGGACATTATTCCAGCTAAAATATCTTCTCTACTCTATAAACAGCAGTCAACTCCTATCTGCTAAATCCTCAATCTCTCCATGAGTAAGGGCCATTTACCACTTGAATGGAAGGCTGCTCAAATAATTTCCATCCGGAAGACAGCTAATGCCCCACGGCAGGACCTATCCAACTACCGCCCGATTACTCTTCTACCTCTTCTGAGTAAATTACTGGAAAAACACATTAATAAACATATCTCTGAGTACATTGAAGCAACTGGATGCCTTGATTCCTCTCAGTCTGGGTTTAGACCTAAGTTCAGCACGGAGTCAGCGTTGATTGCCGTTACTGATAATATAAGACACTCCCTTGACAACGGACAAGCAGTACTACTAGAGCTGCTGGATTTGTCAGCGGCGTTTGACACGATATCCCAAACCATCTTACTTAATAGACTTAGAGATATTGGAATCCGAGGACAAGCTTTTCAGTGGTTCTCATGTTTTCTAACTCATCGTACCCTGACTATTAACCTTGGCTCCTTCTGATCACAAACCATGGAACTCACCAAAGGAGTACCTCAGGGTTCCTGCCTTAGTCCCACTCTGTTCAACATTTATGTAGCTCCTTTAGCGGACTTACTCAGAGAGCTGGGCTTTACTCCGATCTCATACGCTGTTGACACCCAGCTTTTAATGTCATTTGACAAAAACTCCCACAACGCCCAGTCTGCCTTCTCGGAAGGCATTACAGCCATTGCGACCTGGATGAGGAATAACTTCCCACAGCTAAATGCTGGGAAAACAGAGATCATGCTATTTGGAGAAGCCCCTTTGCTCTGGTCCCCAGAGTGGTGGCCTCCCAAGTTGGGCGTCGCCCCGGTCCCTAAGGCCGTGGTAAAGAACTTAGGAATACGTCTGGACCAAAAACTCACAACTAAAGAGCAAGTCACAACTACCGTAGGCTCATGCTTTCACATGCTAAGCCTCCAAGTAGGGTATTTCCGTTTCTTCCCCTGACTGTACACAAATCACTCCTTCAAGCATTAGTGATAAGCCGCCTAGATTACTGTAATGCCCTTTTGATTTCAGCTAGTGAGTCTTCCCTTAATAGACTTCAAGGTGTCCAAAACACCACAGCTCGTTTTGTCCTTAATTCTCTTGCCAGAGCAGCCTCTATTACAAGGACTACACTGGCTACCAATACGCAAGCGAATTAAATTTAAGGTCTGCTGCATTGTGCACAAGGCACTAAACGGCAACGGCCCTAGTTACTTAGCAGTAAAACTTACCCAATACCAGCCATCCAGACCACTCCGTTCAGGAACAAAATGCTTGCTCCTTGTTCCGCGTTTTAAGAAATCTCGCATGGGTGGGAAAGCATTCTGCCACCTAGCCCCCTTCTATTGGAACGAGTTCCCCACCCACCTCCGGAAATGCCCAGACTACCTGCTATTTCGAAAGCTCCTTAAAACTGAGCTTTTCTGAAATCCTTACTCCTTTTTTGCCCTAACTGGAGCACCTCCGTAGTGCGAAGATACCCCTCTATGGGTGATTCGGGCGCTTTACAAGTCAATAAAAGAATTACAGGAGCACAGATAAAATGTGAACAAACGAAAAGGGAGCGGCTGTTTGCATCAAGTTTGTGTTGTTTTAGCGCAAGATGCAACAAAAGTGGACACACACACACACACACGTATTTAATGCTAAATTAATAGTGTAAAAGGCTGGACCAGCATTTCGCCTAATAATGTGTAATTTTGTTTGCCCATTTCAAATAATTTCCACATAGCAAATTAGGCAAAGTTTGCTCACCAGTTTTTCAGTGTGAGAAATAAATCCTTTGGTAATTGTACGGAGACATTTACTGTGATCCAGCTAGTAAATATGGGGTATGTAAGCCCTTGGCAGGCTGTACTCCCTTCTGCCAGGCCAATTGAGCGGCTTCCGCCTTCGCCCAGGCAGACCACAACCCACCATGTATAGCGATCTTTGCCTGCCTGGTACTGAAGCGAGCACCATTTTCAGTCTACCTTCACAGCAAAGATTTTTTGTTTCTCAAAATCAAACTTCCAAAGTGGGAGTTTATTTTTGAAAATCAATGAAAAATGCCCCTGACCTGCTGGGAGTTTTCTTACAGCTTGTGCTAGTCACTTATGTGCTTCCAGTTTAGGACCAAATCCTGACGGTCTCAAACAGGGAAAAAAATATACCAGAATGTCCGCCCTAATTAGGGTGGATGTTCTGAGGTGAATTGACTGGCGGTTCAAGGCTTTAAACCTCTGAGCCAGCACAGGGTCCACAGATGGAAAACAACTGCAAATAGAGTTGGAGAACTTGGAATTAGGTGGACAAGGTACTCTTCCACACTTAGGGTTCAATACCTTTTTTACTCTTGCTAAAGAAAAAGCTTCTCAGGACCGGGAGACATGGGTTGGCTGCTGTTGCATCCAAAGCATCATGCAATTTTACAGACCCGTATTTCCAGCTGGTGAAATCTGGTCCGATGTTCCTGCACCCTCGAAATCCAGGTCTGGCCACACTGGGCTATTTATGAACAGGTGGAGTGGTACCGCACCCCAAGATTTGGCACCACCCGCACTGTAAACATGACTTAGAAATTTAAACAAATTTTTCAACCATGGCCACAGGGTCACCTCATCTTTACACTTTGTACTTACCTTCAAAACATTCACTGCTCCCTTTGGAATAGTGAATCTCCGAACTATAAATGCCCTGTGTGTAATTATTCCTTGAAAACATCAACGAGAGGTCAGGTCTGGATCCCGAAAAAACTGCATATTAACACTGTGATTATTTGTATCTTTACAAATTTGTATTTGCAGCCTTATATAGATGTTTTGCCGCTATTTAAGCTGAAGTGGTTCATTGGCTGTCGTTAGCCCCTCCTCCGACAAGTTACTCAGCAGAGGATGGGATCTGATGGGCGTACAGTACAAAAAGATGGCAGCTAAAATTGTCTTACCTGTAGCACAGACGGCACTATTACAAAACAAAATTTGAGTGGCTCTCTTTTGAGTTGAGAAACTAATAATTGGTTACAGCACTTTTGTATCAGACTGGATGGTTTAACGACACCTGTGTTCAGATTGGAAAAAAATACTTGGGCAAGATTTCTCAAGGTCTTTTAAAAGTTGCCTGGGTAACAAAATAGGTTCTGATTTATGAAAATACTGCATTTTTATCCACACTTTATATGTATCATTTAATTTGACCAGTTCTCATACATTTTATGGTCCTTTTGACGGTGGAAATTTTCCACAATTAACTGTGTATCATTTAGAAGTTTGGGGGTAATTGTTTTAAATGTTCTTACCCTCCAGCTGGAGTTGCCTGAGGACGCTCTTTCTCGCAATGGTCCATATATATGGATCTCTTCTTAGTGCTGTTGCAGCCTGGTCTCGTGACCCCTACATCCTGGGTGACTTGTTTGGCCTGGTTTAGGGAGTGTAGCAGCTTGGTGCCAGGCACTTTAGAATCTAAAGAGGTACACGAAAGGTCAAGGTGAGGATTCTCTTTATCACCCTACTCTGCCAGAGTTAGGAATAGATTACTGTACACACTAATATACATTTTTGTTTTACAAGCATGTGCTAATCTTTAAGACATTTGGCTTTCAGGGATCAACAGCATGTCTCTACTTGTTTTAAAAGTCTGCCTAACATTCCAACATTACATTTTACATTTAAGTAATTTTATCTATTTTGTAGACATGCAGAAATGTGAACTGGCATCTTCACATGACAAATATTTGTCTAATCCAGGATGCCTAACTTGTAGCACTTTGCATGTTCGACCTTGTAGCTTGCTTTTCACGTTATAAGTATGGGCTTACAAGTCACAGAAAGCAATATGCTTCAGGTTTGGAAGCCTGTGCAGGTTAAAAATGGCACTGTATAATTAAGTCATGAATTTCCTTAGGAAGCTTTTTTTGTTTGTTTTGCTAATAACTTTGGTGCTGTTTGAGGAATATTCACAAGACTCCCAACCCCCCCCCCCAAAAAAAAAAATCATTCAACTCATCTCCTTTATAGAAAGTTTTGCACCAATCCATCAAGTGGGGTATTCGTTTTATCATGGAAATTATGGTTAATGCTCTAGAAAGCTAAAATGAGAACATATTTTCTATGAGTTCTCAAATATCCATGTCAGTAAATCACTCTGACATGCAGACTGACCACAGAGTTCTAATTAACAACTAGAACACTAACATTGTATATTCAAAGCAAAAGTGAGGCACTCCTGAATGCCATTTTGTTGGAATAGGAGCTGTTGAATGTAAAGCATTTCCTAAAGTGCAGACTGAAGTAAATGAGCATTGAGATGTTTATGCAAACATGAAAAAATAGGATTAAAAATGTTTGTGGAGATGTGTTTTTTAAGTAATTTGAGACACAATGTATATTAAAGGGCTAAAAATAGTTAGAGAAATGCCTGCATAAGCATATCATCCTCTTTTCACATCTGAGTACTCAGCCTGAGCCTTCCCATCTTCAAAGTTGATTGACAACTCCCTAATTTTAAAATAGTAACATTTTGGCACACAAAAATATGCGCGAGTGTGTGTATGTATTTATGTGTAGATGTTTGTGTGTGTATATGTATACGTATATATATATATATATATATATATATATATATATCAAAACAAAACCCTTTCAGGCATAGAGTGACGCATAAATTATGCAAAAAAAGAAGCAGAGAACTCTAAGTAGTTCTCAAGTTTAGGTGGAAAGCTGCTCCAATATAGAGCATTCTCAACACTGGCACACTCTAAATTTGCTCACCTCAAATGTCTGCTTTTCTATCAAAATCTTTAAGCGTAGTATTAGCACAGTGTCATCCACGCCGAGAAAGAAAGGGACAAAGTCTTTTGCCATTTCTACAGTAAAGTCTTTAAGAATAGGATTAGCACAGTGCTATCCATGCTGAGCTGTAAAATGGCCAAAGCCTTTTACCACTCCAGGCACAGTATTACAGCATTTGAGGTGAGCAAATTTAGAGTGTCGCTGGTGTTGAGAGTGCTCTATATTGGAGCTGCCTTCCACCTAAACTTGAAAACTACCCGGAGTTCTCTGCTTCTTTTTTCTCATATATATATATATATATATTATCTACTGGCGGTCGCCAGTAGATAGTTAAAACCTATTATCCATAGGAGATCCGCGACATTCTATTTGAAATAACGTTGGCGCCGGTTGACGAATCTTCGCGAAAGTTTCCAACTTGTTGGGGCGCTCCGGTCCGCTCCTAACCTGAAAGTCTAGGGGTGATACGTCAAGCGGGGGCCGAGAAAAAAGGGGGGTCCCAAAACGCGTTTTCCCCATTCATTTTTCCATAGGAACCTTTAGTCGCAGCTACAGCCCGAACTGCTGAACGGAATTACACCAACTTTGGCAAAGAGGTAGCCCTTGGTTCAGTGTCGTGCCTTTTGCTTAAATGGTGTAAATCCGTTCAGTAGTTCCTGAGAAAATCAAAAGTAAAGTCACATATATATCTGGGCGGAGCCTAACCACACATGTCATCGTGAGATCTGATTGGCTGTCAGCACTTCATCCTGGAATTGCTGGCAGCCATCTTGGGACCAATATAAATGATAGTACCTCATTGAAATGCATTGTAGTGAATAGAAGATTTTGAGGGTCACCAAAAGGAGAACTATAAAGGGTGATAACAGGCTTTAGTTACATTAGAATTTATTTGTTGATGGTACCATACTAATTTTAGGAATTGTGGTGTATTCTAAGGTGATTTTACCATGTGAAAAACCTTCTGCTGGGATATCATGAATCATGTTTGAGAGATCACTATTTTCTCATGCTTGTCCCATGGAGGTTTGGAAGGTGCTCCAGAAGCTAAAATGAGAGCATATTTTCTGTAAATTCACATTATCTTTCTCACTCATGTGAGAATGAAGTCTGACATTCTCAGTAAAACATGTACATCCAACAAGGGCAGAGACTGTCAGTTGATTCCTTTGTGTTCTACTGCAGCTTCCCAGAGTGTTCTAAAGAACAACTAGAGTGCTAACAGCCTTACTTATGACAAAAGTATGGCACACCTGAAGCCATCTTGATTGGAATAAACTGGTAACACTTAAACAATTTAATTTAAAAAGGAACAAAATGATGGGCTTCATTTTGTCATAGAAATTATGGTTAGTGCTGTAGAAAGAAAAATTAGGACATGTTTCAAGTGTGATCTCAAATATCTTCCTGTTATATTTCAACAGGAGCAGCCTGCCAGTTGATGCCTTTGTGTTCTACTGCAGCTTCCCAGAGTGTTCTAAAGAACAACTAGAATGCTAACAGCCTTACTTATGACAAAAGTATGGCACACCTGAAGCCATCTTGATTGGAATAAACTGGTAACACTTAAAACATTTAATTTAAAAAGGAACAAAATGAGGGGGTTCATTTTGTCATAGAAATTATGGTTAGTGCTGTAGAAAGAAAAATTAGGACATATTTCAAGTGTGATCTCAAATATCTTCCTGTTATATTTCAACAGGAGCAGCCTGCCAGTTGATGCCTTTGTGTTCTACTGCAGCTTCCCAGAGTGTTCTAAAGAACAACTAGAGCGCTAACAGCCTTACTTATGACAAAAGTATGGCACACCTGAAGCCATCTTGATTGGAATAAACCGGTAACACTTAAAACATTTAATTTAAAAAGGAACAAAATGAGGGGTTCTTTTTGAAATAGAAATTATGGTTAGTGCTGCAGAAAGAAAAATTAGGGCATGTTTTAAGTGAGATCTCATATCCTCTTCTATTTCATTAGAAAATTCTGGCATGCAGACTGAAACAATCACTTTCAATACCAGCAGCAGACTACCAGTTAACTCCCTGTTGAGCAGTAGCTTTACTCCAGTGATCTAATGAGCAACTAGAGTGCTAACATTCTGAATTTATGGCAGATGTGAGACACATCTGAATGCCTTCTTGATGGAATCAAAGTAAAAAACTGAAAGCATTTCCTACTGAGAAGACTGCAGTAAATGAAGAAATTAGGAAACTTCATAACAAAGAAGTCTTCCAAGATGGCCACCAGTGAAAAAAGAGCCCAAATGTAGCACAAATATTACCCAGATGTAGCCCACATATAGCCCAATGACAAAAGTGTGCAAAACACTTTTTATTTTGAGTTTTTTTGCAGTTTTATGTAGTGCAGACTGGTCAGGTATTGGAGCATTGCATCTTAAAACATGACCCCCTACACTACAAAAACACCACTGCACTACCTTAAACCCTAAAACACTACCCCCAGCACGACCCCCTACAATACACAAGCACCACTGCACTATCCTAAACCCTAAAACACGACCCCCAGCACGACCCCCTACACTACCCAAACACCACTGCACTAACCTAAATCCTAAAACACTACCACCAGCACGACCCCCTACACTACCCAGACACCACTGCACTACCCTAAAACATGACCCCCTACACTACACAAATACCACTGCACTACCCTACAAACACTACCCCCAGCACGACCCCCTACACTACACAAGCACCACTGCACTACCCTAAACCCTAAAACACTACCCCCAGCACGACCCCCTACACTGCCCGAACACCACTGCACTGCCCTAAACCCTGAAACACCACCCCCAGCATGACCCCCTACACTGCCCGAACGCCACTGCACTGCCCTAAAGCCTGAAACACTACCCCCAGCAAGACCCCTACACTGCCCGAACACCACTGCACTGCCCTAAACCCTGAAACATCACCCCCAGCAAGACCCCCTACACTGCCCGAACACCACTGACCTAAACCCTGAAACACCACCCCAGCACGACCCCCTACACTGCCCGAACACCACTGCACTGCCCTAAACCCTGAAACACTACCCCCAGCATGACCCCCTACACTGCCCGAACACCACTGCACTGCCCTAAACCTTGAAACACCAGCCCCTGCACGACCCCCTACACTGCCCGAACACCACTGCACTACCCTAAACCCTGAAACATCACCCCCAGCACGACCCCCTACACTGCCCGAGCACCACTGCACTGCCCTAAACCCTGAAACACCAGCCCCAGCACGACCCCCTACACTGCCCGAACACCACTGCACTGCCCTAAACCCTGAAACACCAGCCCCAGCACGACCGCCTACACTGCCCGAACACCACTGCACTGCCCTAAACCCTGAAACACCAGCCCCAGCACGACCCCCTACACTGCCCGAACACCACTGCACTGCCCTAAACCGTGAAACACCAGCCTCAGCACGACCCCCTACACTGCCTGAACACCACTGCACTGCCCTGAACCCTGAAACACCAGCCCCAGCACAACACCCTACACTGCCCGAACACCACTGCACTGCCCTAAACCCTGAAACACCACCCCGTGCATGACCCCCTACACTGCCCGAACACCACTGCGCTGCCCTAAACCCTGAAACACCACCCCCAGCGCGACCCCCTACACTGCCCGAACACCACTGCACTGCCCGAAACCCTGAAACACCACCCCCTGCACAACCCCTACACTGCTCGAACACTACTGCACTGCCCTAAACCCAGAAACACCATCCCCAGCACGACCCCCTATACTGCACGAACACCACTGCCCTAAACCCTGAAACACTACCCCCAGCAAGACCCCCTACACTGCCCGAACACCACTGCACTGCCCTAAACCCTGAAACATCACCCCCAGCAAGACCCCCTACACTGCCCGAACACCACTGCCCTAAACCCTGAAACATCACCCCCAGCAAGACCCCCTACACTGCCCGAACACCACTGCACTACCCTGAAACACCACCCCCTGCACGACCCCCTACACTGCCCGAACACCACTGTACTGCCCTAAACCCTGAAACCCCACCCCCAGCATGACCCCCTACACTGCCAGAACACCACTGCACTGCCCTAAACCCTGAAACACCACCCCTGCACAACATCCTACACTGCCCGAACACTACTGCACTGCCCTAAACCCTGAAACACCACCCCCAGCACGACCCCCTACACTGCACGAACACCACTGCACCGCTCTAAACCCTGAAACACTACCCCCAGCAAGACCCCCTACACTGCCCAAACACCACTGCCCTAAACCCTGAAACACCACACCCAGCAAGACCCCCTACACTGCCCGAACACCACTGCACTGCCCTAAATCCTGAAACACCACCCCCAGCAAGACCCCCTACACTGCCCGAACACCACTGCACTGCTCTAAACCCTGAAACACCACCCCCAGCACGACCCCCTACACTGCCCGAACACCACTGCTCTGCCCAAAACCCTGAAACACCAGCCCCAGCACGACCCCCTACACTGCCCGAAGACCACTGCACTGCCCTAAACCCTGAAACACCAGCCCCAGCACGACCCCCTACACTGCCCGAACACCACTGCACTGCCCTAAACCCTGAAACACCACCCCCAGCACGACCCCCTACACTGCCCGAACACCACTGCACTGCCCTAAACCCTGAAACACCAGCCCCAGCACAACCCCGTACACTGCCCGCACACCACTGCACTGCCCTAAACCCTGAAACACCAGCCCCAGCACAACCCCGTACACTTCCCGAACACCACTGCACTGCCATAAACCCTGAAACACCAGCCCCAGCACGACCGCCTACACTGCCCGAAAACTACTGCACTGCCCTAAACCCTGAAACACCACCCCCAGCAAGACTACCTACACTGGCTGAACACCACTGCACTGCCCTAAACCCTGAAACACCACCCCCTGCACGACCCCCTACACTGCCCAAACACTACTGCACTGCCCTAAACCCTGAAACACCACCCCTCAGCACGACACCCTACACTGCCCGAACACCACTGCACTGCCATAAACCCTGAAACCCCACCCCAGCACGACCCCCTACACTGCACGAACACCACTCAAACCCTGAAACACCACCCCCTGCACGACCCCCTACACTGCCGGAACACCACTGCACTGCCCTAAACCCTGAAACACCACCCCCAGCATGACCCCCTACACTGCCCTAACACCACTGCACTGCCATAAACCCTGAAACATCACCCCCAGCACAACCCCCTACACTGCCTGAGCACCATTGCTCTGCCCTAAACACTGAAACACTAGCCCCAGCACGACTCCCTACACTGCCCTGCCCTAAACCCTGAAACACCACCCCCAGCACGACCCCCTACACTGCCCGAACACCACTGCACTGCCCTAAACCCTGAAACACCAGCCCCAGCAAGACCCCCTACACTGCCCGAACACCACTGCATTGCCCTAGGCTCTGAAACACCAGCCCCAGCAAGACCCCCTACACTGCCCGAACACCACTGCGCTGCCCTAAACCCTGAAACACCAGCCCCAGCAGGACCCCTACACTGCCCGAACACCACTGCACTGCCCTAAACCCTGAAACACCAGCCCCAGCACGACCCCCTACACTGCCCGAACACCACTGCACTGCCCTAAACCCTGAAACACCAGCCCCAGCACCACCCCCTACAATTCCTGAACACCACTGTACTGCCCTAAACCCTGAAACACCACCCCCTGCACCGCCCCCTACACTGCCCGAACACCACTGCACTGCCCTAAACCCTGAAACACCACCCCCTGCACGACCCCCTACACTGCCCGAACACCACTGTACTGCCCTAAACCCTGAAACACCACCCCCTGCACCACCCCCTACACTGCCCGAACACCACTGCACTGCCCTAAACCCTGAAACACCACCCCCTGCACCGCCCCCTACACTGCCCGAACACCACTGCACTGCCCTAAACCCTGAAACACCACCCCCAGCATGACCCCCTTTACTGCTCGAACACCACTGCACTGCCATAAACCCTGAAACACCACCCCCAGCATGACCCCCTACACTGCCCGAACACCACTGCCCTAAACCCTGAAGCACCACTCCTGCACGACCCCCTACACTGCCCGAACACCACTGCACTGCCCTAAACCCTGAAACACCACCCCCTGCACGACCCCCTACACTGCCCGAACACCACTGCACTGCCCTAAACCCTGAAACACCACACCCAAGACGACCCCCTAAACTGCCCAAACACCACTGCACTGCCCTAAACCCTAAAACACCACCCCCAGCACTACCCCCTATACTGCCCGAACACCACTGCACTGCCCTAAACCCTAGAACACTACCCCCAGCATGACCCCCTACACTACCCGAACACCACTGCACTACCCTAAACCCTAAAATACTCCCCCAGCACGACCCCCTACACTACCCGAACACGACTGCACTGCCCTAAACCCTAAAACACTCCCCCAGCACGACCCCCTACACTGCCCAAACACTACTGCACTGCCCTAAACCCTGAAACACCACCCCTCAGCACGACACCCTACACTGCCTGAACACCACTGCACTGCCCTAAACCCTGAAACACCACCCCAGCAGGACCCCCTACACTGCCCGAACACCACTGCACTAAACCCTGAAACACCACCCCTGCACAACCCCCTACACTGCCGGAACACCACTGCACTGCCCTAAACCCTGAAACACCACCCCCAGCACGACCCCCTTTACTGTTCGAACACCACTGCACTGCCCCAAACCCTGAAACACCACCCCCAGCATGACCCCCTACACTGCCCGAACACCACTGCCCTAAACCCTGAAACACCACCCCTGCACTACCCCTACACTGCCCAAACACCACTGCACTGCCCTAAACCCTGAAACACCACCCCCTGCACGACCCCCTACACTGCCCAAACACCACTGCACTGCCCTAAACCCTGAAACACCACCCCCAGCACGACCCCCTACACTGTCCGAACACCACTGCACTGCCCTAAACCCTAAAACACCACCCCCAGCACGACCCCCTACACTGCCTGAACATCACTGCACTGCCCTAAACCCTAGAACACTACCCCCAGCATGACCCCCTACACTACCCGAACACCACTGCACTACCCTAAACCCTAAAATACTCCTCCCAGAACGACCCCCTACACTACCCGAACATGACTGCACTGCCCTAAACCCTAAAACACTCCCCCAGCACGACCCCCTACACTACCCGAACACCACTGCACTGCCCTAAACCCTAAAACACTCCCCCAGCACGACACCCTACACTACCTAAACACCACTGCACTGCCCTAAACCCTAAAACACTACCCCCGCATGACCCCCTACACTACCCAAATACCAATGCACTACCCTAATCCCTAAAACACTACCCCGCACAACCCCTACACTACCCAAAGACCACTGCACTACCCTAAACTCTAAAACAATACCCCCCGCACGACTCCCTACACTACCCAAAGACCACTGCACTACCCTAAACCCTAAAACACGACCTCCTACACTACACAAACACCACTGCACTACCCTAAACCCTAAAAACTACCCCAGCACGAACCCCTACACTACCCAAACACCACTGCACTACCCTAAACCATAAAACACTACCCCCAGCAGTACCCCTACGCTACCCAAACACCACTGCACTACCCTAAACCCTAAAACACTACCCCCAACAGTACCCCCTACACTACCCAAACACCATTGCACTACCCTAAAACACTACCCCCAGCAGTATCCCCTACACTACCCAAACACCACTGCACTACCCTAAACCCTAAAACCCTAAAACACTAACCCCCAGCATGACCCCCTACACTACCCAAACACCACTGTACTACCCTAAACCCTAAAACACTCCCCCAGCACGACTCCCTACACTACCCAAACACCACTGCACTACCCTAAACCCTAAATCTACCCCCAGCATGACCCCCTACACTACACAAACACCACTGCACTACCCTAAACCCTAAAACACTACCCCCAGCACGACCCTCTTCACTACCTAAACACAACTGCACAATTTGTTACAGGCGTTGCAACGCAGGCCTGTGGTGCTTACTGGAAGTACCTGGTGGGCTAGTTGGGCCCCAGGGACTCTCAGGATTCAAGGTGACCTAATCCCCCAACTTAAAACGCGCCACGGGGCGCGTTTGCACAGTGGTGAAGGGAGGGGCGGGGCCTCAGGTGACATGTGCGCAAACACGCCCTGTGGTGCGTTTTAAGTTGGGGAGTTAATTCCCTTTGAATCCTGGGGGCCAACTAGCCCACCAGGTACCTTCAGTAAGCACAACAGAGTTGCGTTGCAGAGAGGTGAAAAAGGTGCGTGGCCTCGGAACGCCTCTCTGCAACTCAGCTCTGTGGTCCTAACTGTAGGTACCTGGGGGCTAGTTGGGCCCCAGGGACCCTCAGGATTCAAGGGGACTTAATCCCACAACTTAAAACGTGCCACTGGCTCTGGTTAGTCAGAGTCAGTTACCACCAGTACCCGTCTGAAAAAGTTGTGGGCACAGGATGATTTTGCAACAAGGCCTCTTTCTGCTCCTCTGTTGGTTCTTTCTGCACATCTTTTGCATCTTTCTGTGCGTTTTTTCTTCTTTCTTCACATGTCCTACCTCTGTTGGCATAGTTAGAAACTAGCATTTAAAAAACCTTTGAAATTCACTTAAAAATCATAGGTTTCAGGCACGTTATAGTTAGAAATTAGCATTTAAAAACCTTTGAAATTCACTGAAAAACCATAGGTTTCAGGCACGTTATAGTTAGAAATTAGCATTTAAAAAACCTTTGAAATTCACTGAAAAAACCATAGGTTTCAGGCACGTTATAGTTAGAAATTAGCATTTAAAAAACCTTTGAAATTCACTGAAAAAACCATAGGTTTTAGGGACAGTTATAGTTAGTTGGACATTGCACTCGTACAAAACCCGTGAAATTCCCCTGTTATAGGTAGTTCAGCTAACTATAACTCGCGCCCCGCAATGCACTGCTGATGACGTCACATATTACATCACTCATGACATGGTCAGTGACATCACTGATGACATCACTGATGACATCTCAAATGACATCACTGATGACATCATCCATGTGATAATTTCATGCATCTTCTCACACCCTAATATAACTTTTGATACACCCACTCTAAATTACAGACTGCCATTCTCAAAACCATAGACACTCCAACACCAAAAACTACATACCCACTCACTGATTCTTAGGTCTACACACACATCCACTCACTCACCTGTACAGTCACTCATACTTACAGTCACTCAGTACAGGACTATCATATGCACTCATACACCTATATAAACACACACACCGCCACTCATCCATAGAGGTACTCACACACCTAGTCAGTCATGCAAAAAATTAATCACACACCCATTTACTCACCTATACAGTTATACACACACCAGCTCACTTACTCATACAAATACTAGCACATTCTTACGCTCTTATACAATAACTGATACAAGCACACACGCATCCATACAGCCACTCTCACAATAACACACTCTCACTTATAGCCATTTAAATACTCTAACACACATATATACTGCCTTTTACATATGTAGTTACTCGCACATGTACCACGGAGATATAGATTCACTCACTAACACACCCATACACACACTCACCCACCCAAGCAGTCCATCACAGATGCACTCTTGAAATCATGCACCCAGTGAATCACCCACTCACACATCTATGTATAGAGTCACACACACCCCACCCACACAAACAGTCAGGCAGCCATACAGATACTCAGAGAACCAATCAATAACCCATATAGACACTCATGTAGCTATTCGCAAATCCATGCATCCACTTACACACCAACAAACAGACGGATACAGACATTCACACAGTTTAGTCACTAACCCATGCATTCAGTAAGATATGTTTAATCACTCACTTGTAGTCAGTCACTCACGTACTAAATCATCCATTCAGACACTTATACACCCACTCATTCTTCAATACGCCTTTCCCTATATATATTAAACATATTTAAACTTTACAGAAACACAGTCACTGGATGATGTCATCAGTGATGTCATTTGAGATGTCATCAGTGATGTCATCAGTGATGTCACTGACCATGTCATGAGTGATGTAATATGTGACGTCATCAGCAGTGCATTGCGGGGCGCGAGTTATAGTTAGCTGAACTACCTATAACGGGGAATTTCACGGGTTTTGTACGAGTGCAATGTCCAACTAACTATAACTGTCCCTAAAACCTATGGTTTTTTCAGTGAATATATATATATATATATATATATATATATATATATATATATATATATATATATATATATATATATATATATATATATATATATATATATATATCCAGAGTTACCGTTACCTATAACGTCTTCTGACAGGAACGGATACGGACCACAAGTAGGTGAAAATTATTTATTGCTCGTGCATGACGCGTTTCAGCCCCTCCACGGGCCTTGATCACATGACATAGCTTGGTATCAGTCATTGGCTTATAAAGTGACTAGTGCAAACGTAATGATTAACACATGATTTTCAGTTAACATGGACGAAAGACTACATAGTAATTCATAGTATATTTGTCCTATTGAGAATTACCGAGTTATACTGGTTAATCAGTCAAATTCAAATATATGAAAATTACATTACGTTAAAATTGTAATAAGAATAAAATTGTGCAAAGGTTCTAACAGTGCAAAATAGTGCTAAAGTGCTTACGTGAATGTTGTATTAAAACCAAATTTACCAATGTTGTATTTCAAGGTATATATATATATATTTTCACTGAAAAAACCATAGGTTTCAGGCACGTTATAGTTAGAAATTAGCATTTAAAAAACCTTAGAAATTCACCGAAAAAACCATAGGTTTTAGGGACAGTTATAGTTAGTTGGACATTTCACTCGTACAAACCCATAGAAATTCCCCCGTTATAGTTAGTTCAGCTAACTATAACTCGCGCCCCCGCAATGCACTGCTGATGACGTCACATATTACATCACTCATGACATGGTCAGTGACATCACTGATGACATCACTGATGACATCTCAAATGACATCACTGATGACATCACTGATGACATCATCCAGTGACTGTGTGTTTCTGTAAAGTTTAAATATGTTTAATATATATAGGGAAAGGCGTATTGAAGAATGAGTGGGTGTATAAGTGTCTGAATGGATGATTTAGTAGGTGCGTGACTGACTATAAGTGAGTGATTAAACGTATCTTACTGAATGCATGGGTTAGTGACTAAACTGTGTGAATGTCTGTATCCGTCTGTCTGTTGGTGTGTAAGCGGCTGCATGGGTTTGTGAATAGCTACATGAGTGTCTACATGGGTTATTGATTGGTTGTCTGAGTATCTGTATGGGTGCCTGAGTGTTTGTGCGGGTGGGGTGTGTGTGACTCTGTGCATAGATGTGTGAGTGGGTGATTCACTGGGTGCATGGTTTCAAGAGTGCATCTGTGATGGACTGTATGGGTGGGTGGGTGTGTGTATGGGTGTGTTAGTGAGTGAATGTATATCTCAGTGGTACATGTGTGAGTAACTACATATGTGAAAGGCAGTATATATGTGTGTTGGAGTATATAAATGGGTATAAGTGAGAGTGTGTGATTGTGAGAGTGGCTGTATGGATGAGTGTGTACTTGTATCAGTGATTGTATAAGAGCGTAAGAATATGCTAGTATTTGTATGAGTAAGTGAGCTGGTGTGTGTATAACTGTATAGGTGAGTAAATGGCAGTGTGATTAATTATTTGCATGACTGACTAGGTGTGTGAGTACCTATATGGATGAGTGACGGTGTGTGAGTGTCTATATAGGTGTATGAGTGCATATGATAGTCCTGTACTGAGTGACCATAAGTATGAGTGACTGTACGGGTGAGTGAGTGGATGTGTGTGTAGACCTAAGAATCAGTGAGTGTGTATGTAGTTATTGGTGTTGGAGTGTCTATGGTTTTGACAATGCCAGTCTGTAATTTAGAGTGGGTGTATCAAAAGTTATATTAGGGTGTGAGAAGATGCATCAAATTATCACATGGATGATGTCATCAGTGATGTCATCAGTGATGTCAACAGTGATGTCATTTGAGATGTCATCAGTGATGTCATCAGTGATGTCACTGACCATGTCATGAGTGATGTAATATGTGACGTCATCAGCAGTGCATTGCGGGGGCGCGAGTTATAGTTAGCTGAACTAACTATAACGGGGGAATTTCTATGGTTTTGTACGAGTGAAATGTCCAACTAACTATAACTGTCCCTAAAATCTATGGTTTTTTCAGTGAATTTCTAAGGTTTTTTAAATGCTAATTTCTAACTATAACGTGCCTGAAACCTATGGTTTTTTCAGTGAATTTCAAAGGTTTTTTAAATGCTAATTTCTAACTATAACGTGCCTGAAACCTATGGTTTTTTAAGTGAATTTCAAAGGTTTTTGAAATGCTAGTTTCTAACTATGCCTACAGAGGTAGGACATGTGAAGAAAGAAGAAAAAACGCACAGAAAGAAGTAAAAAGAAATGCAGAAAGAAGCAACAGAAGTCCACAAAGACGAAGAAAAAAGCAGGAAGAAGCAGGACATGTGCATAAAGAACCAACAGAGGAGCAGAAAGAGGCCTTGTTGCAAAATCATCCTGTGCCCACAACTTTTTCAGACGGGTACTGGTGGTAACTGACTCGGACTAATCAGGCCTAGAGCCCGTGCTATGCTAAAAGTCACTTAGAATACAGTGAAAACACCTACATACACTAGGGAACACTATGCGTTGGGGTACCCCTGTGATTAGCATGACCTCCTCTGTAAGGCCCTAGTACATAATAGGGCAGGAGGATTAAAACTTCCTCTTAAAACGCGCCCCGGGGCGCGTTTGCACAGTGGTGAAGGGAGGGGGGGGGCCTGAGGTGACATGTGTGCAAACAAGCCCTGTGGCCGTTTTAAGTTGGGAGATTAAGTCCCCTTGAATCCTGAGGGTCCCTGGGGTTCAACTAGCCCACTAGGTACCTCCAGTAAGCGCCACGGAGCTGCGTTGCACAGAGGTGTAAAAAGGGGCGTGACCTGGACCACCTCTCTGCAACGCAGTCCTGTGGCGCGCACTGGAGGTACCTGGTAGGCTAGTTGGCCCCCAGGGTCCCTCAGGATTCAAGGGGAATTAATTCCCCAACTTAGAACGTGCCACAGGGCGTGTTTGCACGCATGTCACCTGAGGCCACGCCCCCTCCCTTCACCACTGTGCAAACGCGCCCTGCGGCGCATTTTAAGTTGGGGTATTAGGTCACCTTGAATCCTGAGGGTCCCTGGGGCCCAACTAGCCCACCAGGTACTTCCAGTAAGCGCCACAGGCCTGCGTTGCAGAGAGGTGGTCCGAGGCCACGCCCCTTTTTACACCTCTCTGCAACGCTGCTCTGTGGCGCTTACTGGAGGTAACTGGTGGGCTAGTTGGACCCCAAGGACCCTCAGGATTCAAGGGGACTTAATCCCCCAACTTAAAACACGCCACAGGGCGTGTTTGCACACATGTCACCTCAGGCCCCGCCCCCTCCCTTCAACACTGTGCAAACGCGTCCCGTGGCACGTTTTAAGTTGGGGGATAAAGTCCCCTTGAATCCTGAGGGTCCCTGGGGTCCAACTAGCCCACCAGGTACCTCCAGTAAGCGCCACAGAGCTGCGTTGCAGAGAGGTGTAAAAAGGGCCCCCCTGGGCCCCCGCAATTATGTTGAACATGCCCCCGGGACCTGGCCCACCCAGGGGCTAAATATTAACGAAGCGCGGGAGCCGGCGCTTCGTTTTTTTTTCTTCACGGCGGGATCCGCGGATCCTACGCGAATTTCGCAGGCCTAGGGGGTCAGGGTGTTTCTACCCTGCCCCCTATTCTTTTTTTTCGCGTTTTTTATTCTGATTTCTTGTGACTCGGTTCTACCGAGTCACAAGATGGCTGCCAACACTTCCTGGTTTGGAGTGTTGACAGCCAATTAGAATAAAGCTTGTGGTCGGGAGGGTCCGCGGACCCTCCGTGCCTCTAAATATCGAAACTTTTATTTTTGATTTTCTCAGCAACTACTGAATGGATTTACACCATTTTGAAAAAGGTCGCTTTCTGAGCCAAGCAGTACCTTTTTGCCAAATTTTGGGGTAAATCCATTCAGTAGTTTCGACTGTAGCCTTGCATAAAGTTTCCTATGGGAAATTGATTTTTTGACTCTTATTTTTTGAATTTCTCTGGAATTACTGAACGGATTTACACCATTTAAACAAAAGGGTGCTTTCTGAACCAAGCACTGCCTTTTTGCCAAATTTGGTGTAATTCCGTTCAGCAGTTCGGGCTGTAGCCGTGGCTAAAGTTTCCTATGGGAATTAACATGGAGAAAACACGTTTTGGGTCCCCCCTTTTTTCTCGGCCCCCGCTTGCCGAATCACCCCGAAACTTTCAAGACAGGAGCTGACCAGAACGCCCCACTAGTTTTGAAAATTTCGCGAAGATTCATCAAACGACGCTAAAGTTAATGGGAAAACAAAAAATGCTTTTCCTATGGAAAATAGGCCCTAACTATAACTACCTACTGGCGACCGCCAGTAGGTAATATATATATATATATATATATATATATATATATATATATATATATATATATATATATATATATATATATATATATATATATATATTGATACCAATCCTGGCAGCGACGAACAGACAGGCACTGACTCCGTGAGATGATGACAAGGAAGAGGTTTATTTCTCCATCAACAACCTAGACGCGTTTCGACGGCGTACCGCCTTGATCACTACATCAGGTACACTCTGTCTAGCAGTATATATGCTTGTCACTCACTAGTGGTTGCCACAGCAACCTGTAATTCAACAATAGACATAGAAGTTACCCACGACTCTAATGTCTATGACTGTGCACATTTTTCACATAAGAAAAAAGAAAAGTTAAATAAAATAAAATAAAATACCAAACAATTTAAGAAAGACAATATTATTGTTAAGGAAAAATTTCCCTTTACCACAACATTAAATTTAAAAATAAAATAGCAAAAATAAATTAGATAAATGTCCTCCTTAAATATAGAAACAGTGAGCCTATATTAGTACATAAATTGGACATAGAAAAATATCTAATATACTTAGGTTATATCGATTGAAAAATTAATTACATTAATATGTAATGGCGCACAGACTAATATATTGTTAAAATAGTGCAAACAGGCTAAGACATTTGGTAGATTAGGTTCGAAAAGAAACTACTGTGCCATACCTTGTAAGGTATAGTTGACTATTAACAAAATGTGTCACTAATCTCTTGGCATTTAATATATGCAGTATTAAATAATACCGAGCCAAGGAACATGAGTAAAACAAACATTCCATCTCGCCCAAGTGGGCCGAAAGCAAGAATTTTGTTTGCACAAAGATAAATATGATGTATGACTTAGACAGGCGCCATATACACTAGTGAAACCTAAGAATATATAATTAAATCAAATATTGAAAAAGCATGTCTAATATGGTCTAATCTATCGTGAGATCTAACAACATGAGAAAATAAAGCTATATGAATAAAGGTGAGTGTGACCTAACGTGACGAAGACTGGGCAGGGGCGGGACAGACAGCTACCAGACAAATTACAGATGAACATTCAGTGCCTCATCCGCATTCATCCCATTGGGAATTTTCGAATTCAGGAGGATGATGTACCTAGACTCTAATCTTCTAAGGGCCAATTGTCTGTTCCCTCCTCTAGGATTTTTGGGAACTGTATCAATCACGTAGAAGAATAGATCCTGTGCCTTTCCTCCATGTGATGTGTTTATGTGCCTGGCAACAGGGTAGGCAGGGTCATTATTAGAGATGGCCCTAAGATGTTGTAGGATGCGGACATGCACGGGGTGGATGGTGCTGCCCACATATAGTTTGCCGCATGTACAGTACAAGACATAGACTGCAAAGTCTGACTTACAGGTGAATCTGCCTCTGATTTCATAAGGTGAGTGTCTAAACGGCATCTTTACCATTTTGGTATTGACCCCATGCCTGCACGATTTGCATTTTGTGCACTTATGAAAACCATTCTGAGCCTAAAGCCACGTGCAAGCCTTAGTTATTGAAGGTGCGTTGCGGACTAGCTCCTGACTCATGGATTTGGCCCTCCTGAATGTAATTTGCGGTGTTTTAACACAAGTGGGGCCAATAACTGGATCATTGCGTACGGTGTTCCAATGTCTGTGTAGAATTCTACGAATATTTGCGTGGTAGGCATTGAACCCTGTGATGAATCTCGGGGTACCAGTTGTGACAGAGCAGTTTGTAGCCTCATTGCTCTCGTTTCTCCTGAATAGGAGATCTTTCCTATTTATATTGGTGATCTTAGATTTGGCTTTAGATAATGTCATTGTACTGTACCCTCTGCATTCTAATCTATTGCATAACTCACTAGTGGATTGTTCAAAACTTTCCGAGGTGCTGCAATTACGCCTCATGCATAGACATTCGGCATAGGGTATGCTTTCTTTCAGTGGGGTAGGATGGAAACTATTCGCATGGAGTATTGCATTACCAGCAGTGGGCTTTCTGTATGTTTTGGTTTGTATTTTGTTGTTTTCCACAAATATTTCTAGATCTAAGAAATGTATACACTTAGTATTAGTATTGCATGTGAAAGTGAGATTAAGGGCATTGTTATTTAACTCTTGAGAGAAGGTTTCTGCACTCAATTCAGTCCCTCGCCACAGTATAAATATGTCATCAATGTATCTGACATATAGGACAACATTCTCAAGCATTTTCTCTCTATGTGTCTTCATGAGCACTTGCTCCTCCCACCAACCCAAATGCAAATTAGCATAGCTGGGGGCGAAGCAAGTGCCCATGGCAGTACCCTGCAGTTGTTTATAGGCGAGTTTGTCAAATATAAAAATATTATTATCCAGACACATTTCTGCCATTTGTAATAGCATCCTAGAGTGCTGAAACAGTTGGATAGGTCTTTTCCTAAGTAATAACTCAGGGCCCTAAGTCCATCATTATGTCTAATACTGGTATACAGTGCATTCACATCTAAAGTCATCAATAGATAGTCAGTGTTCCAAGATACATCATAGATTTTGGTTAAAAAGTCACCAGTGTCTCTTATGTATGCCGGGAGTTCGATTACAGCTGGTTGCAAAAAGTAGTCTATGAATCTGGAGGTGTTTTCAAAGAGTCCCCCAATAGCTGCAATGATTGGTCTTCCAGGGGGTTCCAGAGGGGTTTTTGTGTATCTTCGGGATTAGGTACAGCTGTGGTATGACAGGATAATCGGTCTTAAGAAATTCAAATTCTTGCTTGGACAATAATCCTTCTCCTCTCCATTCGTACAGTGACTTATGGTATTTCTCTTTGATTCCAATGATGTAATTTGGACTGATACGACTGTAGCAGTCTCTGTCTTGGAGTTGATTTAGAGCTTCTTTGTTGTATTTCTCTAGTGGCCACAAGACAACGTTGCCACCCTTATCCGACCACCGGACGACTATGTCTTGTTGTTGCTTTATTTTTAGCACAAGTGCGTCATATGTAGTCATCTTATTCCGGTTGGTACTGTTAAATTCATTACTACTTTTACAGGCCAGCTCTTTCAAATCTTTTATGACATTTTCCGCAAAGATATCAAGACCATCTTTCGGCATCATAGGAGTAAACACTGATTTGGGTTTAAACGGCGTCTGTACTGTACCGGAAATGTCAATCCCAGCAGATCTTGCAAAATCAGTGGGTGTTTCCTGATAATCTGAATCATCCATATTGACCAGGGTCTGGAGGAGAGACATATCTCCTACAGTAAGCACATTGTTGGTATCTACATTGCTTATATTGTCTTTGTTTAGTTTAGAAGTGTTAAAAAAATGTTTTTGCAGTTTCAATTTTCTAACGAACTGAAACAAATCCACTCTTGTCTGTGCATAATCAAAATTATTTTTAGTACAGAACGTTAGTCCTAACGACAGAGTTCTTTGTTCATCATTTGTGAGCTCCATATTAGTGAGATTAACTACTGTGTTATCAAAGTCTGTAGCCATGTTCATCTCCGTCTGTTTCTTCTGTAGGGCTGTTTGGTTTGTTTTTGTTGTTCTTTTACCCCACCGTCTGTCTATTCTTCTCCTTCTTTTTGATTTCTGGGAGTGTATGCGGTTTCCGGACGTGTTGGCCTTGGTCGTAGGCTCATTACTCGTTCTATTCGTAAAAAACCAAGTTCTTGTACGACGGTGGGTTTGTGCCGCTTTCCGCTACTTGCAGACTCGATGTCTGACTCCACCTCAGAACTCAGTTCAGATCCACTTGGTTCTGTTGATCTTACTTGTAAATCAGTGGTTGCTGATAATTGTTGGCGGCGTATATTTTCGAATTTTTTTGAAAATGCGTATATTTTCCCATTCATGTAATCGTTTCTGTCACGTTGAAATTTGATAGCCTTTCTGTCTTTTATCGATTGTTCGTATTTGCCTAGCCTTGTTTTCATTTCTGACATTATCTTACTGATTTCTTCTTGGTTAGCCGATTTCTCCAATTCTTTGAGTAGTGCATCTATTTTAACTAGAATATCATCTCTATCGCTTGTGGCATATTTAATAAGTATTTGTACCATTCTTCTTGATGAGTCAGCACTATTATCCGCCCATTCTCTCAGCATCTCAGGGTTGGGATTTTCGTACGTTGGGGCTATGAGAATTCTCAAACCTCTCGGGATGCGACCAACATCTAGGTAACGCTGTAGCGATTTGCACTCCCACCACTTAGCGATTTCACTTTTCCGCAGTTTTTCTAATTCATGCGTGATTTTCACAATGTCATTAACGACTCGCTGGTTTGCTGATCCTGTCACCATGGAGGATGATGTGGCAGTGCTGTCAATATCACTGAAGATGTCTAGTGCTGCCTCTTCCTGCTCCCTGACCCACTCTGCAGCCATTGTGGGAAACTATAGTCTTCTTTGTCATTCACTGCCTGTTTGCAGTACTCGGGACTACCTCTCCCATCAGCCACCTTGCTACACACGTAACCACCACACAATCCAGCCCAGTGGACTAACCTGTAACTCCGATTGCCCTCCGGCCTCCGTAAGGAACAGGGTGATCCTCTGGGTGATGGACGCTGCACGTGGACGGATCGCGGGATGTCGGCTTCGGGGGGCTCTGCGTTTTCTCTTCAAAAGAAACAATACCATTGGATTCTGGATTCGCAGAGCACCAAAACGAGGAGGGTCAGTGGCAGGATCCCGGCAGATCCGTAATATTGATACCAATCCTGGCAGCGACGAACAGACAGGCACTGACTCCGTGAGATGATGACAAGGAAGAGGTTTATTTCTCCATCAACAACCTAGACGCGTTTCGACGGCGTACCGCCTTGATCACTACATCAGGTACACTCTGTCTAGCAGTATATATGCTTGTCACTCACTAGTGGTTGCCACAGCAACCTGTAATTCAACAATAGACATAGAAGTTACCCACGACTCTAATGTCTATGACTGTGCACATTTTTCACATAAGAAAAAAAGAAAAGTTAAATAAAATAAAATAAAATACCAAACAATTTAAGAAAGACAATATTATTGTTAAGGAAAAATTTCCCTTTACCACAACATTAAATTTAAAAATAAAATAGCAAAAATAAATTAGATAAATGTCCTCCTTAAATATAGAAACAGTGAGCCTATATTAGTACATAAATTGGACATAGAAAAATATCTAATATACTTAGGTTATATCGATTGAAAAATTAATTACATTAATATGTAATGGCGCACGGACTAATATATTGTTAAAATAGTGCAAACAGGCTAAGACATTTGGTAGATTAGGTTCGAAAAAGAAACTACTGTGCCATACCTTGTAAGGTATAGTTGACTATTAACAAAATGTGTCACTAATCTCTTGGCATTTAATATATGCAGTATTAAATAATACCGAGCCAAGGAACATGAGTAAAACAAACATTCCATCTCGCCCAAGTGGGCCGAAAGCAAGAATTTTGTTTGCACAAAGATAAATATGATGTATGACTTAGACAGGCGCCATATACACTAGTGAAACCTAAGAATATATAATTAAATCAAATATTGAAAAAGTATGTCTAATATGGTCTAATCTATCGTGAGATCTAACAACGTGAGAAAATAAAGCTATATGAATAAAGGTGAGTGTGACCTAACGTGACGAAGACTGGGCAGGGGCGGGACAGACAGCTACCAGACAAATTACAGATGAACATTCAGTGCCTCATCCGCATTCATCCCATTGGGAATTTTCGAATTCAGGAGGATGATGTACCTAGACTCTAATCTTCTAAGGGCCAATTGTCTGTTCCCTCGTCTAGGATTTTTGGGAACTGTATCAATCACGTAGAAGAATAGATCCTGTGCCTTTCCTCCATGTGATGTGTTTATGTGCCTGGCAACAGGGTAGACAGGGTCATTATTAGAGATGGCCCTAAGATGTTGTAGGATGCGGACATGCACGGGGTGGATGGTGCTGCCCACATATAGTTTGCCGCATGTACAGTACAAGACATAGACTGCAAAGTCTGACTTACAGGTGAATCTGCCTCTGATTTCATAAGGTGAGTGTCTAAACGGCATCTTTACCATTTTGGTATTGACCCCATGCCTGCACGCTTTGCATTTTGTGCACTTATGAAAACCATTCTGAGCCTTAAGCCACGTGCAAGCCTTAGTTATTGAAGGTGCGTTGCGGACTAGCTCCTGACGCATGGATTTGGCCCTCCTGAATGTAATTTGCGAAGATTCATCAAACGACGCTACAGTTAATGGGAAAACAAAAAATGCTTTTCCTATGGAAAATAGGCCCTAACTATAACTACCTACTGGCGACCGCCAGTAGGTAATATATATATATATATATATATATATATATATATATATATATATATATATCCATAGTTTTTTTCACTGAATTTCTAAGGTATTTTTAATGTCTGGTAAGATATTATTACCATACCTACCTATAACGTCACTTTCACCTTTAATTTTTACAGTAAATGTCTACGTTTTTTAGCATAATATTTTATTGCCATAGGTAATGCCAGTCCCTGCCGCGCCGGCCGGCCTTCGGCTGTATACGGTCATCCCCTCGCAACAAACCAACACCACCTCATGCAAGGCTTGCAGTCAGGCCCTGCTTCCAACGCCTCGCAGGAAAGCAACCTCAAAGACTGTGTTTGGCATGGGGTTGGCTATAGGGCCTAGCCTGCAACCAGACCCTGCTTCCAACCACCCGTGAGCAGCCAACTCCACGCAATGCATACAGGCTGCCAGCAACCACGCTCTATGTCCAAAACTCCACAGACAAGCAAATTCATACTGCAGCACAGCCTTCTGGCAGGCGCAGTGTGCGGTTGGCCTCCAGGTCCTGGCCAAACTGAAACACACTTACTGACTTTGTCAAAGACTCACAACACCAAAATATAAAAAGTGGGCCTATTGAATTCATCAATGGGTGAGCACATAAATATTTATAAAGCAGATCTATCATCCTTTTCCAAAAATCACCAATATTATCAAATAAATTGTATATTTTAGTAATTCACACAATGCAATGTTTAATAATAGTGATTAGTATAAAAATGTTTAAGAAAGATTTAATTAAAAAAATAAAACCAACATGTCGCTGAGTCTTTCTTTTAGCATGTTTCAGCCCATAAAACGCAATCATACAAAAAACCACAAAAGAGCCTTGCCCACCAGTTAAGCTTAGAGCTCCAGAGTATGGTAAGTTCTCCTAGGGTCATGGATACATGACCCCAGAGACTTACTGCTTTTTTTTAATGTTGCTTGGGAGCTCCTGCACTCGATGCAGCCATACCAGAAATGTTTGGTTGTGGCCCTGCCCCTTGTAGGGGCATCACTAAGCTCCAAAGAAAAAAGTTTAGAGAGCCCTTGCAGGGTATTATGGGGCACTCCTCCAAGGAACAGTGAATAATAAATGAGCGACTCCTGCTGCTCATTTATTATTCACATTTTCTTTATTTTTATTTGTTTAATTATTAGAGAGGAGGGCATTTGGCCCCCCTCCCTGAATCATTACTGGCCCCATGAACCTCATCACCTTATTTTAAAGGGGAGTAGGCCATGTGGCCACCTTCCAGATCCTCTACAGGCCCTGGGGACCCCTTCCCCTGGGCCATATTTTCTTTTAAGTGGAAGGGGCACACATCCCACCTCCCCAAGTCAATACTGGCCCCAGAGACACCATACCTTTGGGCTGTTTTCATTTTTAAGGGGATGGGGGTGTGCGTCCCCCTCCCGAGCCAGTACTGGTACCGGGGACCTGATCACCTGGGGCCTTAGGTGGGTGCCTTGTTGCCCAGCCAGGGCACACACGACACACAATGTTGGTGGGCCATGGGGGGAACTCCAGGACCTGCGTAGCCCGACTGCTCCCCTGCACACACCCAACCTCGGTTCAGTGGGTGTCGGAAATGCTCCCGTCTGGTGGAAGCAGGTTCTTTTCTCTGCTCCATCCCGGGTGGAGCAATCTCAGTTTCTGTGCCTGCACGAACGGTGGCAGGGAAAAGATGTATACTCTCACCTAGCAGGGGCCATTTTTTGAAGCTTCTGCCGGGTGAGAGCATAAACATCTTCCATGTCCGCGGTCTTGTGGCCAGTGAAACAGTGTCCCAGGAGTAGCCTTCCTGTGACACAAGTGAACAGGCCCCGGGGGCCTTTGGTGACTCAAGGATGTGAGCCGCATGGCCCCATTTTCTTTTAAAGTACAACACCGGGGAATGGGGTCCTCTGGGCCTTCTAGGCTCAGGGAGGGAGGCTGCTGCCCCGCCCCTTTCATAATTATGCCGGTCTCGGGAGATGGGGCCCCCAGGGCCTTAATCGACTCAGCCTAGAGGGGGGGCAAACATGCCCCCTCCCCAATTTGTATTTTGTTTGACTCCCAGGCCCTGCCCCATGCTCGGGGTCATTTTAATAAAAAAATGTATGGCAGTTTACATTTTTTTTTACCTCCAAGAGACATCCTTCTGAGACCCTCACACAAGGGCTAGGGGGCAAGGTATTCCCCTACCCTGCCCCTTTTACTTATAAAAAAAACATTCTTACTTAGACTGTAAATGGTTTAAGATCTGCTAACAAAAGGCATAACATAAAAGCAGAGTTATAGCACATTGCCTCCAAAATGATATGCCTTTCTGGGAACACGCCTCACTAAGAAAGAATCAGAAAAATTATCACAACTCAGCTTTACAATTGTTGTTGTGTCCATTCAGAAAGTTCCAAGAAGGGGAGTTGCTCTGTTGCTGAAAGGCAATACATGGCTATGTTGCATATTGAAAAATGATGATCAAGATAGATGCGTTACGGCTAGACTTAGGAACCAAACATGTGCCCTTATGGTTTGCAAATTTCAGCCCCAAATAATGATGATCCCTCAATTTTCCAGCGGCTTTTGCTTGAACTTTCTTTTGGAAGGGTGCTTTCATTGTTTGCATCGATATTAATCAATCATTTCCACCCAAAAAAGATTCTTCAAATCCAGAAATTGTTTCTGGTATGTGTTTTCATCATGTATCACTGCAACTTATCATAACTTTCTCTGGGCTTATAAATGTTTGATGTGGCCATAACTCGTATAGACTAGGCTTTACATTTTATTCTTCTCCACATAATGTGTACTCTTGAATCAATGATTTTTAATCACAATTAATATGTGCTCACAGGTTCTATATGGATGTACGCTCAGGTAATATTTGAGCAAAGCTCTTCAGTACTAATCATACTTTTCAATTTCCTTCAAATACCAAATGCTTTGCGCAAATAGATTTTCAACAGAAAGCTTTCTCAGAGATACAAACTATCACATTTATATCCATAAAAGAATTTCCAATTATTGGGAAAGTAATTTGAACTTGTCTAGGATTAATTTGGTCTTGGACTGCCGAAAAGCAGCTATAGGATGAGCCACATTATCACTTACCTTGGCAATTAAGAACAACATTTTTAAATTTAGAAGGTAAAGATGCTCTAGCAGTTTGAAATGCTTTATCAGCTCTCACTTAGCTGAATATTCATGATAAAGTTATTATAACTAAATTGCTTTAAAGACAATGATTTGGGATAAAATGACACATGATGCTTGAAAAACGAACTGAATGCTTTGGAAATAATAATATGGAGAAGATTCTGGCTCTCGAGAATAAAGAATAAGTTAATAAGTACACTGTTGGGGTCATTATAGACTCACGGGGTCAACTCAAGTGTCAAAATGATATTGTTGGTACTTGTAGAGATTATTTTATAGAGTTCTGATCTTGTCTGCTTAGCCCGTTACAATCTCCCTAAATTAAATGAGACTCAACACAAGCTGTTATAAACTTCTATCAGTATTCAGGAAGAGGAAAGAGCTATAAATAGTCTTCCTAAAGGCAGAGTTTGTGGTCCGGATTCCCTTTTAGTTTTTTCAAAATCTTAGCACCTTTCGGCTGTTAATGTTTAATTCTTTTAAAACAAGGGCCTTATCGCCTCCCTCTTTGAAAGAAACTAATACTGACATGTTTTTGAAAAGGGGTAAAGACACCAAATGTTTTTGATCAAATAGGCTAGTCTTTCTTATAAATTAGAATTTCAAAATATTTTCGAAAATATTGGTTAACAGAATTTCACTTTGGATTGATGGTTAGGTTAACCCTATGTTACATGAATTTGTTCCAATATGAGATATGACTGACTGTATAAATTTGGTCATATCAACTTTTATGAAGCCGTAGTTATAGGAAACCGAACTGCAATGATCATGAAAGGCCTTTAATAGGGTCTTCTGCTCCGTCCTGTGGAAAGTTTGGTGTTATCTTAGCTTTTGTCCACTGTTTATTCACGGAATGAAATTCCTTTATGAAGAATTACCTGCTGAGATTAGATGTGTGTCTATCCTGTCAGACAGATTTGCCATTAATACGGAACACGTCAAGGATTCCCTCTGTCCCCATATATATTGCCTTCTAACTTGAAACATCCTTGAGACACCTAGAGTTGAATACAGATATTCCAGCCTTGAGAGATGACAAAGTTGATAACAAGTTAGGTGATTCCGCAGATGATACTGCCATCTGTAATAATAACCCAGCTTCAGCTCTTCCTGGCATTAGATAAAAGATAAGCAGATTCAGGGATGTTTCAGGATATTTTTTTATGAAAATATGACTCAAATATTGCATAATGGCAAATGTCTGATCTTGCACCTCTGATATGTTACGTTATTTTGGAGTGAAATTTCAAATACTTCCTACAATTGTAGCCTCTTTGCAAAATTAGAATAGGCTTTTAATAGGAATAATTGGAAGATGCAAAGTCATTGAAATGGCAATACTGACTACATTTTTCTTTTTATTCAGACCTTTACAATTGATTGTACCCTAGTTCTTTAAAGAACATTGACTCAGCCCGTTTTGCCTTTTTATATGGCAATATAAAAAAAACCTTGCAGGGCTATCTAATATCTTAGGTTTACTCTTTCTTGAGGTGGACTGACTCTCCCTTGTTTTAAATTCTATTATTCATCTGGATACTCAGTCACTTAGCTTTATTAAGAATCAAATCCTCCTAATGGCCTTTTATGATGACCTCTCATCTTCTATAGGTTGTTTTGACCTTTCATATTTCAAACGAACATGATATCCATGGCCATTTATGCTCACATATAGTCCTTAATTACACAATATCTAGAGATACTACAAGTTAATAAATATATGTCTCCCTGGCATAACCCTTTACATCTACATTTTTCACACAATGCTTCTGTTTATGCATGGTCTTGCTCCAAACTGCACCATATGGGGCACCTATTTGATGGATCAATCCTTCAGTGTTTTAGTGTGCACATTGTTCAACTCTCAATGCTATCAATATGCTTTATTAAATAATAAAAAATCTGTGAGGTTGTTTCTACAAACACTTCAGAGTTTAGTTTAAACCATGTATCCCTCACATGTATCGATCTCTTTGGCCTAAGGAATGGTAAACAGTGTATTAATTAAACATATAAAATATAAAATTCTGTTAGAGAGAGTACCAGATAATATACTGCACCTAGGAAAAAGATGGTCAGATAAATTCGGGGAGGTTATTTGAGAAGATGACATCATTAAAAGTTAGATATTAGGACACAAAAGTGCTCAATGTATCATGTTTGCCATCACAGGACTATAAGCTGTGACAGAACATCTATTATACACCTAAAAAACTTTATTCTTGGGAAGTTTGGTATGACTGTCGGTGCTTCTGGAGTGGGAAAGCAGGCGTAGATACTATCCATTTTCCATTGCTGCAAAATTAGGGATTATTGCACATATGTATTTCAAGAACTGAACCGCTTATTTAACTTCCCACTTCAAATGCCTACAGAGCTTCCATTGCTTGGATTCACTCCACTCTTATCTATGAAATATGAAGGAATTATTTTTGCAGCAACAGTCTCAGCTAGAATTTGTATTGTGAGATCATGGCTTGATAGCAATCCACACAAAGTGAACGAGTGATGCTTTCAATATCTAGATCTCTGCAACTTAGAAATGGCTAGTATAAAAAAGAACCGTAAGTGAAATTTGTTGCTTAGGATCTGGGATCCTGTCATTCTATGGATGCAAACACATTTGTGTCCAAAGCACTTTTGAATATTTCACATTTTGTTAATAAGGGGATTGCTCTGTATTTGTTATTTATTTCATATACTATATTTAAATATCTTAAGAGTAAATTGTGTTTTTGCTGCTATGACTTGCAATTACTTAGTTACAATAATATTAATATGTATTATCATTGTAAAATAAACAATATATAAAATTGGGTAACAGGAAATGTTGTGAATTTCATAAAACAAAATCCAGGAACTTCGCAAAGCTCAGCTGCATAATTTAAATTTTACCCAGGCCTAGTATTTAGGTCTGCACCTTCGTCAGAGATGGTGTGCTGGTACACAAACATGATTAATGCACTAATAATAGTAATAATACTAATTTTTTTAATTTTATTTTATTTCACATGTGTGATTAATTAAAATCATTACTTGCAACTACAATACATGCAGTTATTATCAAATTAAAAAACACAAGCACCTATGATCTGTTGCGCCCATTATCGATTAAAGCAATGAGGTGGTAGTTACTTGGCAGTGAATTACAACCTTTGTATATTGGGCGGATGGTTGATTCCTGACAGGACTTCTGGATTGTCTCGGTATGTATAATATGATGGTGCAATGAATGAAGCATATCAGACCAAAACCCTATGCTTGCTTTAAATAATGATTGTGGGAGTCTTTTGGGGCCTGGGGAGCCATCTCAATTGATTATTTCCAGTTGCTCCTTTGTATAACTTATTCAAAGTTCACCTGGTATGTCGGCGAGGACAGTGTAAGTGCGGTCATTGTTCCCTTTCCGACCTTGCTGGCCATTGCTGGTCTGCTGACATTCGCTTCAGGAGCACCATTTTGATCCTCAATTATCCCGTAGTGAGCTTGTAGAAACTGGGCCCACATTGTTTTCTAGATGTTAGCGTTGTTGGCCTTTCTATTTCCATTTTTGGCCCAGTTTAATATTTGCCAGAACACTCTCGAGGACATGTTTTTGCTCTCATGTATGAGGAAAGCCCAGGATTTAGTATTTTTTTCTCGTCTGACTTCCCAAATTTCCTTTCTACGTTTCTTCAGAGTCTGCTTAACCCAACCTTTGGTATTTTTATCTTTCAGGTATTCGCGCAAAGCCCTAATCTCCTGCTTTAGAAGCTTCATTAACATCTTGATTTCTTTAGTGACCAGTCTGGGATTCTGACCTTCAAAATGGTAAGCCTTATAGGCTGATGTACTTGGATATTGCTGTAAGTGAGATGCCACGAAGTATTTCCACATCTCGATGTTACAACCTTCTCTGCTCTTGTTTGAATTAGGCCTGGGCGGTGAACTCTGCTTTGTTTGCGGAGTTTGCAGAGTTTTCTGCACTCCATGCTCCGCGGAGTGCAGAAAACTCCGCTGGGAGTTTTTTCCCCGCTCGCGATCGCGAACGGTAAGTTCGCGAGAGCGAGCTGCCGCTCGGGTAGAATTTCTACCCGAGCAACAGGAAGACCAGCGCGAATGGCAGTTCGCACTGCACTCCGCCACTTGCGGAACTCTGCGGGTTTTTTTAGTAAGTTCGCGGAGTTCCGCGTAGCAAAACTCCAAACTACGCCCAGGCCTGGTTTGAATTCAAAAGAGAGATGCCAAAATCAATATTGCTGTTATGGACGAATCCCTCTGTTTAAGTTTTTTCATATTGTCCATGAAAGGTCCCACTTGTAGGATGTTGGCTGATTCATGGTGCCACACATTTGTCTGCAATTTGATTGCCTGGGGACAATTCTATTTTATAAAGCAATATGAGTTTAAGCAATGCCGTGCTAACTAGGGAGCAGTCTTGGTAGAAAGTGGTTATATTTGAGATTTGTGTCCATGAGGGAGAGCTATTGTCTGGAAATCTTCCATTTAGCACAAAGTAAACTGATGTTATTACATTGCCCTATTAGGCTCTTGTCTAGCTTGTCTCACCCCAGATCAGTAGGCACTATTTGGTCTAGAAGGTCCAGATCACAATTGTACTCTAGTGCCTGGTCATCTTGGGTTAAGCCATGAAAAAGATTTGTATTAAAGTATCCCATTAAAATGATACTTGCGGCCTGGGGCGCTACTTTTAGGTTCATTAAGGTATCAATCAGCTTATCCACTGTTTTTTTTGCCTTATGGGCTGGGTTAACTTAAATATTCACCAAAAGTAGAGGATGTTAGTTACCTCTTGACCACCATTCCAGCTTGAGTGCTATAATCCATGCTTCGCTGAACGGGATTTGCTTGACTCGTGTCTTTAACTGGGAGCTGATATAAACCAATAGCATACACTGAGTTTCAAATTTATTTTAAAGTGTTTTGCATAAATGAAATGTTTAACTGCACAATACAAACATTGGCAAAGCCAATAAATCTGGCTTTGGCAGGCTTGTGCAATTGCTAATTTCTTTTCATTTTTTGATTAAAAGCATATGCCACAAAAAAGAAATATAGAAAAAATATGCCACCATCTAAACATGGCTGTCACATGTTTACAATACAAAATAGATTTGAAAAAACATTCAGTGATATGACTAGTAGTGGTGTTTTTATATTACAATCCTTCCAGCTATATTTTTTAGTATGTGATTGAGTCAAGAATAAATCACAACCTAACAAAGCGCTCAAATCACAGGCATATACAACGTTACAATGTCACTTAAGCACTATATAACAGCAAAAAAGCAGGAGAAAAAATAAATCCCATCTATCTGGGCAGCTGAAGACCAGGCTCAATAAATCCTAGTTTTTAATATGAAAGGAAATGAAAGTATGCACAGGTTTTGTGCAGTTAGTCAAAGTGAAGGTAGCCATTGCATAAAGTGGGTGGGACTGTGCCTCATTCTATTTGCTGTTGTGAAAGCAAACAAAATGAAAATGGCCATTTAAATGACCAATGGATGAAGCCTGCTGACCAAATGCCCCTACATGTAAGTACTAAGAATTAATTTTTGGAAAAACAATACTAAAGTTGCCTGAAAGGCCAGATCTAAAAAAACTGCTACATAAAGTACAATCCAGAGCATCCATCTGGGATTAGTTGGACATGACAAATCTTTCTTCAGTAATCCACCTTAAACCCCTGATGGCTTGCTTCTGGTGTATAGCATTTAGAATTTTGCATAATATCCATGATGCAACTTTCCATTTGCAACTGAGCTTTTCGAGAAATTATTGTGGGATAATCCTTTTGGTAATGTTAGTGCCTGGACCTCAGTTGCAAAAACTAAGCCAACTCCATTTTACTTTTGTAATTTGAACACATTGAGACAGCACTAATAAACACTTAATCTTCAACGACTAATAATTAAGGCTATTTGCAGAGCTCAGCTCCCAACAGCATGGGAAGATTAGCAAGTAAGACATGATGCTCTCGTTCTGGCATTTGCAAGAATTTTTCAAGGTTGCATCTGCAGTGGGAAGAATTGGTATCTATGTACCAGGAAGTACATAGGTACCAAGTTGGTTCATATATAATGAATGAACATCTGTTTGTTCTGCCTGAGAGTGACCCCGTTGGGTAAATTTCCATGGCTACATGTGACAACATCTACCTGTCTAAAATTTGTTTGTTTTCTATCAGAGATTTTGTTTTAGCTCCAGGAGCTCTCATGCAATTTAGCTGAATAAAACCTCCCTCTCGAAGAACAATCCTGCTCATGATTTTTTTTTTAATATTCGGGCGTTGACAGTTCTACCACACATAGGGCCCGATTCCGATCTCGTTCGGAAAGCATGGGGACCGAATCGTGTCCGGAATGTTTTCCGCACAACTCGGGTCTGGGGAGTCCGACCGAACAAGTACGATGCATTTGAATGCATCTGGATACGATTCGGTCAGACTCCCATTGACTTCAATGGGAGCCTGTGTACCGAACGCGTACACAGGGTCGCATTGTCAAAAGGGGTGGTTAGGGATAATCATGCACCCTGTGGCAGGCACCCAATTGTGCCTGCCACACTATGCATGGTTGGGAAGAGGGGACCCATGGGTACCCCCACGGGCCCAATGCGGAGGGCCAAGGGTGAAGGGGGGCCTGCTATGGGCCCCCAAAGACCGATTCCGGCAGCTTTTTCGATCCGGGGAAACCGACTCGTGAAGGCTGTCCGAATCGTTCATCGTACTTGCTCGCTTGAAAAACCTAGTCCATAGAGCTGTACGATTTGGCTCCGGTAGGGTCTATCTCTCCGAATGCCTTGCGGAACGGATTCGGTCAGCGCTAAGGCTTTCAAGGCATCGTACTTGGTCATTCGGAACTGTGAATGATGCGGTCCGGAAAAAGGGCTCCGGATCGGTTTAGGCAATTCCGCATATGATTCGGAGCCCTTCCGAACGAGATCGGAATCGGGCCCATAGAGTTACTATTTCAGTAGGATAAAATGATTACTACGAATGGTATTAAATCTCGATCAGACATTTTATCTAGAATAGTTAATAAATGTTGCAAACAGTGTTTCTATGCATTTCTGCATGTTTTTTCATTCAACCGGTTAGTCATGAGTTTCTCTGCAGAAAGAAACTTTTCCTGCTTTTTCTAGGCGAAACAGGGCAGGACTGGCCGTAGCGGGCATCGGGTGGTTGTCTGGGAGGCTGGAAGGGTGGAGGCAGGTTTTTAAGCGTTGGGGACAGGTTTTGAGCAATGCTGCAACATCAGCCCCCAGTGAAAAAAAGCAGCAGTGCTGGGGGCCAGTTTTGTTAAGAAGCAGTGCTTCACACTTGCACCTCCCCCACAGGTGTGGGGGCCGGTCCGAAAAAAATTGTCAGTGCTTCTTTGGGTTCCCAGTCTGGCCCTTAGACGAAAGGTGACCATGGTTACGAACAAAGGTGCAGTTTTTCACGTAAAACTAGTTAGCCTTATTCAGCTGCTAACTATTGTTACTCACTGCAATAAAGCTTCCTCAAAACAGTAACGTGGGCCTACTTATCTAGATATCGCAAATTCTTTATGTGGAGCTTTAGAGTAAAGACCTGTTTGTTATAAGTAAATTCACTAATGTAGAAACTTTTGCTAAAAAAAGTGGGAACCACAAAACTATTGTAATGCATGTAAAAGTATGTTGAATGATCTACCTAATACTTAAATGGGTTTCTGCATTGTTTTAGAGATTAATATAACAGAGGGTTTGAAGGCGGATATTCTAAAAATATTTGTTATTAAGTGCAAAACTGAAAAAGTCCTTCGTATCCTCAGCCACAAAAGACAGTTTAAATAATGTCTAACAACTCACTTTATCAGAATTATCTACTAGTTGCCCGGTTGCAACCCCCACTACATAAAAAGACTTACTACCGATTCAAAGGATAGCCCCCTCTTTTTTCTTTTTCTTTTGTAATTGCAGTCTAACAGATAAGGTTACTGACTTCATAGGAAAATGTTCTGTTAACTTTACACAAGTTCACAAGATATGTTTGGGGCACGGAAATGATTTTAATGGAATTTGAATGATAATAGTCTATGTCAAGTACGAAAATGTGCTAAGTGTGTTTTCTTTTTCTTTTTTTACTTTTTGTGACCACATTTGGTTTTTTCAGTTAGTACTATAGAATTGTATACAACATTGGATGTAATGTGTAAAATAATTACATGAAAATTCATTAACTCTTTCCTTAGCCAATGGATGACTACATTAATACCTGTATTATTAATGACTATTCCTTGCTTTTCCGAAATCTCGAACAACAAAGGCCATTGGATGGAGTGAAATCCCCTTCAGGTTTGTATTAGTTGAGTCTGTTTGGTGGATTGAGGTGAAAAGTAATTTCAGATATTATGTTTCGTCAGTAGAAAAACTGATCTTTCTTTTCAAGAGGTATTAACCGCTCTGCACTTGCAAATATTATTCAGATTCTCCGATATATGTAGAATCCAATTGTATAATTATCTTCAGAGTTGTTGCAGAGTTAGTCGCACAGCCACCACACCCCTTCTAAGCAATTCCATCGCACTGTAGCTGTAACATTAATAGTGTCTCTATAATCACGCACGATATATACCAACTGTTTTAGTCAAGAGAAACAGCACAACCCGTTGCTTACGAACAGGGCCTCATTTATGGGTTTTTTGCTATAGGGCAGTGCAGCAGGCCCTACTACTGCGCTGTCCTACGGCAAAAGAAAAGGGCAGGAATGCACCGTATCTATTAGATGCAGCGCATTCCTGTCCTTTTCCCCTGCACGGGCGCAAATGGGCTGCCGTGCGCCAACACAGGCCCCTTTGCACCATGGTGCAAGGGTGCCTGCATTGCAGGGATGAGTTTTTTGTGCAGGAAGTGAAACCTTCCTGCACAAAAACAATCAGAAGAGGCTTTTTCCTCTTTCTATGTGTGCTGCATTTTGCAGCACACATAGAAAGAGGAAAAACTAGGAGAAATAAAGATATTTCTCCTCGTTGTACCTCCCTTACGCCTACCCTGGGGAGGTGTAAGTTTTGGTCACTGCCTCAGACTTACAGTTTCTCATAAGTCTGGGGGAGTGTCAAAAAGCCATGGATGTTGCTGGGAACACCCGCAGCAACACCCATGGAACGCCCCTTTCACACAGTTTTCTGCATGAAAGGGGCACATATTTATAAGGCCATGAAAAGCCACGTAACGTGGCTTCACGTGGCCTTATAAATATGCCAGTGGCACATTGTACCACTATAATGCCAAAAAAGTGACGTTCCGGCGGCACAAAAGTGCAGGTAGAGCCTCATACATGAGGCCTGCAGGTTTTTTGCATTGGTAAAAGTAGACAAGACAATTTTATGATTAGGAGTTTCACAGCTCTGTAAAAATTACATTTTGGTTTGAACCACAAGCAGGTTATTTCACACAATTTAACATATCCTACAGAGGGCCATTAAGGTAGAAACAGAAACAATGCCCCCTGGCTCCACATACAGCAATTCAATATTTTTTTCTTTCTAGTTTACTTACAGAACAAACATTGGTAAAGCTATAGGTCAGGCCTTGCCTGTGTCTTTTATATGTCAATATTGAATGCATTATAAATATAACAACAGAATCAGAATTGATGTAAGTTTTAGGTTTCTTGTGTAATGGTGCTTGGTTTCTTGTGTAATGGTGCATTATATTACCTTTGGCATATAATGGAGCTTGCACCATTTTAGCAAACATATTATATTATATTCATACTCTGTACATATAAAATGGGACTTCAGGTCATCCTTCTTCTACTATTGGCTAACTATTGTTAAACATATAATGGTTCATTTCACAATAGTATTTTTTGTTCTCACATCTTTCTATTAGCTGAGATATGTGCTTTGCTTTTTGTGAAATGCATGAGGAACTATTATGTATCTGATAAGGAGACTCTGTCATCTCACATTGAATTCTTTATCTCATTCATGGATTGTATATACAAAGCAATATTTTGGTTTTGCACGGCAGAAGGAATTTTTTATTTGTTTTTGTCATTGCGTTTTATCCAGAGAGCACCATGTGTGTCAAGCAAGCAAGGTAAGGAAAGATGCAGTTTTACTATACAGCTGACAGATGTCCTCTAAGGAGAATACAATTGTCTGAATTTGCACTATGTAGACACCAGTACGGTCTCCCGCCCATTATGACGGGGCACTATCCGTGGCTGTGGAAACAGGCCGTAATAGGACCTTTACTTAAGAAGTGAATTTGGATCGTAGTGATCATAAGAATTTTCGGCATATCTCCCTGCTTCCGGTCCCAGCGAAGATTCTGGAGAGACACCTCAAGCAAATCCTGAGGGACTATGCGAAGGAGCAGGGTCTGTTGGATGCATCACAACATGACTTCCGGGAGAACCATGGAATGGAAACTGCTCTGATAATTGCCATGGAGAGCATCAAACGTCTTGTTGATGCACGGTAGGCCACTGCACTAATCCTGTTGAATCTTTCCGCTGCCTTTGATACCATCTCTGCTGATAAGGTGTGTTAGACCTCGCACTTCTTGGCGTGATTACCCCTGACTTTTTGCCTCTACCTCCTCTATTTTTGACTGACTTAGGTGCTTTGGACACTTTGCCACTGCCAAACAGTGTCAAAGTGCAAGTGCTCCCTGTGTAAAGTGTAATGGAAATTGATTGTCCATCATTGGTATGTTTGCCTTACTAGTAAAGTCCCTAGTACAGTGCACTATGAGTGCCAGGGCTGGTAATGCAAATGCTGCTAGTGGGCCTGCAGCACTATTTGTGCCACCCACACAAGTAGCTTTAAAAAGGGAACTCAGGCCTGCCATTGCAGGACCTGCGCGCAGTTTGTTAAACTGCCATGTTGTTCTGTCAAGTGCACTCACTTGCCAGACCTTACCCTTCCCTTTCTATGCACATCAGACACCCCTATGGTAGGTCTAGGGTACCCCCTGGACAGGGTGTAGTGCATGTGAAAGGTAGGACATGTACTAAGGTGTGTGCCATGTCCTGACAGTGAAATCATCTCCATTTAGTTTTTCACTGTTGAAAGGCCATCTTGCCCATAGGACAGAATTGGGAGGCTGTGTAATATGTTTTCCAGCCTATCTTCCCAAGGGCTTAAGATGGAAAGGTGAAGTTTAGTATGCCTGAACTCACAATGCGATAGCACATCTTTTTTATGTAGGTGGTTTTTGCATTGTTTGTTCAGAAGCCACTCTTTTAGTAGTGGCTGAGTTTTTGTGCTCTAACATTTCTGGGTGTCTCTGCCTGGCTGTGGATTGACTGTCTGGATTTGAAAGCGATAGGATCTGGGGAATGTCTTGACCCAGGGGAGGAGGTGAGACAGCCACAGGCTGACCTGCATCTGGAGTGTAGGGGGAGGAGAAGCCCCTAGAGGTGAAGAGGGGTTGCTGCTATAAAACAATTGTCCCATCTCCTGCTGAGTGATTGAGAATCCAGACCCCCACTAATCAAAGGATAAAGGTGTCACTGGCAGGGAGGCACCCAGAACTGGTTTGAACAGGGGTCAGTGCCCCCTGAGTACAAAGACTTCAAAGCCATTGAGGGGAATAACTATGAGAGCTGAAGCCCCTGAACTTTGGAGAATGGCTTGATCAAGTGTGAACAAGACTGGAGCTACTTCGTGGTCAAGAGGACCTTTGCCAAGGAAAAAACAACTGAATAGACTGAAGGATAGGACTGACCTTGCTGTGTGTTCTGGGGCTGGCCTGCAGTTTGCTGTTTTAACCAAGGAAAGGCTAAAGGGACTTTGCGGTGTGCTGTGTCCCCCTGCTTGAAGGACTTTGCTGTGTGCGGTGTCCTGAAGTAACTTATCCCCAAGGGCCTGAGGTGAGCTGGCTCCCTGTTCGGAAACACAGGAACACAAAAGTTTCCAGGAGAGTCTCAGTGGCGCTGTGTGAGCGTGCCTGTTGCAGTCTGAGACCCTCGTAAGAACTGCCCTGTGATCGTGGGTGCCTGGTGTCCAAATGAGTCTCAGCGAAGCTGTGTGCGTGTGCTTTGTGCAGCCTGAGACCTTCAGGAGGATCAGCCTGTGATCAGGGGCATCTGGAGTCCAAGCAAGGATCAGCGACGCGGTGTGCGTGTGCTTTGTGCAGCCTCAACCCCTTTGTGAGGATTGTCCAGTGATCGTGTGCACCAGAATCCAAGTGAGTCTCAACGCCGTTGTGTGCGGGTGCGTTGTGCACCGTGAGACCTTCGTGAGGATACGCCTTGTTATCGTGTGCACCGGAATCCAAGTGAGCCTCAACGCTGTTGTGTGCTGGTGCGTTGTGCACCGTGAGACCTTTGTGAGGATTTGCCTTGTCATCGTGTGCACCGGAGTAAAGTGAGTCTCAGCGACACTGTGCGCGTGATCTTCGTGCAGCCTGAGACCTGTGTGTGGAGTGCCCAGTGATCGTGTACCCGAAGCGTAAGGAAGACTAAGCGACACTGTGTGCGTGTGCTTTGTGGCAGCCTGAGATCTTCGTAACTGAAGCGGCCCGGACCGGCAGTCCCGGAGGAGCTGAGTTGCCGGCCCGAGCCGCCATTGCCATTCCACAAAGCTGCATTGGAGGCCCAGCCGCTGGACGAGGAGAGGAGAGTGAGTTCGCACCCCCCAGGTAACGTGTGTCGACTCCTGGGGTGGGGCGCGGGCTTGGAGGGAGACGCTCTCGGCCTCTCTCTCGTGTTGGCAGCGCGAGCCTCGGCTTTGGCTCGTATTGTGGCCCGTATTGCCAAGGGAGTGGTGGTACCGGTGCCGGAGTGCGAAGCTGCACTTTTGGATTACATCGTACCGTGTTGGGGGGCAACTGTGAGAGGCTGACTGTAAGTCAGAAGGAGAGGCGGAGAGACCGCCTAAGGCCCGGTGATCGGGGCCTGAGTGTATTACGCATTATTCCATTTCTGAAGAACGAAGTACCTGACTGCCGTTTTACACATTGCAACATTTCTGAATAACGGAGAACCTGATTAGAGTATTACGCATTGCATTATGCCTGCATAATGAACTACCTGATTAGTGTATGATGCATGGCATTTTATCTGCATAACGAACTATCTGATTGTCGTATGACGCATTGCCTTGTTTCTGCATAACGAACTACCTGATTAGACTATTACGCATTGCATTATTCCTGCATACCGAATTACCTGATTAGTGTATTACGCATGGCCTTATTTTTGCATAACGACATATCTGGTGGTTGTATTACGCATTGCATTATTTCACCTTACAAAGTGCCTGATTGTTGTGTTACGCATTGCATTCTTTTCATTGCAGAGTGTCTGATTGCCACGTTACGCATTACAGTATTTTTACATTGCAAAAGTGCCTGATTCTAGCATTACGACTGTATGATATGATATTAGGAGTACAGGAGAATGTTTAGAAGTGCTCATTGATATCGCCAGAACTTACAAGGGCTGGCTGGCCAAACAACCGGCCAGGAGAAATATTACACAACCTCATATGTTGGTTTTATATCATGTGGTCTTATCGTATATCTTTTTACATAAAGTTTATACTCGTTTTTATAAAACTTGTGTGGAGTCTATTTGTGGTGTCATCATTGGGTTATTGTGAGCGTGGTTGCAAATACTTTACACATCTGCCCTGAAGATAAGCCTGGCTGCTCGTGCCAAGCTACCGAGGGGTTGAGCGGGGCTATCTAAGAAGGTGACCTTCCTTTCCCTGATGTTGGAAAGTGGGTCCCTACTTGGCCTAAGGTACCTACCTCAGCCAACCAGGGATCCCGGGTCTAACATTTGGTGGTCAGCGGTGTGGGATCTGAATGTGTATTTGCAAATTCACTCACAGTAATTGGTGTACATCATAAATAGCGCAGACCACGACGCAGCCACATATTGTGTCCTTGATTTGTTGGTTCTAGTTTGTTTTGTTTTGAGCAACCTTTAAGCCACACATCATGTCTCAGAGGAGTCAAGGAGCCAGTGAGGCTGCAGCATTAGAGTTCAACATTGAGGCATTGCTTACCTACAAGGTTGATCAATTGAGGCAATTCTGCCGGGCTTTGGGATGTCCCATGAAAGGTAGCGCCAAGAAGGAGGAGCTGCAGGTGGCCTTGAGGGCTTGGTGGGAAGCCAAAGGGACTCAGGAGGTTGGTGATGTTGAGGTGGACGAGGATGTCCCAGGGAATGGTTTTGGACCACAGGATTTGCCAGTGGAGGGACCAGCTTCAGGAGCTGGTAGTAGCCATTCAGGGAGGAGTTTTTCACCAGAGGAGTTGGAGGAAAACCAAAGGGTCAGAGAGCATGAGTTGGAGGTTTTAAAACTTAAAACTCAGGCAGAGGAGAAGAAGCTGCTCATTGAAAGTGAAAAGCGAGCAGAGGAGAGTAGGAATGCTCTCGCCTTGGAAGAGAAAAAGATTCTCTTAGCTCATGAGTTGAGCTTGAAGGAACTGGAAATGAAGGTTAAACAGGCCGAGTCCAGTTCAAATGGTGGCAGCACACAACCCGTGCCAGTAGGGAAGGTGTACATTCCCAAGGACTTAGTGAGAGATTACCAGAGGGGTGATGATATATATGCGTGGTTCAGGGCATACAAGATCGCACTGAGGATGAATGAGGTGCCTGAGAAGCATTGGGGGCGGGCCTATGGAAACACTTTGAGGCTTCTGGGAGGGATGTCTTACCCACTTTAGAGAGGGCGGGAACCCTGACCTACGCCAATATGAAGGAGGCTTTATGCCTCAGGTATGGGCTCACTCCTGAACAGTATCGGCAGAAATTCAGGACCTTCAAGAAACAGGAATCCAGTACTTGGGTTGAGTGTGTGAATGCGTACACGCGTGCACTGGATGGTTGGATGAAGGGCAGCAAGGCAACTGATTTTAAGAGCTTATGTGATTTAATAAGTTGAGAGCACTTGAGTAGTCTGTGTGTTCCAGAGCAGCACCAGCATCTTTTGGACAGAAAGCTGGCTGATCCCAGTAAGCTTGCTGAAGAGGCGGACCGCTGGACCAGTACCTAGGTCCACAAGGGGATTGGAGGTACCACTACCAAAAGTGTACAGGGTCCCCCGCAGAAGGTGGGGGAGGACAAGGGTAACCACAAGCGGTTCTCTAAAGGTCCCCAAAGTAGTTCCCAGGTGAAAGGGTCCCAGTCCCCAAAGGCTAAGAGGTCCTGGCTCCATAAGGGCCAGCGGGACCACCGAGGTCCTCCTACTTGTTACTTCTGTAAGGAAGAGGGTCATATTTCCCCTAGATGCCCCAAGAAGTCGTCTGCACCCACTGGTGCTCCAACACCAGGATTAGTGAGTGTAGCGTTGGGGGAGGAATTGAGTCCTTGGAATGGGGAGGAGCAAGCCGTTATGACCCTGGTCTCATTGGGAGATCGAGAGATGGTCCAGGAAATCTCTCTGCCTGAGAATACTAAAAAATACAGGCAGTGGGTGACCATCAATGGAAAGAGGGTGGAGGCTCTGAGGGACACCGGAGCTAGTTTGACATCTGTCAGGTGTCAGTGGGTGTCTGAGGAGCAGGTAATTCCCGATGTGCTTCACCCTGTAGTTGCAGCAGACAACTCAGTGCGCCTCTGCAAGGTGGCGCTGGTTCCCTTTGAATGGGGGGGTCTCAGGTTCTTTGAAGGTCGTTGTGAGTCCGTCCATGCCTGAGGACTGTCTGCTGGGGAATGACCTGGAGAGCTCCCCCTGGAAGGAGGTGGAGCGCCAGGCGCATTTGGAGATGTTGGGTCTGCCTGAGTGGGCTTGTGTAACCACTCGGTCTATGGCAGCCCGTAGAGGTATTCAAGAGGACCTGGAGCCTGAAACAGTGGCCCAGGTGCCTGCCGTAAAGAGAAGAGGCAGGGGGCACGGGAAACCGGCCCCCGCAGTTCCCACAGTCCAGGAGGAGGCACCCTTTGAAGGGGATGCCCTGGAACCTATGGGGGAACCAGTGGCTAAACTGGGGGACCTACCTGAGCTGACCGAATAGCAGCAGGAGGGAGGGCCCTCTAGGGAGGCATTCTGCAAGGAGCAGAAGAGGTGCCCTTCTCATGTGGGTTTGCGGCAACAGGCAGTAAACCAGGCAGCAGGTGATCAGTCTGGATCACACTTGATATACTGGGAGAATGATCTCCTGTATAGTGAGCCTAAGGCTGCTGAGCCTGGGTCAGCCCGTGCGCTGGTGGTACCCCAGCGCTTCAGAGCCTTCTTACTGGGGTTGGCTCATGATGTACCTTTAGCAGGACATTTGGGGCAGGACAAGACCTTTGAGAGGCTTGTCAACACTTTTACTGGCCTCAAATGTGCAAGAGTTCTGATACTCATTGCAGGACCTGTCAGACTTGCCAGGCAAGTGGGAAGAATGGAAGGAAGCGCATGGCTCCCCTCCAACCTTTCCCGGTGGTCAGCACCCCCTTTGAGAGGGTGGGCATTGACATTGTGGGGCCGCTAGATCCCAAGACGGCCATGGGCAACAGGTTCATCCTGGTATTGGTGGACCATGCCACCCGGTACCCGGAAGCCATCCCTCTCCGGATGGTGACAGCCCCCGTGGTGGGCCGTGCACTGATGGGGATTTTCTCCTACGTGGGGTTCCCCAGAGAGGTGGTGTCCGACAGGGGTACTAATTTCATATCAAGGTATATGAAATCTCTGTGGAAGGAGTGCGGGGTGACCTACAAGTTCACCACGCCTTACCACCCCCAGGGTAATGGTCTGGTTGAGAGATTTAACCGGACCCTGAGGGGCATGATTATGGGTCTTGAGGAACCCCTGAGGCGTAAGTGGGACGTCCTCTTACCATGCCTGCTGTTTGCTTACAGGGAGGTGCCACAGAAGTCCTCAGGGTTCAGTCCCTTTGAGCTCTTGTATGGGCACCCTGTAAGAGGACCCTTGAGTTTGATGAAGGAGGGCTGGGAAAAGGCTCCTAGTAAACCCCCCCAGGATGTATACAACTACATGCTGGCCTTCAGGAACCAAACTAGGCGATTCAGGCAACTCGCTCAGGCGAACCTGGAAGCCAGCCAGGAAGAAATGAAACGGTGGTATGACCAGAATGCCACTCTGGTCGAGTTTCAACCTGGGCAGAAAGTGTGGGTGATGGCGCCAGTGGAGCCTTGCGCGCTCCAGGACAAGTGGACTGGGCCTTATGAGGTGGTGGAGCGCAGGAGTGAAGTGACCTACCTGGTTGACTTCCGGTCTCCTCTGAACCCTTTGAGGGTCCTCCATGTGAACCGCCTCAAACCACACTTTGAGAGGTCTGAGGTGACCATGCTCTTGGCTACAGATGACAGGGCGGAAGAGGAGAGTAAACCTCTTCCTGAGCTCCTGTCAGCCAAGGAAAAGGATGGGTCAGTGGATGGGGTGAACCTCTCGCCTTCCCTGACTCCGGAGCAGCAGAGGGACTGTCGCCAGGTATTGGGTCAGTTCGCCTCCCTGTTCTCCCTGACCCCAGGAGTCACCCATTGGTGCGTCCATGATGTGGACACTGGAGACAGTCTGCCTGTAAAACAAAAATTTTACAGAGTAGCTGATAAGGTCAGGGCCAGCATCAAGGAGGGGGTTTCTAAAATGCTGGCGCTAGGGGTGATTGAGCCATCCAGCAGCCCCTGGGCTAGCCTAGGTGTCCTTGTGCCACATGCTGCTGCACCAGGTGCCACCCCAGAACTCCGGTTCTGAGTGGATTACCGTGGGCTCAATGCCGTCACTAAGACTGACGCGCACCCCATCCCTAGAGCTGATGAGCTCGTGGATCGGCTGGGAGCTGCCCGGTACCTCAGTACATTTGACTTGACGTCGGGGTACTGGCAGATTGCCTTGACCGAGGGGGCCAAGGAGAGGTCAGCGCTCTCAACGCCAGAGGGGCACTACCAATTCAGAGTTATGCCCTTTGGGTTGAAGAACGCCCCTGCCACCTTCCAGAGACTGGTGAACCAGGTGCTGAGTGGGCTGGAGGAATTCAGCGCCGCCTACCTGGACGATATTGCTGTGTTCAGCTCCAGTTGGGAGGAACATTTGCAACACCTCTGTGAAGTTTTGAAGGCCTTGCAGAGGGCGGGCCTGACTATCAAGGCGAGTAAGTGCCAGATAGGGCAGGGTTCTGTGGTGTACTTAGGACACCAGGTAGGGAGCGGCCGGGTGGCGCCCCTACAGGCAAAGATTGATACCATTCTGGCATGGGAACCCCCCAAGACCCAGACAGGGGTGAGGGCCTTTCTAGGACTCACTGGGTATTACCGACGGTTCGTGAGGGTGTATGGCACCATTGTTGCCCCCTTGACAGAACTGACGTCAAAGAAACAGCCCAAGAAGGTGATCTGGACTGATGCCTGCCAGACCGCTTTTGATGCCCTGAAAACTGCCATGTGCACGGCGCCCGTGCTCAAGGCACCTGATTTCTCCAAGGAATTTGTAGTGCAGACAGATGCTTCAGAGCATGGTGTGGGAGCGGTACTCTCACAAATGAATGACGAGGGCTTGGACCAACCCGTAGCTTTCATTAGCAGGAGGCTACTTCCCAGGGTACAGAGGTGGAGTGCAATCGAAAGGGAAGCTTTTGCTGTGGTCTGGGCACTGAAGAAGTTGAGGCCTTACTTGTTTGGGACTCACTTCCTGGTTCAGACGGACCACAGGCCCCTCAGATGGTTGATGCAGATGAGTGGTGAGAACCCAAAACTGTTGAGGTGGTCCATCTCCCTACAGGGAATGGACTTCACGGTGGAACACCGCCCTGGAGCAGAACACGCCAATGCTGACGGTCTGTCCAGATTTTTCCGCCTTAGTGATGAGAACTCCCATGAGGGTGGGTAGTTCTCCCCACTTTTCGGCTGGGGGGGACACATGTTAGACCTGGCACGTCTTGGCATGATTACCCCTGACTTTTTGCCTCTACCTCCTCTATTTTTGACTGACTTAGATGCTTTGGACACTTTGCCACTGCCAAACAGTGTCAAAGTGCAAGTGCTCCCTGTGTAAAGTGTAATGGAAATTGGTTGTCCATGATTGGTATGTTTGCCTTACTAGTAAAGTCCCTAGTACAGTGCACTATGTGTGCCAGGGCTGGTAATGCAAATGCTACTAGTGGGCCTGCAGCACTATTTGTGCCACCCACACAAGTAGCTTTAAAAAGGGAACTCAGGCCTGCCATTGCACGCAGTTTGTTAAACTGCCATGTTGTTCTGTCAAGTGCACTCACTTGCCAGACCTTACCCTTCCCTTTCTATGCACATCAGACACCCCTATGGTAGGTCTAGTGTACCCCCTGGACAGGGTGTAGTGCATGTGAAAGGTTGGACATGTACTAAGGTGTGTGCCATGTTCTGACAGTGAAATAATCTCCATTTCGTTTTTCACTGTTGAAATGCCATCTTGCCCATAGGACAGAGTAGGGAGGCTGTGTAATATGTTTTCCAGTCTATCTTCCCAAGGGCTTAAGACGGAAAGGTGAAGTTTAGTATGCCTGAACTCACAATGCGATAACACATCTTTTTATGTAGGTGGTTTTTGCATTGTGTGTTCAGAAGCCACTCTTTTAGAAGTGGCTGAGTTTTTGTGCTCTAACATTTCTGGGTGTCTCTGCCTGGCTGTGGATTGACTGTCTGGATTTGAAAGCGATAGGATCTGGGGAATGTCTTGACCCAGGGTAGGAGGTGAGACAGCCACAGGCTGACTTGCATCTGGAGTGTAGGGGGAGGAGAAGCCCCTAGGGCTGAAGAGGCCTGGGTTGCTGGTATAAAACAATTGTCCCATCTCCTGCTGAGTGATTGAGAATCCAGACCCCCACTAATCAAAGGATAAAGGTGTCACTGGCAGGGAGGCACCCAGAACTGGTTTGAACAGGGGCCAGTGCCCCCTGAGTACAAAGACTTCAAAGCCATTGAGGGGTATAACTATGAGAGCTGAAGCCCCTGAACTTTGGAGAATGGCTTGATCAAGTGTGAACAAGACTGGAGCTGCTTCGTGGTCAAGAGGACCTTTGCCAAGGACGAAACAACTGAATAGACTGAAGGATAGGACTGACCCTTGTTGTGTGTTCTGGGGCTGGCCTGCAGTTTGCTGTTTTAACCAAGGAAAGGCTAAAGGGACTTTGCGGTGTGCTGTGACCCCCTGCTTGAAGGACTTTGCTGTGTGCGGTGTCCTGAAGTAACTTATCCCCAAGGGCCTGAGGTGAGCTGGCTCCCTGTTCGGAAACACAGGAACACAAAAGTTTCCAGGAGAGTCTTAGTGGCGCTGTGTGAGCGTGCCTGTTGCAGTCTGAGACCCTCGTAAGAACTGCCCTGTGATCGTGGGCGCCTGGTGTCCAAATGAGTCTCAGCGATTCTGTGTGCGTGGGCTTTGTGCAGCCTGAGACCTTCAGGAGGATCAGCCTGTGATCAGGGGCATCTGGAGTCCAAGCAAGGATCAGCGACGCGGTGTGCGTGTGCTTTGTGCAGCCTGAACCCCTTTGTGAGGATTGTCCAGTGATCGTGTGCACCGGAATCCAAGTGAGCCTCAACGCGCTTCTACAGAACCGGGGTTGGAGCCAGGCTACGGGACTCACTCTCCCAGGCTCCCCTGCATCGTTTCTGCACAGCTGACGACACTCACCGTCTTCGGTGGATGTAGCTGAGGGAGGATCACCGCTGCGCGGGACGCGCTTCTACAGAACCAGGGTTGGAGCCAGGCTACGGGACTCACTCTCCCAGGCTCCCCTGCATCGTTTCTGCACAGCTGACGACACTCACCGTCTTCGGCGGATATAGCTGAGGGAGGATCACCGCTGCGCGGGACGCGCTTCTACAGAACCGGGGTTGGAGCCAGGCTATGGGACTCACTCTCAAAGGCTCCCCTGCAATGCTTCTGCACAGCTGACGACACTCACCGTCTTCGGCGGATATAGCTGAGGGAGGATCACCGCTCCGCAGGACGCGCTTGGGCCGCGCCCGGACGAAGCCCGGACCAAGGGCGGGCCCGTCTGTGCCCGTCCGTGACTGTATGAGGCTGGGCTGGGCCCCCCCCTGTGATTTGTGTTTGGGGGCTGAGGGCTATCCCACGGGAACCCTACACTCATCGAGTCGTGGTGAGTTTGCTTGTTTTTCCTTGGGGGTTGCCCGGCCTGGGAGTTTACATCAGTGACACTATTGTTTAACAAGTTTGGCTCACTTGATAAACTGAGGTGGCCGGGGACGTTTGGTCAGCCAAGTCCAAATTGAGATTGTCTTTACATCATTGCCTAGCAGCTGAGCGCACTGTGTCTGTTTGCTAGGCTCCCCTAGTGTCGCCCTGTCTTTTAAAACCCTGTTGCTACCCCTGGATTTTTTTTTGTTATGACTAGGCGCAAAGCTACGATGTCAACGTCTGCGACTGCCACTGCCACTGCCTCGGTGAGGAGGGAGACGGGTGCTGTCTCGTCAGCCTCTACTATGGACTCTTTTTTACAAAGGGCTGCCTCTGTACTGGACAAGGAGATCGAGACGGTGAACAGGCGCCTCTCGGGGTCTCTTAGCATCCCTCCCTATTTTTCCCCCATGGAATTTTGTATGCCTAAGGAAGGTGACACGAATGAACAAGCAGTACGGACAAACAGCCCTGGGCCTTATTCGGACTTACAGAGCGGCACGGGGCCTTCAAATACTTTACCTGCCGACTGTAACCGAACTTTAGTGCCGGTGGCACTCTCGCCGGTTGTTGTAATATGTAATAGGGAGGGTGGTGATTTTACAGATGCTACAGATAAACAGGGAAATGGTACTTGTTTGGTTAACAATGCATTGGTACTTCCCCCAGCTCATCTAAGTCTAGGTGAAACTCCGGTATTGAGTGGGACCCCGCGGCAGGGTAATGGAACCAAAAGAAAAATTCAAGCTAATGGGGGTAAAGCGAAGAAAGCGAAACCCAATCTGGTTCCTAAAACCCCTGTATTTGACCCAGTTTCTTCTACCATCCCCCCTACCCTGGATTTCCCTGGGGCACTATTAGCATTTCAGTCAGTATTGTCTGAAATGTTAGACTTAAAATTGAGTCCTATTTTAGAGAGGCTGTCTCGAATCGAGGACAGCTTAGCGTCAAGTAACGCTGCGGAGGCGGCGCCTCCAATAGGACCCCCTAGTGTTGTCCCAGGCCAGAAGCTTGTACGGGTCCCTGAGCTACGGATCAACCAGCGGAATCCCCTAGATCAACCTTTAACCTCTTCACTAACGCAGCCTGTAGTACAAGTGGGGCCTGGGGACATGAGTCTAGCAGCAGGGCCGAGAAGAGTCACCCCAGTAATTGGGAATGGCTCAGGTGCTAGTCACCGCCCTAGGGATGGGAGGTTGGAGATAAGTGAGGTGCTAACGAGTCTTCCAGTAATAGACCTACCACCTGATTCCACTGCTTATGTAGTAGTCTTGGGGAGTGTTCCATCTCTCCCCAGGGGGACCAATGAGGATTTTGGGCAGTTGAAAAATAAAATAAATCATTGGCTCACGCACAACACCGTTCTGGGTGCCCGTGTGGCTAAAAACATCATCATGGCTCGCAGGGTTAGCTGGATTGGGAGCTCGCGAAAAACAGGCACGGGTGATTGTGTAATTATTAATTTTGATAACCCCCATATTGCGGGCAGGATTTTGTTCAGGGATAATCGTCACCCTAAACCAGGATCTGTTATCAGGGCCCTCCCATTGTTTTTTTTTATAAACCCGATTCACCAAGGGAATTGCACTCCAATGCCCTTAGGGGTCATTTAGAATACCATATGCTCATCAGCTAATTCCCTCGGCCCATTTACCATCTGAAAGACTTGGATCGCATGAAGTTTGTCCCTCAGTGGAATTAAATAACAGATTCTTTCCACTAACAGGGATGGAGGAGTGTGGCTGACTAAGGAATAGTACGTCCCATGACAATGAGCTTGATGCATTCAAGCTGCCTCCATTAGAGAGTCTTGAGGAAAACCGAGTCTTAACAACTAATAAATTCTTGTCCTGGAATATCGCAGGGTTAGCAAATAAATTTAACGATCCACTATGGCTGCAATATGTGAGGCAATTTCAGGTGATCAGTTTCCAAGAAACATGGTTGGTGGGCTGTGATCTATTCCTGGAGGGTTATAAGGCTTTCTTTGTTCCAGCTATTCCTGTGGCAAGTGGAAGACCTAAGGGTGGTTTGGTTACCTATATATCCTTGGATGTTGACTGTCAGATCCGGGTGGTGCCATCCTCATGCCCGGGAATATTGGCATTAATAGTAAAAAAGGGAGATACCAGCTGGGGCCTCATTAACTTTTATAACTCCGTGGCAGATCTTCCTGGTGCCTGTAATATCAACATCTTGGGCACATTTATTAGACAGACCTTTGGCTCTATTTTACATAACCTTATGGTTTTTGGTGATTTTAATATACATCCTTGTGGTAACCCTATGTCAACTTGTATATCTGAAATGGGCTGTCCGCAAATGAAGGGGTTTCATTTTGAACATCTTGCCCAGGGGGAATTGTTGAATAACCTGTTATATGAATATGATATGATGTCCATGATGTCCTTAACCGCTCCGCACATCACATTCCCTGTTCCAACCTTTAAAGGGAGAGGCAGGGGGTCATTTATTGACTTTATTTTAATCTCTTCCTCCTTACAATCGTCATTTTGTGGTTTCAATATTGTTGAGAGTGAATTTAGCGACCATAATCCCCTTAGTGTTTCCATGAGGGGCCCATTGTCAGCACGTATTGGTGAGATAGCATCCAGGGGATTACTTAGACCTACGGACAGTAAACGTCGTCTGAAATGGTCCCAGATCTCCCCAGTTAAATTTTACCAGGCAGTTAGAGACTCCTGTGCTCAGGAGCTAGCACGGTGTACCTCGGTATATTCTTCCCCAGGTGAGGTTATTGGTGCCTATGAATCTATCTCTTATAAAGTTGGTGAAATTTTAAGCATTCCGGCAGGAAGAATAGCTAATCCTGACCCTAGATGGGTCGATACTCCTTGTTTACGGGCTGCGAAGAATTTGAGGGAAGCTCTGGCCTTTAAACCAAGTAATCAAACCTTAGTGCGTACATGAAGTAAAGAATATAAATTATCCCTGGCTAGACGGAAGGGTGCTTTGAAAGAGGAGGCCTGGAGGGAGTTGATTGATTCAAGTATCCTCAGGAATAGCTCCAGGTTTTGGAACATTGTAAACAGCCCTCTTCTTGCACAGGAAGTGGGGGGGGGGCCCTAGAAGCGCATATCACCGAGGAGGAATGGGTGTCCCATTTTAAATCAATGTTTGATAGTCCAATGGATCACCCTTGCCCTCTTTTAGAAGGGCGGGTTATAAATGCCTCTGTAATGACTTTCGAACAAGGCGAGGTTGAGGTTGGCATTGCAGGGCTATCCTCTAACAAAGCGCCGGGCCCAGATGGCATTCCCCCGGACTTGTTTAAGTCCAATCCCTCCTTTTGGGCACCGGTATTGATGGCGGTATTTAATGCAGCCGCAAAGAGTGGTTGCCCTCAGTCCTGGGCCACTTCCACTATAGTTCCTGTTTTTAAGAAGGGTGACAAGAATAGTACCCATTGTTATAGGCCTATTTCCCTCCTCGACTCTGTGGTCAAGTTTGTAGGTCGCATTCTCCTGGAGAGATTATCCACTTGGGCAGAGGAGCATAAGATTATGTCGGATGTTCAGTTTGGATTCTGTCCGGGCAGATCAACGGTTGCCCAATGCCTCAATCTATCCATGCTACTGAGCAAATACACAGTCGCCCGCCCCGGTACTGTCTATCTTGCCTTCATGGACTTGTCGTCCGCTTTCGACTGTGTCAACAGGGTCAAATTGTGGCAGTCCATGAGGGTAATGGGGATGGACAACAGTGTTGTTAACTTTTTAGAGGACTTGCACAAGTCTACTACGGCCAATGTTAGGTTCTCTAAGGATCTCAGGGTTACCAGGAACTTGGAAATTAAGAGGGGAGTACGGCAAGGCTGTATTTTGGCTCCATTTTTGTTTAATCTCTACATTAACAAGCTGGATAGTGTATTGAGAGCCACGGGGGTAGATTTTCCTTGTGTAGGGAGGCGTGGCATACCTGTTTTACTTTATGCAGATGATGCCGTCCTTTTATCTAGGACCGCATTAGGTCTGCAAGTTTTATTAAAGGCATTTTCTAAATTTATGTTGGACTGGAACCTGGCAATAAATAATGCAAAATCTTATATAATGCAAGTGGGGCAACGTTCCAAAAAAGCTTTCAATTTAGTGTTGGTCCGGCAAAAATCCCACGTACGAATGTTTTTTCATATTTAGGGGTTCTCATGGACGATCAGTTAAAGTGGGGGCCACTAATTTTGAGGAAAAGGGGAGACCTGACCCGGGTGAATGCGGCAATTTTTAACTTTGCATCAAAAATAGGGAGGAAACCGATTGGATCCATGTTAAAAGTGTATCAAGCCAAGAGCGTGGCAGCAGCTAGCTATGGAAGTGAAATTTGGGGACATGTCGCTGTGGATTCTCTTCAGGTGATCGAGAATAATTTCTTAAAGCGCCTGCTGTGTGTCCCGCGTGGTCTATCCCACCTAGCGGCTCACGAGGAGTTGGGGGTTCCTTTTTTAAGTGATACCTTGGACTTACGCCCTCTTGTGTTTTGGTTGAAGTGTTGGTTGAATGAGGAACTAACTCTTAACCATCTGATATTACGAGAATGTATGTCCCTTGATAATGCAACCCGAATCCCCTGGTTAAATTATATTAAAAGTAGCTTTGAAGGGGTAGGGCGTGTTGATTTATTTCTCAAGCCTGAAACTATTGTGAAGAAAGATGTGGAATCAATCAGGGAAGCCTTTTTAACCCAAAGAAAAATGGATAGGGACGTACAGGAGTTGCAGAAGTTAAGTGTACGTAAGTTTTTAATGCTTAAAACAACTCCGTTGACGGAGCCTTATCTTATGGGGCCCCTATCTACACACGAGAGGTTTTTACTTACTAGGTTTCGGATGAACCTTTTTCACCTCCTGTTAGCAAGGCCCAAGGGATGCAGTAGAGGTCATGTGCTAGCACCCTGTGGCTGCGACGGTCAGTCTCCACAGGATTTGCTGCATTTTATGTTTATATGTAAGTTTTATGCAATCCCTCGAAGGCACTTTTTGGTTCCAATTTTAAAGAAGATGGATTTTACTCAGGCTTGCCCCGCCCTTTTGTACTTGCAGTTGCTGAAAGAGGACTGTTTACCCTTCATTGTGGGATATTTAAAATCCACTGTGAAAACCAGGGCTTGTTTGGATGTATAGTTAACGTATGCATCATTGGGATTTTATTAAGTTGTGAAGGCTCAGACTACTTTATAAGGTTAAATCCTCAAAGGAGTGATGATTTTTATGGCACATTGCACTTTGTGATTATAGATTAAATTGGGAGGCTGTGTAAGTTATTTTATTTTAACTTGTATTTTTAATGAATTGCGGTTTTTATGTAATTGTATGTTTGTAACTTTTATGGTTCTCCTCTGTGAAACCGAATAAAGTTTATTTGATTTGATTTGAGTCTCAGCGACGCTGTGTGCGTGTGCTTTGTGCAGCCTGAGACCTTCAGGAGGATCGGCCTGTGATCAGGGGCATCTGGAGTCCAAGCAAGGATCAGCGACGCGGTGTGTGTGTGCTTTGTGCAGCCTGAACCCCTTTGTGAGGATTGTCCAGTGATCGTGTGCACCAGAATCCAAGTGAGTCTCAACGCCGTTGTGTGCGGGTGCGTTGTGCACCGTGAGACCTTCGTGAGGATTCGCCTTGTTACCGTGTGCACCGGAATCCAAGTGAGCCTCAACACTGTTGTGTGCTGGTGCGTTGTGCACCGTGAGACCTTCATGAGGATTTGCCTTGCCATCGTGTGCACCGGAGTAAAGTGAGTCTCAGCGACGCTGTGCGCGTGATCTTCGTGCAGCCTGAGACCTGTGTGTGGAGTGCACAGTGATCGTGTACCCGAAGCATAAGGAAGACTCAGCGACACTGTGTGCGTGAGGTTTGTGGCAGCCTGAGATCTTCGTAACTGAAGCAGCCTGGACCGGCAGTCCCGGAGGAGCTGAGTTGCCGGCCCGAGCCGCCGTTGCCATTCCATAAAGCTGCATTGGAGGCCCAGCCGTTGGACGAGGAGAGTGAGTTCGCGCCCCCCAGGTAACGTGTGTCGACTCCTGGGGCGGGGCGCGGGCTCGGAGGGAGACACTCTCGGCCTCTCTCTCGTGCTGGCAGCGCGAGCCTCTGCTTCGGCTCGTATTGTGGCCCGTATTGCCAAGGGAGTGGCGGTACCGGGGTTGGAGTGCGAAGCTGCACTTTTGGATTACATCGTACCATGTTGGGGGGCAACTGTGAGAGGCTGACTGTAAGTCAGAAGGAGAGGTGGAGAGTCCGCCTAAGGCCCGGTGATCGGGGCCTGAGTGTATTACGCATTATTCCATTTCTGAAGAACAAAGTACCTGACTGTCGTTTTACACATTGCAACATTTCTGAATAACGGAGTACCTGATTAGAGTATTACGCATTGCATTATGCCTGCATAACGAACTACCTGATTAGTGTATGACGCATGGCATTTTATCTGCATAACGAACTATCTGATTGTCGTATGACGCATTGACTTGTTTCTGCATAACGAACTACCTGATTAGACTATTACGCATTGCATTATTCCTGCATACCGAATTACCTGATTAGTGTATTACGCATGGCCTTATTTTTGCATAACGACATATCTGGTGGTTGTATTACGCATTGCATTATTTCACCTTGCAAAGTGCCTGATTGTTGCGTTACACATTGCATTCTTTTCATTGCAGTGTCTGACTGCTACGTTACGCATTACAGTATTTTTACATTGCAAAAGTGTCATGTTCCGCTAGGTTAGGGCATCCTGTGTGACTGCGGGAGGGTCTGCTGGCTCCGAGACACATGCGGAGATCGGAACACTCGACTTCCGTTCCTTGGAGGTCGGCAGTCTAGCTTCACTCCGGATACCGCCTCTGCGGCATCTAGCGCTTCCGGGGGAAACCGCATTTGAACCGCGGTTTCCACCCGATCGGCGCTTCGGATTCAGTGTTTCCTGTTGCTTGCAACTTGCTGGACCAGGTATTTCCCTTACGCACTGGAGCGCACTTCCATAGCCTTGACAATCTGTATATAGCTGCGCTGGAGTTCGTTCCTTTGTTTGCCGTTCTGGAGCTCATTTCTATTCTACCTGCACTTTTCTTTCCGCGCTGGTGCGCTACACTTAGCTTGGCTCGACTTTCATTGCCATGCTAAAGTGTTTTCCCTCAGTTACTTTTCTTTCTTTGCCACGCTGGAGCGCCGCTTGCCTTAATTGTTTCTTCACGCGCTGGAGCACTATTTTACCTTATGGTTTGTAAGCGCTGGTGTGCTGCTTTTCCCCTCTAATTGAATTACGCGCTGGAGCGCTGTTTGTCTTATGGTTTGCACGCGCTGGAGCGCTACCTACCTCACTGTTGTCACGCCACGCTGGAGCGCTTATTCATATGTCATTGGATGCGCAGGAGCGCCTGTTGTTTGTTTAATCCAGGCTCCACATCTCAGGAGAGCTATCCTCAGTAACTCAACCGTGTGGATTACCTGGCTTCGTGGTGTCTTCCTGACAAGGTAAAGGCCGCTTTCGCATGTGCATATAATGGAGGAGCAGGGGGTATGATTGTGTGTCTGTGTCTTTACTAATAGGGGCTATTCCTTCTCTTCACAGTACCGGTGCTCACGGATAGACCCCAGACAGAGGGAGGTTCCTTAACCGGGCTACTAGAACACCACAGCATTATTCCTGGCTTCCTTCCCCGTGCCCATCGCCATCCTAGCCTGTTTTTAGTCCAGCTGGGATAAGGTGGGTCCGGTGGTGGTGGCTCATGTCGTCTCTGCGAGGTTGCTTCACAGGTTAAAGGTAGGACTTGTGGGGTACCTGACAAAAAGTGCCTGATTCTAGCATTATGACTGCATGATATGATATTAGGAGTACAGGAGAATGTTTAGAAGTGCTCATTGATATCGCCAGAACTTACAAGGGCTGGCTGGCCTAACAACCGGCCAGGAGAAATATTACACAACCTCATATGTTGGTTTTATATCGTGTGGTCTTATCGTATATCTTTTTACATAAAGTTTATACTCGTTTTTATAAAACTCGTGTGGAGTCTATTTGTGGTGTCATCTTTGGGTTATTGTGAGCGTGGTTGCAAATACTTTACACATCTGCCTTGAAGATAAGCCTGGCTGCTCATGCCAAGCTACCGAGGGGGTGAGCGGGGCTATCTAAGAAGGTGACCTTCCTTTCCCTGACGTTGGAACGCGGGTCCCTACTTGGCCTAAGGTACCTACCTCAGCCAACCAGGGATCCCGGGTCTAACAAGGTGCCTGCAGCAATTGGGTATTGACAACAGAGCTCTAAATCTGCTGTTCTCTTTCCTTACTGAGAGATCTCAAATGGTGACAATGAACCAGTTCCACTCTTAGCCTTTTTCGTTGCCATGTAGGGTTCCTAAGGGCTCTTCTCTGAGCCTCATGTTATTTAACTTCTACGTGTCCCCACTGGCTCAGTTTGTTCGCTCCTTCGGACTAAAGGCAGTGTCATATGCCGATGACACTCAGATTATCGTATCTATTTCTAAAGACACTCAGGCCACAGCAGAGATAACTTCAATCTCTGGCTGCAACCCCCTATCCATTGGGGTATGTCCCCAGGGCACTGGTGTTGAATCCTCAAATGAGGTTGATAATGGTAGAGCTAACGATTTAAATGAATACAATACTCAGGAGGTGATGTTGCTAGTATTCATATATTGTTGCTTCACAACATAAATTCCTTTGGTAGTCGAAAACTACATTTCCCAACATGCACGATGATTCACAATTCCATCATCCCAATGCATTTCGGCCGGCAAGGGCCTCCATCAAGGGAATATCTGAAAATAATCATAGAGTGCACCACTCAATATACAGGAACGAGACCATCAGAATCATTGTTACGATGAAAAAATAAACAGTGTCACATTTAAAAAGAACCAAAGAGTCGTGATAGGGTGGTGCCCGTGGATCGATAGTAAAACAATGGGAGGTGTCAATAAAAAGAAGTGAACCAAATTAAAAGCTATTGAAGTAGTGCGTAGTTAATTAAAATATAGAGGGTGCCAAGTTTAACATACGGGGTCAGGACTGGCAGCCAAATTTCAGTGAAACTATACACACGTCGGAGTTGAAAAAGTAGCGTATCAATACAGTGATCTTAGCGTACGCATGCAAAGGATTTCAATCAAAGTGCGCTCATAAGAGACAAAATAAAAGCTTACTGGTGCATGAAGGATAGTTTCCCGCAGCGTGGATGTTGTTCGGGCAAGTGATCTCGCGATAATAATCTGCGAACGTAAATTATTTTTAAAGCCGACGTAACATGCAATCGATGTAGGACTAAAAACGGCAATAGACATAAATAAAAGACTCGCCCAAGTGTAAATAGTAGTCCGCTGTCAGAAAATACGGCTGTGTATCAAGTAAGATAACGTGGTGAATGAAATAATGCCCATAGCTTATCAGTGAAAAATAAGCAATATGTTAGAGAGGGTAATAAGCTATGGTGAGTTAAAAAAATTTAAGAGAAAATATGAGTGAATAGAACAAGAAAATAAGGAGAAAAGAAAAAACAGGGAATATTTCACAGAATATTCGGAAACAGCTAGGGAAGCTGTTACATCACAGCTCAGAGGATGTGTATAGTCCCGGTCATAGGTAGCATTGAAATTCCATCCGCTCGTTCATCCCATGTGGCTTTAAAGAGTTCAGTAGGCGTATCCAATAGTTTTCTCGTTGTCGAATATAATTGTAGTTAATTCTCCCTCACATCTTTCAATGATTTCAAGAACACAACATTTCAGCTGACTGATATTATGACCAGCTTCGGTGAAATGAGTTGCCACAGTAGACTTCACTTGTCTAGTTCTGATGTTACTTTTGTGTTCATTTAGTCTGACCTTTAGTTTTCTTTCTGTTTGGCCGACGTACACTTTGCCACACGGACATTTCAATAGATATACAACATTAGCGGTATCGCATGTAGCAGTCACTTTTAATTTGATATTGTACCCTTTCATAGGATGTGAGATGCTTGATCCAGTCAATACGTTATTGCAATTGTTGCAATTCCAGCAAGGAATAGTGCCTTTATGAACCATGGAGGTATTTTGACTCATGGGTTGTTTGATAATTTCCCCCAAATTTCTTCCACGAGTATATGCAAAGATGGGTTCATGATCAAATATATGGTTAAAATCCTGTTCTAACTTTAGTATTGACCAGTGACGTTTGATAATTTTTTTGTAAGCTCCGCTCATTGTGGAGAATTTAGAAACCACAGTTATACGATTCTGTGTAGGTTTAACTTTAGGTGTTAATAATTCTTGTCTAGCTGTCAATTGGCAACGTTGTTGAGCTTGTATGAGTACTTCTTTTGGATAGTTGCGAGCCTTGAAACGCTGCATCATGTATTCCATCTGTTCATCTTAGCTCCTAGAATCTGACACAATCCGCTTTACTCTCAATAGTTGTGTATAAGGTAAATGGCGTTTCAGTGAGGGTTGATGAAAGCTACCAAAATGTAGGGTGTTGTTTCTGTCAGTAGGTTTTCTGAACAAATCTGTCTTGAAACCTGAAGAACATTTAGTGATTCTCACGTCCAGAAATGTTATGGTGTGCTCCTGGATCTCATGGGTAAATTGTATTCTCCCATCTATCTGGTTCAATTTGATAAGCTCATCGCTTAGCTCTGTAGCCGTTCCATTCCATAATAGGAAGATATCATCAATGAATCTTAAAAATAGTTTTGTGTGTGCTCTCCAAGATGGTAATGATAGTATGTGGGTTTCTTCAAAGCGACTCATGAAAATATTAGCATAAGATGGAGCGGCACAATTGCCCATAGATGTTCCGGTCTTCTGAAGGAACCATTCATCATTCCATTTAAAATAGCTATGCATCAAAGTGTATTGCAGTAACTCCATCAGGAAAATTTTCATTTCCTCATCATAATTAGTGTGTAACAACGCATGCTCAATTGCATCAATCCCAAGTTGGTGTGGGATGGAGGTGTATAACGATTGCACGTCAATAGTGCATAGTAGTATGTTCTCATTGTCAGTTACGGTAATCTGACTTATTTTTTTCAGGAAGTCAGAGGTGTCTTTAATAAAGGTGCTCATTTTCATCACTGATGGTTGCAAGTAGCGATCCAAAAATTTACCTACCCCTTCATGGAGGCTGCCTCTGGTGGAAACTATTGGGCGTAATGGTGGCTTAACCGGATCTTTATGTATCTTAGGTGTCATGTATAGGGTAGGACTTTTTGGGTTAATGGGAATCAGGAACTTCTTTACTTTTTCGTTTATTATTCCGTGGTCAAACGCCTTCTGGACTATGGTCTTGAGAACGTCTAAAAACTGATTCGTGGGGTTCATATCTAGCTTCATATATGTTTGTTGATCAGACAGATGGATCTCCACTTGTTCATTGTAGTAGCTAGTGTTGAGTACCACTAAGGCACCGCCTTTGTTAGCTTTTTGACACACTATCGAAGGGTTTTGAGCTATGGATTTTAAGATGCCATATTCTTTTTCAGTAAGATTGCCTTTTTTGTGTGTTCTTTTGAAGTTCAACTTGGCTAAATCCTGTTTAACGAGAGATTCAAACATATCAAGACTTTTATGACTGGTAGGTGCCATGAACGTGCTTCTGAACTTTAGCCCCATCAGTAGATCTATTGTGGGTTCCTGTTGGTCTGTGACAATATTCTCAAAGAAATGTCGTAACCGGAGTTTTCTCACAAGTTTAAAAAAACTGATTTCTAATTCCAATAGATTGGTGTGGCTTGTTGGCACGAACGACGTGCCTTTTTGTAGTGTTTTTAATTCCAATACTGAGAATTGGTAATCCGAGATGTTGATCACAAGGTTATCTATTGTCCTCCCTTCTTGGTTTTGTCCTTCTTGGCTGTGACAGTTCGAGTCTGGGGATGCTCTTTCTCGTTTTCTCTTTCTTTTGCTCCTCCTGGGTCGTCTCTGTCGACGGGGCCTACCCCTAAAAAAGAGGTGCCTACAGCTGTGGATGGAACCGTGGCTGATGTTGATGCCGACTGTTCATGTGGTGGTCTGGTGTAGCTAGACATATCACTGCTTGATGAAGATGTATCCGTATTCTGTGATTGTGGTTTACTTTGCCTCCGCCTGGCGTATATATCAGCCCATGTGTAAACTTCCCCTAGTTTATAGTCAATCGTATCACGACGGAACTTCCGAATTTTTCTTTCGTTTATTTACTGGGTATGTTTAGACAATTGATCATTAATATCTTGCAACACCGTGGTCCAATCTTCAGCGGGCATAGAGCTACTCAGTTCTGTTTTTAAAATGGATATTTCTTTGGACATTTCTTCAAGGATGTTAGATAGTTCTTCAATAATTAGTAAAATTAAGTCCAAGGAACAGTTGTTCAAAATAGCGAACCAACGATCTTTAAATCTTTGCACATTCTTACATAATGACGGTTTCAAGGGAATTCTTAGTCCTCGGGGTATTCTTTGCACCCTATGATATTTAAGCATGGTGCTCGCGTGCAATCTCTGGTTGATCTCCTTTTTAGATAAGTATAATAGCTGTCGAATATTCTGCTTCTTAGTACGATTGGATGTAAATTCGGTGGTCTCATCCTGGATGAGTGCGTATATTCTGGTGACTTCTTCGTTAGAAAATGCTAAAGTCTCTGCTCTCAAATCAGTTAAATTTGAAATTTCCTCATATGCCATATTTGTATGTGGCGTGCTACGTACTTAGTTCAGACGAAGTTAGTAGATATATGATGGCTGTGCATGTATAAGCTATCATATATCTAATAACTTCAATATCTGCATGAAGTCTGTAGCCTCTTGGATTTTCCAAGAGCTACTTGAAGCTGAATGGAGAGAAGACAGAAGTACTGCTTTTTGGTGGTCTTACTTCAATTTGGAATAGCAACTGGTGACCGGACATGTTAGGCACACTTCCTATTCCAATGGACAATGCTAAAAACCTTGGCGTCCTTCTGGACAGTGAGTTATCACTAGACTCAAGTTAACCGTACAGTCTCAACTTATTTCTGGACAATCAGAATGCTGAGGAAGGTATTTCCATTTATGGCCCTTCTAGCTCGAAAGCACATCGCTCTTGCTCTGGTCTCCACAAGGACAGACTATGGTAATGCGATCTACCTTGAGACCAACAAGTCAACCCTAGCAAAGCTGAAACTTGCGCAGAATGCACAGGCACGACTTACGTTGGACATTCCTGAACAGCATTCTCTGTCGAAAGGACTCAGAAAACTGCACTGGCTTCCAGTAGAGAAACGTGTATGGTTTAAGACCTTATGTTCAGTAAATAAAGCTCCGTATGCAGCAAGTCTAGCTGATATCAAAGTAATGTTTAAATGATATGTGCCCACTAGAAATCTCCGCTCAGCACACCAAAATTGGGTAACAATTCCCAGAGTCCGGTAGAAGAAATGGGGAGGCAGAGCTTTTTCAGTTGCAGCGGCAAGGCTCTGGAGCATTCTTCCCCACTATCTTACATCCCTGAAAATGCTCCCCCTCTTTAGAAAAGCTTTAAAAACTTGGCTGTTCACTTTATAGATAGGCACAGTATCATCTGTATTCTAGCCGTTCTCTGCATGGTTTTCAATACTACAGCACCTAGACGCCTATTGGCCTTTGTGTGTTTTATAAATCTTGGCCATTCATTCATTCATTCATTCACAAGATGTCCTCATAGAAAAGTCCAATAGAGAGGAAAAGCTGCAGTTGAGCTATACTACCAATAGAGGTCCTCACTGAAGAGTACAATGTAGATGGAAAACTACAGTTGTGTGATACTACCAATAGACATCCTCCCAGAAGTGTACAATGGAGATGGAAGGCTACATTAATCTCTTGTACAAATAGAGATCTTCACACATGAGTGCAATGAAGATGGAAAGCTTGATGCATTATACTATCAACAGAGGTCCTCACAAAACCGTACAGTGGTGCCATAACCCTTTTGGGTGTCTATTTAAACTTTGGAAGAGCAAGTTATGCAAAAGGCACATAACATTGACATCTTGAGAAAATGAATATAGTACTGCTTCGCACCTTTGTATTTTTTTGTGCTTTTCATATTGTATTGTTGGAGGTAGTGTAGTGGTCTGCCCTCTCTTTCTCTTGAAATGGTTACGTGACTCACTCCCTAAACCATTATTGAAATCCGAGCCAATCCCTTCCTGAATAGTAGCCTAAATAGTGCAATTACCGAACCTGTAGTCTAACATGAGAAAAATTGATTGTTAATTAAAGTACCCACTAAGTACTGCTTTCCCACAGTGAGGTATTTATCACATGTGGTAAATACCTTCTATTCTGACTTTTGGCTTCATAAATGTACATGGAATGCAGAGTCAATATTTATTGCACTGACAAATCTGCATGGTTTGCAATAGTACCTGATCTTACTCTTTCCTTTAAGTTCCACCTTTTTTCACTACTGATCTTGGCTTCATCACTAGAGTTTCAATCTTCTCATCACCTAACCAAGGCTTATTTTATTAACTTTTCTAACTCCATCCACCTTAGGCCCTCTTTCTAGGGGGCCATTAATCCGAATGGAGCCAGTAACTCGAGTTACTAGCCCCATCTGTGCTACATGTCCTGCAGGAATGCAACACGTCTGGAGAGAATCACCTGGACACCCTAGCTGCCAATATCAAGTTAATTGTCAGGGCAAAATGTGCAATTCACAATTCCCCAATCTGTATTTCTCAGGGGCACCTTAGGGTCAAGCACAAAATGACATGCAATTGTTGTTCAGCCCCCACCCGCAATTTAGTACTGATTCCTGCAGTATCCATACCTATGGGGGTGGGGTGAATACTGGATTGTACTCCAGCCAACTTGCAGTGGAGCCCCAGGTGTTGTTCCACTGATTTCCTGACACTATTTTGACCTTATTTGTTTCTGGCTTTGTTATCTCCCTCACCTCATTTTATGTTCCCTTGCAATTCCTACGCTCATTTCTCCCCACCAACAGGGCCGGACTGGGAACCAAAAGTAGCCCTGGCAAAGATGCTCAAATCAGCCCTGTTTCCTTTCTCTATCTCCATTAACATTCTCTCTCTCTCTCCTTCTCTCCCCTCTCTGACCTCCAGGTCTCTTTCCTTCCCTTTCTCCCTCTCTTTTGAAGCCCCTTTTGCCTGCTGTAGTTAATCTCAAGGAGCTGGGGAAAGTGACAGAGGAACTAGGAGCTGCCCCAGGCTTTTAAAAAGCATTGGCAAAGCCAATAGTCTCACCTATGCGAGAGCTATTGGTTTTGTCGATGTGGTTTAGCCATCTTGTACAGCAACATGGCTGCTGTGCAGCATGGCTGAAAGTTATGAAAAAATAGTGCTGTGCTGCATTCTATAATTATGAAAAAGAGCTATGACGTGGCAGCACTGGACCCGTTATACTGCTTTTTTTCTTCCAGCAGTGCTGCACAGCAGCCGTACTACATAGCTAAAATACATCTACAAAGCCAATAGCTCTCACATAGGTGAGATCTACTGGCTTTACCAATGATTGAATTTATTGCTGGCTAGGAGGGAGGGGGAGGAATATGGAGGGAGGGGAAGCATTTGGGGCAGAAGAACAACAAAGGGGATGGAAATGTGAAATTAAGGTTAGTGGCTAGACAATGGAAAGTACTTTGTTGCTGGTCCTGGATATACTGTGTTTCCACGCAATCTATGAACATTATTAATCCTTGAAGGCAAACAAGTCAGTTGAGCATAAATTGCAATTGTGCAAAAACATTTTTATAGGTCTGGTACTTTGAACTCATTACTCAATCCAAGTGGCTAGTAAATTAATTTGCCAGTCACAGAGTCCCTTTGATCTTGTGGAAATTGCACTGGCCTGGAGTGTTTGGCAGCCGTTTGTCATTTATGTACATATGACTTTTTTAGTTTACTTTTTGTATGTGCTTAGAAAGATTCACATCGCTGCTTGGATCAAATGAAAGCTTGGAAATGCCAAGCTCAGAGCTTACATTGAGCGTAATTGCAGTAATCTTTGTCTCACTTGTCTTGCAACTAAAATAATTTGAACTTTATCACATTTATGACCCTCACCCTCTGAACAGTTTTTTGGGCTAGGGAGCAATCAGCCCCATATCTACTAAATCGGCCATGTCTAGTGCTAAACTTGCAGACAGTTCTTGCTTCGTAGCAAAGAGCACTTCACATGCTGAGATATTGGAGTCTAGTAGATAAAAGTTAGGAAAAAAACGCTATGACACAGTGGCAGTGTCATAGCACTCTTTTTATTTACAGAAGGAGTGCGGATCAGTCTACAACACCAAGGGAGAGAGGGTGAGGGGCAGAGGGACACGGGCAACAGAAGATGGGTGGGGGAAGTAGGACCTGGGGACAGCACAGACAATGAAGGGTATTAGGGAGGGGCTGCTGTAAGCAACAGCAAGCACATCAAGGTAGGACGGATGGGGGCAAGCAACATGGGGAGAGAGGGACACTGAGGGGGCCTGCTGAAAAGTCGCACTGGTACAGTGCTTAAGCCCAGATTTGATTTTGCACCATCATTTACCAGCAAACATCCACACCTGATGGAAATTACGCAGTTTTAGAGCTGCTATGCAGAGCTGGGGGTGGGTGTTTATTAACGGCCGGCCTGGTGCTGCTCTCTGCTTTTGATCTCGACTTTACAGCTCCTGATTGACTTCTTGAGCCCCAGGGAGTGTTGTAAAGGCACCAAGGCCAGCAATGCCTGAATAATAAAACACTCCCACGAAGTAATCGGGCTATTAACCCAAGTGGATAAACGTCAGTGAATAAAAGCACTATGGCAAGTCATAGCTCTTTTTAAAAAAAATTCATTATGGAGGGATGGCGGCTCAGTAGGCAACATGGAAGGAGGGAGGGAGGGGGCAACTCGCACAACGCAGGATGGGAGGGAGGGCATTGGGTAAACATAACAAGGAAATCAATGGAGGGTGGGTGGGGAAGAGCAAGCAATACGAAGGAGGGGCACAGAGGGGATAAAAAGTACACAAGAGGGCCTGCTGAAAATGCTGCACTCTGGCTGAGTGCCTAAGCCCAAAGAAAAAAGTAGCACCTAACAAAATGGGCTGTGGAAGTACTCAAGTAATGCAGCCAGGCTCCAGAAGAGGCACAAAATCCGAAGAGGGTGGAAGATTATGCCAGCTGACCTATAAGAAGCAAACAAATAAATAAATGAAAGTGACACTGAAGCCAACTAATTGTAAGTAGTGGACGGTCTCTAAGCCCACTGATAGAAAACAACATGTTTCTATGAAACAGCGCATGTGCTGTCTAGGCAAGACCTAAAAATGGGCATCCCAGGGAAATGCCCGATGGAATAAAAGGCGAGTCCATCCATGCACATCCCTTCAAATTCCTTCTTATGTCTCCTGCCTTGCTTCCTCTTGCTTTCTGAATTCTCCCATTTATTTTCCTTTCTTCTACATCTACCCCCATACTCTCTCTCCATCACCTTATAGTTCACTTGTTACTTTCTAACATGCTCCTTTTTAGGTCGAGCCTAGGCACTGCTTGAGCTGTCTCTTCGAGAAATGTTGTTTACACTTTATGGGCTTACAGCCCGCCCTTTGCCTTTGTATTTGTTACTGTGATTGCACCTTAAAAAGGCTTGCTTGCTAGTGGATAATCTTTCCTCTTTGTCACTCCTTGTTGTCATAAGTTTCCTCCGGCGAAGAAGTGCCTAACTACGGGTATCGTTCTACTTTAATGCTTATCTGTTCGTTTTGGGGCACTATTTCTTTCTTAGTTTCCTACCCGTGTTTGACAAAGCTTCCCTTTTCATTTGCAGAGCATTCTTGCTCTGGGCTCCACTCCCTTTTTGTAAACAGGCCTGTAAATCTTGTTCTTATCTTGTCACATTTGCAGAGCCTTCAAGACCGAGAACAAATGTCAGATGCTGTTTTAAGAGGGCGCCTGTTCCGTGCCCCCTGGAAACTAACTCTTTGCTGATAGAACACCTCTAATGGGAAAAGGTGCCGTGTACAAGCAGCCCACTTAGTCACTTCTTTGCATTTTGAAACCACCCCTGCCCTTCTCCCATCTCCCCCACCTGCACCCCATAAAAGTGAATTACATGCTGGCGCTTGACAGAATGCAATGGAGAGGCACAACCGTAGGAGTTGTTGAAGGACAACACAAACTTAGAGGAGTGCTTACATTTTCAAAGTTTTCCCCTGTTGTGCATCCTCCCCCTGCGATCCATGTTGCTCTGTGTGCTGCAGACTGTTGCGTGTTTCTCTCCCCCCCCCACCATCTTCCATGTAGTTTCACCATCGTGGGCATCATCGCACCTTTTTAGGTCTCGCCTGAGCCAGCGCATGCGCTGCGCTGGCGAGACTTTTAGTAAGTGGGCTTCAAAAATCCGACCACAGCTTTTTGTGTGGCCTAGATCGTGCGGTTACGCGCACAGTTACGAGCACAGGCGCCATCTGGCTTTCCTGTCTCGTCATGACTCATTAAGTGCTTCGCTCGCGGTCACCCTTACAGCCCACGATCACTTTCACTTTCGCGGCCGCATCACTTTCACGGCTGCCCGGCCAATGCTTCTTTTTTTTCTTAACTTTTAGCGCGAGGAGCGCGCACGCACGCACCACTCTTGTGCTTGTTTTCGCCCGCTTTCTATTTTCTCTGTGATTCTGCGCTTCTCTCGCTCATTCACTTTCTGTTTCTCCTTCGCCTCCCACCCCTACATTTTGTGGTTCTGTCACTCTCGCTCTATTTTTATCCCCCTCTGTATTTCTGGTCTCTTTCTTCTCCAGCCACTTTAAATCTCTCCTTTCTTCCCTCATCTCTCTTGCCCAAGCCTTCCCTTTCCTCTATTGCGCTCTGTTTTTTCTTCGCACCTCTGAATTCATGTCTCCAAACTGTCTAGCTTGTCTTTTTATCACTCTCTATCTCTTTTTCTCCCCAGCCTCCTTGGTTAATCCTCTTTGAACTCTCTCCTTTCTTTCTGGTTCTGCTTCTCTTTGGCTGACTCTAGACCTCTCTTTGATTGTCCTCGCCATCTCTTGCACTCCCTCATTTTTCCTTGAGTTTATCCCTCTCTTTCTCGCTCTCGCGCCTCATCTCTTTCTCTTCCCACTCTTTCTTCATTTCCCTCCCTCTCTTTCCCTCCTGACTTTCCTTCTCCATGCTCTTTCCTTCGCAATCCTACTCTCGTTAGTTTTCCCTTTCTACCCTTCTCTAGCTGTCTCCTTTCTTGCCTCGCATTCTCTTTCTCTATATTTTCTTTTTCTCCTGCTCCCTTCTCTCACCCTGTATATCCTCGATGTATATTGGTCGTCCACTCTCTCCTACAGCCCACTCCCTTTCCAGCATGCCTTCCACCTCTCTCACAGTTTCTTCCGAGTTCTCGCCTTGGCCACGCCTCTTTTCTGATTCTGTCCCTGCAGTGGACCAGACCCTTTTCTCCCCCGCACAGTCAGCTCCGCTGCTTCCTATTTGCTTCCGATATGTAGCACCTATCCAGCCCTAGCCAGTCTCTTTTCGGTCATTTATTCATTCTATGTCTCTTTCTCTTTCTAAGTATTATTAAGTCTTCGGTCTCGTGCCCTGCACTTTTTTATTTCCCTCTTCTTTTCTTCTCTCTATAGCTCTTCTCTTACTTGCTTCTTTATTTCCTGACGAGGGCCCCGTTTGTTCTTGTTTTCTAATGCCCTTCTTTTCATGCAGCCTTTTTTTCTATTCTCACTATTCTTTCCAGTGTTTTCGACTCTTCTCCTCTACCATTTCCTCCCTTCTTTTTTCTGAAGTCCATCTGTGGCTCCTCTTAATCTCGTCCATCTTCCCTTTTTTTCCCTTGCCTTCGATCCCTTCATGCCCTCTCTCCTCTTCCCGCCACTTTGCCTCCCCTCCCTACTTCTCTCCTCCTTTCTCGCCTCCTTTTACACTCCTGCTGTTCAGCTTGCTTCCTTCCCTTCCCATGCTCGTTTTCCTTCTATTCCCATGACTCACTGCAGCGTTTCATTCGTACTTCTCTGCATTAATTCCTCCGTTCACTCTCTTTGCTATATTTTTTTGTTCCACTGTCCCGACCTCCCTTCTAACACCCTGTGGCCCTGTGTATTTTGTTGCTGGCATTCTTTAGTGAAATGTAGCGCACATTGCCCCTATATATTTCATCTTGTGTGTATGGCGTCTTCCCAGCTCTTATTCTGTCGTTCTCGTTCTTGCTTTTCCTCTGCAGCCTCTTCCCCTCTACGTTTCTATATTATACCGAGGCACATCTCTTTACCAGGCACATGCACTTTTGTCACTTAGGGAGCATGCAGTACCGAGCAGAGCGTTTGCAATGCGTATGTTTGCTTGTTTGTTGCTGGGATATAACTGCGTGTTAAAGAGTCAGAAACACGTGTGAGTGCACATGAGATTTGTGTGCGTCAGTGTTGCCGGTGAATGTAGGAGTGGCCATTAAAAGTAGAGACAAAGGAGCATCGGTGTGTGAGGGCTTACGTGCAATGTGTGTGTCTGTGTAGATTGCTTCTAAGTGTACAATGTATGCGAGCCTGTGTATGACTGTCTACGTCTGAAAAATGCGTATTTCTTTGTATTCTATATGTGTGCTTGCATAGAGGAGCATGTTTTTCTGTGTGTACCCCACTGTATGTTACATGTGAGCTTGTGCACGAGTCATTGTGTATGTAAACGCTTGTGCGTGTTTGCTTGTGCAATAAATGTGTACAATGATGTGTGTATCACATTTTATGGCGTGTGTGTGCTGTGGGAATGTTGTGCTTGTGCCTTTGTGCATGCCTGTGTGTTTGTGTAGATTGTGTACGCCTTTGTACTTGGTATATAGCTCCGTAGTAGTGCTACTATGTGTAAAGTATGACTGTGACTTTGAGCTGTGCGTTTGTGCATGTATACAAAAGCTTCTCTAACGCCTTTGCATGGTGCGAATTATTATTATTTTTTATATAGGAAGGACTGTGTTTATAGATAAGTATGCGTGTGTAATATGTGTATGCACTGCGTGTTTGTATTCCGTGCTTGGCTACGAACTCTGTTGTTTTGTGTGCCCTTCAGCATATGTATGTCTTTTTTGCGAGTACATGTCTGTGTGCATTTGTGTAATGTATGTGCCTTTGTGTGGTGTATGACTGCTCCCTGTTTTTGGTATGCGTATGATATAATATGTGTGCTTTCTATGTCGTTTTTCGTAAGTGTGGGGCATTGTGTTTGCTTGTGTGCGTGTTTTTGCTTTTGTTCAGAAAGATGACGTACGCATTTAGTATATAAAAGTATGCAGATGCATTTGCATAAAATATTCCCGATTGTGTGCGTTTGCAATATGTGTGAGATGAGCAAGACATTGGGAAATAGAAACATCAAGGAATTGTATTTCCAGTGATTGGTTAGAATACGCCATTTTATTTTCCGTACGAATAAAGAGATGTGCGTGGTAGGTGCGTTTTTTGTTTGCTGCAGGGCTACGTGACACGCATGCACGCCAAGACTCTGCATGTAGAAACAACAGGGCGCTCTTGTTTCCACAGAAATGTGGACACATTCAAATGTTTACAATTCACCATTTTAACATATAACATATTATTGGCAATCAGTTGGCAAACAGATTTCGCTATTTTTAATCTGCAAAGGTCTGGAGCTCGGCCTTTGCTATACTAGCCATACATGTGGCAAACATCCACAAAAATGTGTGCTATCCATAGTGGGGAAGAGCTCTGTTTTATGTAGGGTTAAAAGCCACACAGAAGACATCAATTCAAAATGTACTCCATGCTCATTCAGGAAGGCATCGCTCACAGATACCATCCCATCTCAAGAGCATATCCGAAACAAGCATTGGCATAGCCAATAGGTCTCGCCGTTGGGACCTTATAAGTGTTTAGTTATCCAGCACAATATCCTTGGTGCAACAACATCAACTGTTGCATGGCTAAACACTTATAAGGTCCCAAAGGCGAGACCTATTGGCTATGCCAATGCTTGTTTTCTTTTCTCACTATTCTTTCCAGTGTTTTCGAGTCTTCTCCTCTACCACTTCCTCCGTTCTTTTTTCTGAAGTCCATCTGTGGCTCCTCTTAATCTTGTCCATCTTCTCTTTCTTTCCCTTGCCTTCGATCCCTTCATGCCCTCTCTCCTCTTCCCACCACTTTGCCTCCCCTCCCTACTTCTCTCCTCCTTTCTCGCCTCCTTTTACACTCCTGCCGTTCAGCTTGCTTCCTTCCCTTCCCATGCACGTTTTCCTTCTTTTCCCATGACTCATTGCAGCGTTTCATTCGTACTTTTCTGCATTAATTCCTCCGTTCACTCTCTTTGCTATATTTCTTTGTTCCACTGTCCCGACCTCCCTTCTAACACCCTGTGGCCCTGTGTATTTTGTCGCTGGCATTCTTTAGTGAAATGTAGCGCACATTGCCCCTATATATTTCATCTTGTGTGTAAGGCGTCTTCCCAGCTCTTATTCTGTCGTTCTCGTTCTTGCTTTTCCTGTGCAGCCTCTTCCCCTCTACGTTTCTATATTATACCGAGGCACATCTCTTTACCAGGCACATGCACTTTTGTCACTTAGGGAGCATGCAGTACCGAGCAGGGCGTTTGCAATGTGTATGTTTGCTTGTTTGTTGCTGGGATATAACTGTGTGTTAAAGAGTCAGAAACACGTGTGAGTGCACATGAGATTTGTGTGCGTCAGTGTTGCCGGTGAATGTAGGAGTGGCCATTAAAAGTAGAGACAAAGGAGCATCGGTGTGTGAGGGCTTACGTGCAATGTGTGTGTCTGTGTAGATTGCTTCTAAGTTTACAATGTATGCGAGCCTGTGTATGACTGTCTACGTCTGTAAAATGTGTATTTCTTTGTATTCTATATGTGTGCTTGCATAGAGGAGCATGTTTTTCTGTGTGTACCCCACTGCAAGTTACTTGTGAGCTTGTGCACGAGTCATTGTGTATGTAAACGCTCGTGCGTGTTTGCTTGTGCAATAAATGTGTACAATGATGTGTGTATCACATTTTATGGCGTGTGTGTGCTGTGCGAATGCTGTGCTTGTGCCTTTGTGCATGCCTGTGTGTTTGTGTAGATTGTGTATGCCTTTGTACTTGGTATATAGCTCCGTAGTAGTGCTACTATGTGTAAAGTATGACTGTGACTTTGAGCTGTGCGTTTGTGCATGTATACAAAAGTTTCTCTAGCGCCTTTGCATGGTGCAAATTATTATTATTTTTTATATAGGAATGACTGTGTTTATAGATAAGTATGCATGTGTAATATGTGTATGCACTGCGTGTTTATATTCCGTGCTTGGCTATGAACTCTGTTCTTTTGTGTGCCCTTCAACGTATGTATGTCTTTTTTGCGAGTACATGTCTGTGTGCATTTGTGTAATGTATGTGCCTTTGTGTGGTGTATGACTGCTCCCTGTTTTTGGTATGCGTATGATATAATATGTGTGCTTTCTATGTAGTTTTTCGTAAGTGTGGGGCATTGTGTTTGCTTGTGTGCGTGTTTTTGCTTTTGTTCAGAAAGATGACGTACGTATTTAGTATATAAAAGTATGCAGATGCATTTGCATAAAATATTCCCGATTGTGTGCGTTTGCAATATGTGTGAGATGAGCAAGACATTGGGAAATAGAAACATCATGGAATTGTATTTCCAGTGATTGGTTGGAATACGCCATTTTATTTTCCGTACGAATAAAGAGATGTGCGTGGTAGGTGCGGTTTTTGTTTGCTGCAGGGCTAAATGACACGCATGCACGCCAAGACTCTGCATGTAGAAACAACAGGGCGCTCTTGTTTCCACAGAAATGTGGACACATTCAAATGTTTACAATTCACCATTTTAACATATAACATATTATTGGCAATCAGTTGGCAAACAGATATCGCTATTTTTAATCTGCAAAGGTCTGGAGCTCGGCCTTTGCTATACTAGCCATACATGTGGCAAACATCCACAAAAATGTGTGCTATCCATAGTGGGGAAGAGCTCTGTTTTATGTAGGGGTTAAAAGCCACACAGAAGACAACAATTCAAAATGTACTCCATGCTCATTCAGGAAGGCACCGCTCACAGATACCATCCCATCTCAAGAGCATATCCGAAACAAGCATTGGCATAGCCAATAGGTCTCGCCTTTGGGACCTTATAAGTGTTTAGTTATCCAGCACAATATCCTTGGTGCAACAACATCAACTGTTGCATGGCTAAACACTTATAAGGTCCCAAAGGCGAGACCTATTGGCTATGCCAATGCTTGTTATTTTTTAACCATACCCATTCCTATGCCAGAGGCGGCTGGTCTTTTAATAAACTGTATGTTTACGGTCCTCTCTGATTTTTCTTATGTAACCAGAATGACCCTGGCATTGTTTGCTGTTTGATTATGTCCTTTGTAAAGCTGTGCCAGTGCCTCTAATGAGTTTCACTGCATTAATAATCAGTGAAGTTACAAAAATGATTCAACTGTGTTTACAGCAAACTCTGCCGCATTTTTGACGTGCAAAGTAAAGCATAGCTTCCCTTTCAATTTGCAGAACACTCTCGCTCCAAGCTGTGCTCCGTTTTTGTAAACAGGCCTGTAAATCTTGTTCTTATTTCGTCGCATCTACATAGACTTTAAAGACTGAGAACAAATGTCAGACACTGTTTTCAGAGGGCGCCTGTTCCGTGCCTGCGCCCACTGCCTCATCCCTGCTTGGTTATTTTGTTAAGAGCACTTCACAGGAGCGCAGCATCCTTGCTACACAGCTGACCAGGTTAACATTTTAAGGGCTGGAGCAAAACATCTAAAAAAGTAAATTACGTGCTAGCGCTTGACAGTACATAACATAAAGGAACAACCATGGGGGTCGCTGAAGGACACACAAACTCAAACAAGTGCTCATCTTTGCCCCCGCCTTTACCCATCTTGCGTGTTGTAAGCGTGTTTCAGGGCACATTTATTTTAACCACTCTTTAAATTGCAAAGCACTACTAGGCACTTGTATTTAGAAAATGAATACTACATTGATGCCTGGGATAAAGGCTATACATTGACCAGTACTTGATGACTATACCAACCAGTTATTGTAATGGTATCTATCAACAGTACACATGCTTAACATGGGCAGATACTGAGCACTGGCACTTTTTATTTGCTATAGTGGGCACAAGCACATGTCTGAAGAGATGCTATACTTCCAATGAACTGGAAAGTAACAGCAGCAGGTACTCTGGAATACTGAGTACCTGCACGTCTATGCAGTGGCGTAGCAATGGGGGGTTTGGCAGTGGTCCCCCCCCCTTCATGCACCCGCCGTGGGCGGCAATGCAAAAACATCCAGCACCCCCCGCTCTTTCACTCAGCCGCCGGGCGGCAAAAGCAGTGACCGCCACGGGTGGCACAAGGGCTAGCTACGCCACTGCGTCTATGCATCTTTGTAAAGTGCCGAGAAGAAGTGTAAGACTTTTGGTGGCTCAAGATCAACCCTTCTCCCTGAACGAGGCCATCACTTCTCATCAGAGCTGCAGTATTTTTAATGTACAGATGCCAGCAAGTCTCTAATGTGTCTGGCACCAGCGCTGTGTCTGGGACCCTGCTGCAGACACTTCTCTGTTTCACTGTTGCCTCTATGCACGACCTGTAAGACAATAATAAGGCTGTAGTAATCACGCATACACTGATGATCGGTTTCCTTATTTACTATGTCGAGTAGGTCGGTAATACAAGGATGCTTGCAGCAGCAACACAAACTCCTCAAGGAATGAGATAGCACATTCCAAACCCCATCGTAAGTACCCATTCCAAATGGCATCACTACATTGTAGACAATCTACATTCCTAGATCTACAATCCTAGATATAGGACCATATTACTACAGAGTCCCAAACAGGCGCTTTTTGGATGGGCTGCAGCACTGTAATGAATCAGGACTCCTCTGCAGAGCTGCAGTATTTTAAAGGGGGCTGCGCCCACACCGCTCTGCTGCTGGATCCCCTATACTTCATTGAGTATTACTGAAGCTTCCACATTGGTCAAGTGTTGTGCAGGTACAAGCTTTAAAAATCTGCCCCTGTTTGTTATTCATGCTGCCACAGATCGGCGGCTTTGTAGCACTTGCGGAAATAAGGGCTGCTGTCGTAACCCCTCCAAGGCAGCATAGATGCCAAGCTGTCACGTGGGCTAGCGCAGCCAGTATTTGTAGCTAACACTCAGCCTACTGGGATTTAAGGGGGGTATGCCTAGGATGAGCAACCAAAACTACAATTCCCAGAATCCAAGTGTTCTTTTGGGTAAAATCCAGAATTCTTCAAAGGTGTCAAATAAGCCTGTCACAGGAGTGTGATTACTTACAGTACGCTCCACAAGCTCATTCTGAACCTGGGGCATGGCTCTGCTATTGGAAAATATTACAAAATCAATTGACACCCCGGCTAAAGTACAAATTAAAAACAGTGTATAGTAATAGTATTGCTTTTCAATCCCTGGCGGCCAGTGTTTGAAATGGAAAAATAGAAGTGCAGGTACTCTGTACTAGATTGCCTGCATGTTTTCGAGAAGTGCCTGTACTCTCCAATTAAAGGTATTACATCTCTCGTGAGAAGTGCCGGTACTGTCCCGCTCAAAATAAAAAAGTGCCGGTACTCAGTACCGGGCAGTACCGGCCCATTTAAAGCACTGCTGGCGGCACAGCACTTAAAATAATGTGCTGCATGGCTACACACTTATAAGGTCCAAAAGGCCAGACCTATTGGCTTTGCCAATGCTTGTTCTCAGCATCCCTGTACTCGGCATATCATACCCTCGTCTTTTCAAAGGTCCCAGTTCCAAGTGGGTCTTTTTGGCCGGCCTTCATCTCATCCGCTCCCCTGATAAACTTCGCTAGGTTTTACCTCGTGAAACCGGTCAGATGAAAACAATGGGAGTGCGATAATGACCTCATGACTCAGAATCCTGATCCGTGCGCAAACTCATTGTTTGTACAAGGATCACAATTGTGACCCGGGCTAAAGAGTTCTCTTTGATGTCCTCTTTCGCACTTTCTCTTTTATATATCTCTGCTTTCCCTTTAATAATGCGTAAATCTGCCTCTTTCCTCCTCGCGCCATCTTTTCTTTCCCTTGCCTATCCCAACTTCATAACTCTGTCCCGGCACGCGGGCCCTTACGCACCTTCATTCTTTGATTTCCATTTTCATTCTTGCTCTTTCCTTTTTATTCTGCTCTTGAGCTTTGTCACTCGGCCCTTGAGGTCTTGGCATAATCAGGCGTCATTAGCCCCAGCGCCCCCTTTTCTTGCACTCTTTAATTACTTGCTTTGTATTACTGGCGCTCTTGCCCTCCTGGATATCACCTCGATGCTTGCACACCTGCGTGTATCCCTGAGAGTGCTCGAGACATGCAGCAGCCACGAGGAAACGAGCTCGCCTGCATCTCCTCTCAAGACGTGACACGGTCAAGGTCATATTAGGAAAGAAGGATACATTCATTCAAAGAAAATCCCCGTGAGTTTCATATCGCCATAGCAACATCATCCGCTAGAATTCTCAACAGAGAGAAAGAACACGAACTCAACGAGTGAGACAGAGGCGCGCGGTGCCGTGATGGGGAGAAATACACCAATATGAGAGTAAATGTGGAGACAAGTTTGCAAACTGGAGCGAGCGGCAGAGAAGAAATCTTAGATTTCACTGGAGTCTGAAATACCTGTGGAAAAGGTTGGAGGTGGGCGAGCGAACAGATTTACGGGGACAGTCCAGTTAGAGCCAAGCCAAGGGTGTGGCTCAGATCTTAGACCCCAAGCAAGAGTCGAGCCCAGAAAATGTTTGCTTTGTAAATCACACAACAAACATAAAAATATAATAAAGTCGCTTTAGAGTTCAAAAAAGTGTATTTTGTTTGCATGAAGCTTTGACATTAGTATGTCACATTATAGCACTGCGAGCAGCTTATTAAAAATGTAGTGCACTCATAGTTTATGTTTGAAAACTGAGGTACATTCTCATGTAAATCCAGTACGTGCCCTACAACCTACACAATAGGTTTTTGTAAAGCTGGAATTCTGAACTCACATATTTGAAAGTGCTTTCATACAGGATAATGAAGAGAAAAGTGTTTTGGTGAAATAAAATATTTGACTAAGATCACACAATTTAAGCAGGGAAGCCACGATGTATCCAGGTTTTCTGTATCACTTTGAAGAAGTGGGTATCTATTTGTCTTTCCTTATGTCAACAATTTGTTTTTACCTCTGTGCATTTTTATATAGCGTGACCTCAACCCAAAGGCATTGGAGTGCTTAACATGAGCACCAGTTACATTATACAGGGTCACATTCATTGCTTATAGGCATGGTGAGATTAAGGGATTTTCCCACAGTATGCACACTCAGGTATTTTTCACACACATAAAAATAAATTGCTGCTTTGTGTAGGTGCAGATGAGAACAGAGACAAATAGGGCACAACGAGGGTCCTTCGGGCTTACAAACCTCCTGTCCTTTCCTGCCAAAGACCATCCCCCTGAATGCACACAGGTGGTCCAGGCTACTCCTCTCTCCTTTCGGAAAGTCCCTTTATCTCGGACAGTCAACAGTCAACCCAACCCGAGGAAGAAAGTAGCCCATGGATACAGTGACCAGGTGTCCAGGATTTGCCCGGACAGTCCCGGGTTTTAACCAGCTGTCCCGGCAGATTTCAGCAATTTTGGCTCATGTCCCGGTTTTTAGAAGGGGTCGACTGAAACCAGTGAGAAGCACTTATTGGGTGTTCTAAAGATGTGCTAGTTAGCAGCTGTTCAATAGAAGCAATTTATTGATTGGATGCCGGTTTTAGAAATTACATTTCATTTATTTTCTTACTGCTTCCTCTGTATTCCTATGTTGATAAGAGTTGTCACTCTGCGCAGCGCCGTTGATGTAAAAGCGGGGGCCGACACAGGTAAATGCGGTGAGTCGGGTGGTGGCGGGTTGGGAGCAGGCTGGGAGCGGGGGGAATTTGACAGACGACAGAATAGGTATGAATAAATAAATAACACCTATTCAGCTGTCTGTCAGCTTCCCCCCCTGCCGTGCCCTGCCCCGCCCCACCGCCCTGCCGCACTTACCTGTGCCAGCCACCACTAGTCGTTCTTCTATTTTTGTAAAATGTCCCGGTTTTTGGTTCTCAAGATCTGCTCACACTACCCCTGGGGGTAGGGAACAGGACCCTGCATGGAGAAATCTCAGCCAATCCCCTACTGGGTGCAATGAAAACTATGTGCCAGTGTGTTCAAACTCAGATCGCTAATTGTGGGTACGGGTTTCAGAATCACAGGCTGTTTAGCGGATGCAGAGACTCAAACCTAGTTTTAAAGTCAACAGCTCTGTCCCCAACGCCACATCCAGGGTACGAGAAAGGAGGCAGGCAGCTTGGCTTGCCTGCTTATGGGCTCAGCTTGGCTGCTTATGGGCTTGAGGAACTCGAACTGAGCGAGAGCCAGGCTTTAGGCTCAAGCCTGGCTCGAGCTTTCAGTGGCTCGCCCACCGCTATAAAAAGTGCAGCGTTTCCATGTGGTAGGCGGCTTGTGACATCAGGTATCACTTGTGAAAGAAAGAAAAATGATGTCACTGTTCTACTGTAATATTATGTTATACAAGGGTTGTGGTGTAACAACGAACCAGCATGTCATTTGAAAAACAGCCCCTTGTGCAACAAGTGCTACTGATGACTAGCTTCAGCAATCTGAGCTTTCTCTTTCACTGTGCACAGTGTGCTGCTGATAAGGAAACATTTGTGGCAGGCTGTTTATTTAGCACACTAATGAAATTCTGCACAGGAGGGCAGTCTACATGTTATAACTCTTTTTAAAATGGGGCTGCATAATACATTTGTACCAACCAAGTAGCAACAGCATAATTGTTTATTTCCACGCCACCATTTGCCTGCTTTTCCTGCGCCTCTAAGAGCGTTCGAAGCATGGCATCAAAGAGAGCATGAATTACGTATGCTGTTAGCCCAAAACCGGTCCCAGGATGCTTGTTTCCGGTCGAGGGAAGACATGGCTTGGCAGTTCGGGCTGGACTGTTCCCATGAGGCACAGGGTCAAGACTGATTTGCATATAGCTGTGTCTGAACTGGGGTGGCGGAGTGAGATAAAAAAATGATGATGGATTCAACCCAGATCTGTGACTGGGAGTGAGTGTCTAAAAAGTTTCAACTCTCCGTCCATCATCTCCTTGTGTTTGCTGTGAATTACGTATTGGCAGGGGTTGGTAAGGAAGGTACACCACTTATTTTAAGAAAAAATACACATCTGTGCACATAAAGCTTCACCCTAGATTTCCTGTCCTCATCAAGGACCTATATCTTCTGCTTTGGTCCTTTTTTTCCTCCATATCTTTATAATGTACAATAGAGTGATTTATCATACATCTACATGGTGGTTGCTGGTGGGGCCCACTGCCAGGTATGTTTGGGAACTCATACTTATTTTATCTCCTCAGACATTGACCTACAGCAAGAGCGAAAAAAACACAAGGGGGGAAAAAAGGAGGAACAGAAAGACTCATCATCATCATCATCAGTAAAACTTTATACGGTCGTCAGACCATAAAAGTACAAATACATATATACAGCCCATTGGAGATTTAAAATTATTATGAAAGATATTTAAAAGCCTTCACAAAACATGAGCATAACAATTCTTCTTTGTAAGCATAGTTGTTTTCTTCTATCATAAGATTATTAAAAATAACCATAAAAACTGCCTGTCAAACACTTCATGAGACCTAATTCAAGGGTGCGGCAGGCTATTTAAAACTTTATTACAAATGAATGAAGAAGATAGACTAGTCTAGTAGTGCTACAGCTAGCATAAAAAGGGAGAGAGTGGGGGCCTAACAAATCATTCAGTGGCGTGAATTTATCGTACTCCGGTTCAAACCCCTCACCAACATAATCTAGACATGTTAGGATATGGCCGGGGTTAGTCTCTGGGCCTTCCTTCTAATTCCCCACATGTGACCCAGGAACTTCATGACTGAGCACACATATAATGGTCTTGTATCTGATTTTAGTATGCGAAAGGCTGCATTAGAGTCGCAAGTTCCCAGTTGCTTGTAAATGGGAAATATCAATTTGGCCCTGGACTTGGTGTATGCAGTGCAGGCAAAAAAGACATGACCTTTCGATTTGGTCGAGGCAGGACAGCAAGGACAGCCTTTGTTACGGGCAGCATTACATAACCAGGAATTTGTGAATTAATTTACGGGCAGGTTGCTGTGCCTAAATTGTATACATAGTTTCCTGTCGGCCGGCACCTTGATAAGATCAAGATAGCTTTCCAGGGAACGACTGACTTTGAAGTCCCTAAATTCCTCAGTTAATCTGCCCCGCTTGCTGTGCCTAGAATCGTTCTGCTCTACCAAGTCCCAATACAACACTTTGATTTGTTTTTTGGTGAGGGGTGATGGACAATTAACGCTATGCACTATTAACCCAATACTAGAGATGAGGTTTCTGATGTGCTTGATCCATCCTTTTATATTCGATGTATCCAAAGAACAAACCACATCGAAGGCAACTGCATACGAGGACAGTTCTGGGGTGGTAACAAGCCTCTGCCAGAATAGGAGGGGGCAAAGCTTCACTAGGTCCTTGACCGGTCTAATGCCCATGATCCAGCGCGATATTAGCAAACAGCATTCATACACCAGATACAAACTTGGGCCCATCCATTCATACTACGCTAATACTTACGCAGGGGTGTCAGTTATACTCTTTATCAAAAAAAATCCCTGCTACCAATTACCTTCTGATTGAAGAGTAATGACTTACCAATTAATCCTTTGCTAATTGGGAAGTTTAAAATGAGTGACATTCATTATAATACATAAATCCTGAAATAATCACTGAGTCAGGAAGTTTTAAAATGTTTATCTAAATTTTAGCAGAGTAAATTACAGAAAACACATGGTACTTAATCGCAATACCCAAGATGAAGCATAGAATAATTATTACTAATCAATGACGGTCCCAAAGAAAAGGAGAGGATAGAGACAGCAGCGCAACTAAGGTTGCATTATATTTACCTAAGTGCGAGAACCAAACCCCTTAGCCAAGGAGTTGGAAAGAATAGGACCCAGGAAGGATGAAGAGCAAAGACTTCCTCCAGGATCAGGATAGGACCGGTGACCTCTCTACAACGACGCCTGCGTCGTTCCCCTCTCTGATACTCGGCTTCTCCTCGATTCTCCCGTGCCTTCCTTCTAATGGACTCCGCCGCCCCCTCCTCAGGACGTCTTCAGGATAGGGATTCAGTCAGCACCGATCAGCTTGGCAGTCTGGAGCTAAGAGCTAACTAATTAGCCATTTTAATGCACTCTGCGCAGAAGCAGAAGTTTCCCACCAAGCAAAGAGAGACGTCACAACACGTGATATGGCTGAGACATGCGCAGATAGTTTCCCACGCTTTAGCGGCCATTTTAGATTACGGACAAGCGTTATTCATTAGTAAAACACATAGGCAAGCATCCTTTCTATTCGTGTGGTGTATGCAATGATTAATAGAGACAATACAAGTTTAATAAATTAATTCTTATGAGGAGGATTGTATGCAAGCAAGTTTCGTCTATGAAACCTTGCTCTGTCAATCCCCTCTCTGATGGCGTTTCTGAGCCATCAAAATACTACCCACAATCAGTTGCCAACTTCTAGCAAATTACTTCATTCTCATTCTTACACTTTCCATTTTTGCCATCTCCTTTCAATTTCTTGTATAATTCACTTCTCCACTCTTCAAGTTCTATTTCATCAATTTTTCGCTTTTTTCCTCTACCTGTCACTTTATATGTTCCACTCTTTCTACAACATTTGCACCATATTGTTATTGCCAATATTATCATTGCTATCCCTGCTAAGGGTACTAATATTTGACCTATAAGTCCTTTTCCTACATTAGCAAACCAGGTACCAATTGACGAAATACTATTTGTCAATCTTTCCCATACACTATCAACTTCCAGTGATTTAAGTTCCTTCTCAAGTTTAGTTATATTCTGTATATACGTTCCAATTTCTGCACTCTTATCAGGAATATAAGTGCAACAATGTTTCGTCTTCAATAATTTACAGACTCCGCCCTCTTTTGCCAATATAATATCAAGAGCAAGTCGATTTTGCATCACCATAGATCTAATCGCAACCATTTCCGCATTAATCATTAGAAAACCTCCAGCAGTATCCGTTGATAAACGATCAACCACTGTAGACAATTTACATATTTTCCTTGAGTTCAGAATTATTCCCACTGAAGGTATCAATGCACCAAATATATCACCTACAATTTCTGAAAAACTAGCTCTTTTACTACGTATTAATTCGCTATTGTTTTCATTGCTCCCAGTGTTTCTTTTTACGTGGTATATCTTTGGAAATACTATTCCAAAATAACAACTTCCATACCACCGTGCAGGAAGCCTAAAGTAAGCCTTATTCCCACACACATAATAGATTCCAGGAAAAACTGAATCTGTTCCTCCTTTTATTCCCCAACCTCAGAATTAAGAAATTGTGCTCACATTCACTGGTACCAATGAAAACATTGTTATAATCAGTCTTTAACCTATGAAGACAAATTTTTCCTGTCTTTACGAAATCCAGAGCCATAGCAGCTTGAGCCTTGCCAGGTGTGTAACTCCTTCTTTCTCCGCCCAAGGTGGCAAATGAGCCTTATGCTCAGAAGCTTTCTTTTGAAAATCTTGTCTTCTATCTTCTACTAAATTCAAAAATATCTTTTCTTCTTCATGTAAAGAACATGTTAGATTGTGTCTATGTGCATGTGTTATATCTATTGATTTCATTGTTAAGAAAAATTCTCCCATAAACTGTGCGTCTTGACTACTGAAGCACTGGGTTCATACTCTTTCGAATCGGAACCTCAGAAAATATTACATCTAGGTTTGAATAATAATACTGAAGTCTCCCTGTTCTATAAAATAAACTAGACAAAACACTACATGATATGCCATATGTCAGTGGTAAGTGATGGTATGTTAATCCTTCTGCTACTGATTCAGGTAACTTCATACAGACATAACAATTACTAACTTCCATTGTGTCTACATATTGAAACAATAACTTTGTGAAAACGTTTGAACTAGTGTCGTTGTCAGCTATTTCATGATGAATTTCTGGTTCATTCTCTGCCATTAGTTCTACTCTATTGCCCTTCATGTTTTCTGTCCTCTCCTTAGTTTCATTATTAATCTTTTGTCCATTATCATAAGGTAAGGAACTGCTACAATCAGGACTAACCATACTATAAGCACCATTACTAGACTACATATGCATATTGCACAGCATCTTCTACAACATCTCTGTTTTGGTCTCCCAGCAACTCTATCGTCAGGCATTTTCGACAAGGAAGATCGCTCTTCTTATCTATTTCCTTTTCTTTATATGACTCTTTTGCTTAGTCAAGGTGGTCTTGTTTCTTTTTCGTACGTCAGTTCTACACTTGTTCTTTCGTCACCACTTTCACTTGACTCTGAGCTTTCGTAATCTTCAAGAATGATGTAAGTCCAATCAGGACCCTTGAATTTGTTATTCACAAGTTTGTCTTTTGCTTCTTCTTTTCTCAGTTTTATTTTCTTGTTCAGTTTGACTTGTTACTTCATTCACTTGATCTGGATCTTCACTTCTGGTTGTTATGTGGTATTTTACTCTTTTAATGACACTCGGCCAATGATCTCCTTTTCTTGTTTTCTTTGTTTGCACTGTTTCTTTATCTTTGTCTTCAGAAATCTTTTTATTTTCGCTGCTTAGTACTGTTTCGTGTTCTGCAATTACTGTGTTTCTTGTTTGCTCTTTTTCAGGTCTGATTGGTTTCTCTGCAACAGCTCCACTGTGAGTTTCCAATAAGGGATCTTGTTCTTGATTTATTTCTTCATGTTCTTGATTTTCATGATCTTTTTCTTCTGTGCTCTTTTCTTGACCTAACTTATTCTGATCAGGGCTTATTGCACTTTGTACTTCTGCAGCCTGACCGGATTCTTCTAAACCTGTATGTCCCTGCTCAAAGTTTATCAGATCTTCGTTGCTTTGAGCCCAGTTTCCTTTCCCTATCTGATCTTGCTCAGGTTCTCTTATTGTCTCTTCTTCTTGTGCCTGAGCTGCTTCTTCTTCACCTATCTGATCTTCTTCAATTTCTTCCAAATTTGTTTGACTTCTTGTTCTGTGGTAAACTTCAGAAACTTCTACCACCGGTATCCAGTCCTGACTTGTGCTCGGTTGTTCTTCTTCAGCTTCTCTTGAATCTCGAGCCTGAGATTCCTCAGCTGGGCAACCTTCAGCTTCCTCAGTGATTGATGCTGTCTGAGGATTTTCTTCTTCAGGATCTGGTACTTTTTTGGTGTGGCTTACGTGAATCCAATTAGGAAATCCTGCACACTTCACTGCTGTGTTTGTTCTTAGTATGACTTGACAAGGACTGCTCCATCTGGGTGATAGACACGTTTCTCTGGTGTGATTCTTCACTACCACCCAGTCACCAGGATTCAGATCATGTTCCTGTTCAGGCTGCCTGGAAACTGCGTCTTCTCCAACCTGGTGAGAGACAGAACGCACTAGGTCTGCCAGTCCTTTACAATAGTCCAGTACCATATCATCAGATATATTCAGTAGTTTGTTTGTGGGAACATGTGTTTGTCTCATTGCTCTTCCCATCATTATTTCGTGTAGGCTCAATCCTGTGTTTCTGTCAGGTATGCTTCTGAGTCCCATTAAAACAAGTGGCAATGCATCTGGCCATTCTAATGATGTTGATGCACACATTTTTTCCAATCTTGACTTTATAGTGCCATTCAATTGTTCAACCACTCCAGAAGCTTCTGGACGATATGCACAGTGCAGTTTCTGTTGGATTTGGAATGCTTCACAGATTAATTTGATCACTTCACTGTTAAAATGTTTTCCTCTATCTGATTCCAAAGTTACTGGGAAACCAAACCTAGGAATGAGCTCTCGTAGCAACAGTTTTGCGACTGTAATGCTATCATTTCTCCTGATAGGGTAAGCCTCCACCCACTTTGAAAACAGACATACTATGACCAGTACATATTTCAGCCCTCTGCATGGTGGTAACTGTATAAAGTCAAATTGAAGTCTTATAAATGGTCCTTCTGCTTTTCCAATCTTTCCAAACCCAATTATTGTCTTCCTCCCTGGATTGTGCATCTGGCAAGTTAAACACCTTTTGCAAAGACTCTCTGCAACAGCCCTGAACTTAGGATTATACCAGTTTTGTCTGAAGAGCCTAATCATTGCATCTTTCCCTATGTGTGTGTCTCCATGATACATTCTGGCCATTTGTGAGAGTAGACAATCTGGCATGATTGGTCTGCCATCAGCACTGATCCACACTTCATCATCTCGTCTCTGGGAACAACCTACTTTGATCCACAAATTCTTTTCACTTTCATCAACTTCATCTTGCAGTCTTTTAACATCATTCCATGTTTCAGGCGGCATATACAGCATAAGTTGGCAGCTGATTCCCATTCTTTCCACCCTCTTATTGACTGACAATCTATTTTTGGCACAATGTTGAGCCACCAGATCTGCGTATCTGTTGCCGACTACCACCCAGTCATCTCCTGACTGAGGTGCGGCACATTTCACCACAGCCAATTCTTTTGGTGATTGTATTGCTTCCAGCAATTCCTTTACAAACTGTCCATTTTTAATGGGGGATCCTGAAGAAGTCATGAAATCCCTCTGCATCCATAGTTGGCCAAAATCATGCACAACCCCGTAACCATATTGACTATCGGTAAATATAGTTACTTTTTGATTCCTCCCAATTTTGCAAGCTTTTATCAACGCAATCAATTCAGCTACTTGTGCAGATTTGACTCCTGGTAAATAGGATGCTTCAACTATTCCAGTTAATTCACATACCGCATAGGCAGCAGTTAGTTTACCGTCTTCATGTCTTTGACATGAACCATCAACAAATAGCTCCCTGTCTGGCTTTTTAAGAGGCTGTTCCTCAATATCTGGGCGTGGTTTTGTGCTTAATTCTGTAATCTGTAAACAATCATGTTCATCTTCTTCGTCATCTTTAATTCTCTCAAGATATGGGTCTGGTAGTAAGGTTTCTGGATTTATTATAGTACACCTTACCATGGTCACATTTTCAGCACCCATTATTATTCTTTCGTATTTAGTCAGCTGACTAGGAGTAAGATGCTGAGTTCGAGTTCTTGTCAACAGAATTACAACCGCATGTGGAACATACACTTTTACAGGATGTCCCATCACAATTGACTCACTTTGTTCAATGCTCGAACAAGTAGCCGCCACTGCTTTTAAGCAACCTGGCAACGCGGCTGCTACTGGGTCCAATATAGCAGAAAAATATGCTATAGGACGTCTGTCTAATCCGTGTCTTTGAGTTAGGACAGAAAGTGCACAATTTTCTCTTTCATGACAGAATAATGCAAATTCTCTTTTATAATCAGGCATGCCTAAGGCAGGTGCTGAACATAGGGCATTTCTCAATTTTACAAAAGCTCCTACACTTTCATCATCCCATTCAACAGGATCCTTTGCTTTCTTTTTCGTCATGTTAATTAAAGATTTAGCTAGTAGGGAAAATCCTGGTATCCATTGCCGACAGTAACCTACTATTCCTAGGAACATTCTTACTTGTCTTTGGGTTACAGGCATTTGCATTTTCTTTATTAATTTTACCCTTTCAGAGGTTACTCTTCTTTTTCCCCTCTCAATTTGGTGTCCCAGATACTTAACAGCTGTTGTACAAAACTGCAACTTTTCAGGTGAGACTTTATGCCCTTCTTCGGCCAAAAGATTTAATAGTGCTATGGAATCAACAACACAGTCCTCTCTGGTGTTCGATGCCACCAATAAGTCGTCGATATATTGCACTAGGACTGAGCTTCCTGGCATTACTAGTTTCTCAAGGCACTTTTTCAATATCTGATTGAAAATGGAAGGACTTTCTGTGTACCCCTGAGGAACACGATTCCATACATAGACTTTTTTATCAAATTTAAATGAGAAAAGATATTGGCTGTCTGGATGTAATGGTATTGAAAAGAACGCTTGACACAAATCAATTACTGTGAACCATCCTGCACTCCACGGAATCTGGTATAGGATTATTGCAGGCTTTGGTACTATAGGACAACATGGTTCTACAATCTTATTTATTTTCCTCAGGTCCTGAACAATCCTATATTTTCCACTAGGTTTCTTTAATCCCATTATTGGTGAATTACATGGGCTACTCATTACTTCTTTTAGTATGTTTTGTTCAACCATTCGATCGATTTCTTCAATGACTCCTGCTTTTACTTCTGCACTCATTTTGTCCTGTCTGGTATTTGGGAAAATTGCACCTTCCTTTACAGTAATTTTAACTGGGTCTATTTTAGCCATAAGTCCTACTTCTTTTCCTGTGAAATCCCAAACTATGGGGTTTACTGTACCTTTTAATTCTTCTGGCAACTCGTCTTTTGTTAACACCGAAAACATCTCATCTACTTCTGTACCCTGTTTTGCAATCATAATTTTATATACATGGTCTTCATCTGGTGTTTGAACTGCCACACCATCCGGGGTGCAGAAAATTGTACAATTCATCTTGCACAACAAATCCCTACCTAATAAGTTTACTGGACTAGAATCACACACTACAAATTGATGCATTTCTCTGAAATTTCCGATTTTAACTTCCATTGGTTCGGTAAGAGGTGTTCTAATCCTTTGATTAGCTACCCCCACTACTTGGATATTTTCACCAGAGAGAGGAAGGTCTGGAATGTCTGCTGTTCTTACAGTAGACCGGGTAGCACCAGTGTCCAAAAGAAAAGTAATATCATTACCTTTCACATTTCCTTCAACATATGGACCTGACTGATCTACCGATAAGGATGCGCCAAGTATGCACTCCTTCTTCCCCTCTCCTAGGCACCGTCATGAACTGTATTGACAGAAATCGTCCTGCAAAAGAAACTGTGATGTTATATAATCATTCTTACCACTTCCTCCTTGATATCCGATGTCTGTACCGTGCTTTGCTCTGCTTACATTACCCTGAATAGGTGCAGGTGGCAACTGACTCTGAGGGTTTACACCCTGCTGTGAGTCATTCTGCGTCTGTGGATTTAAATTTTGATTTGGGCCATTATTATTCCGGATCTTTTTACATTCATCCTTCCAATGCCCCAATTTTCCGCATCCATGACAAGGAAATTTCTTTTTAGCTTCTTCTCTACTCATTTGTCCTCTACATTTTCCACCATTCCCAGTATCACCATTCGTTCCAGAATCTTTTCCTTGATTTTCACTCGGATTTTCCAAATTAATTCCCTGTTTCTCAGCCATTTTCACCTGAGCCCACATCACTTTTTCCTACAATTTCTTGTGTCTATCCTCAATATCGTCTTCACAATATTTTGCATACTTCAAGATTTCATCAATCGGCTTCCCTTGCCAACACAGCATATGCTGTTTAATCATCTGACAAATTTCTGGCTTCAAACCGTAAACAAATCGATACACAAACTGACTCATGTTCTTGTCTCCAATGTCCTCAAATCCACTATACTGTTTAAATACCTGCAATAGACGCTCATAGTATGAATGTACCGATTCATTAGCTTCTTGGGTAGTTCGATCTATTTTCACCCAATCTGTTTCTTTCGGTGGTATTTTCCCTTTCAGGTAAGTTATCACCTGCTGATACTTTTTCATCACTTCATTTGACGGGGCACCTGTCTTTGGGTCTCTAGGATATTCTTCGCTTGGCCAATCCACTGTGATTTTGCAATCTGTCCATAAATCGGCAGGTACCACTATGTCAAACAATCCATCCAAATCCTTCAACAATACCTTTGACACCTTCACAAACCTGTCAACCTGCTTGTACCATTCAATTGGTTTTTCTCTCAACTTTGGAAAATCATTCGTAAATGACAAAATATCCTGTCTGCTCCATGGGACATGTACATATCCTCCTCCCGCAACTTCTCGCATTGGATACATTTGGTCTGCTTTCCCTGTCTCTTTCATCATATATTCAGATGCTGTTCTACTTGTTCGTGCTTCTTCCTTTTTCTTGGCCCACCTAGTTCTCCATTTATCTAGGTCTCCCCATTTTTGCAAAACTATCATTAATTCTCTTATTTGTAATTTTCTTCCAGAGGCATTCATATTTTCTAAATCTTTGTCTGAGAATTCTGCTCTATAGGGTTTCTGTAGTACTTTTGATCTCCCTATTTCTATTCCCATCTGTAGTGCTAAATTAGATATTTTTTCATGGAATAACCTTACATTTCTTGTGATACTTCTGCACATGAACAATAATTCTTCATCATCATAGGTATTTAAGCGATCTAGTCCTACATTTCCTGCTATTATTTCTTCTAATTCGACTTTCAATTTATGAATGTCCATTATTTTCGGAGGTGTGCACTGTTTAACTGATTCTTGTGCCCACCTTTCTAAATCTTCAGGGGTGACTATTGTGGCACTTTTTGCTCCTGATGAAGTCACTAGACTTATATCTTTTGAACACCCAGGTGTAGTTCTCTTGGGAGTAATATTGACAGAATCTCGAATGGGTAAATCCATCAATGATATTGTGGATTCGCTGTCACTAAAGTGATCTTCAACCATTACTACTGCTTCAGGGTTTGTAGCGTTTACAGGAGTAGGTGCAAGTATCGGTGGAGGACAGTTTCCCTGAGTACCATATAATGGAACTACTGGACCAATTGTTACAGGTATGGTCAATGAATCAGGATGTACTTTTATCTGTGTTATTTTCTGTATTAATTCTGCTCTGGTCTTCTCTAGGGCTTCTCTTTCTTTGTCATGAAGTATTCTACTAGGGGTGAATTCATGCATTACCTGTGGCACTAATGGAGTTTTTATCGGTGGTGCACTTGGGGTGCATCCACTTGTCCCTTCCTGATATGGTGGGGGGTTTCTTAACATTTCCTCCATAAATTCGTCTTCAGAGTCGTCACTTCTCATTAAATATTTTGTCTTTTCTGTACACTTACTTCCTAATTTCTCCTCTGCTGTTAACAATGGATATAATCCTTCTGTAATCATTGCCCTCCTCCACTGTTTCATCTGACCGTCCCTAGACTCATGTTGGTTTCTGGGGAAAAATCCTCGATAACCCCTATTACTCCTAAATCGGTCACGCTCAAATGCCTCGGTTTCCCATTCCTCTAAGGCTTCGTATTGAGTTAATCTAGGTCTGGGTTCTAAGTCATTCATCCTCAATCTCAAGTTTTGCAGAATTCGCCCATTGAACGTGCCATTCTCGGGAAATGCTAGTATTCCATCATTTTTGGTATAGTCTATCCAATTCTCCATCCATACACAAGTATGATAACCTCTCTCCATCATCATGAATGAAGCGGGCGTTTTAGCTGGTGGAATGATAATTCCTTCTCTAGTTTTGATCGGTTTGTCCTTTTTAAAATAATTCTTAATCTTTTGTAAAAATGACATTTTTCTCTTTTCTCCGTACATCTTGGGTAAGTACCAATGTATAAAATTATATTCTGCAAAGCCTAAATATCTCCTATCTGGACGAGTTCCTGTTAAAGTCGGATCGCGTTTTAACATGCAATCCTTATCCACTAAGAATTTCGCTTCTATAATTTCGTCCAATCAAATGTCTGCTATTTTTTATTTCCGAGCCAATCCGTGCGCGGCCTTTTGGTGACGTTTGTCTGTCAACCCCTCCTTTACAATCTGCGCTTTTCTGTCCCTCGCTGTTTCAACCAATCCCAGCGCGGTACCTGTGACGTCAGTACTGCTCCTAACTACTGACCCCTCCTTTTACAAGAGTCTCTCCACACCCGCTGATTCAACCAATCCCAGCGCGGCGTTTTGTGACGTCAGCTCCCTCTCCGGCAACTGACCCTCCCTTTGCAAAAATTTACGCAAACTTATTTTCTCTACAATTCTTAATTTCAGTAACAACATAAAGCATTCGCTATCTCTAAATTCAAAAAATATAGTTTCTTTCACACTTAGTAAAACCTTTCCGTTTACTAAACATACACTACGAGTAAAACCCTTCCGTTTACTCTTCAAACAAGCTCCAGATGTACCTGTTACTTCTTCAATGTTACCCTTTCTAGGTGATATAACATCAAATTTTCACCAGCGTATTCTTTGCTATTACTCACACGCATAGAGTCCCTAACGAGTACTGATAGTCCTGCTTAACTTTTCAGTACTATTTCTGCCTGGCAGATAACCTCACTGCAGTATGGCTTCCACTTACCATCCGCTATTCTTTTTTTTACCCCGGGGAATTCTAGACAACATAAAACAAACTTCGGATATACAGATGTTAGTTCATAAAAATAAAATTCTCATTACCCAATTAACAAAGAGTAACCATCCTCTGCTACCAGAAAACTGATCCAGCGCGATATTAGCAAACAGCATTCATACACCAGATACAAACTTGGGCCCATCCATTCATACTACGCTAATACTTACGCTGGGGTGTCAGTTATACTCTTTATCAAAAAAAATCCCTGCTACCAATTACCTTCTGATTGAAGAGTAATGACTTACCAATGAATCCTTTGCTAATTGGGAAGTTTAAAATGAGTGACATTCATTATAATACATAAATCCTGAAATAATCACTGAGTCAGGTAGTTTTAAAATGTTTATCTAAATTTTAGCAGAGTAAATTACAGAAAACACATGGTACTTAATCGCAATACCCAAGATGAAGCATAGAATAATTATTACTAATCAATGACGGTCCCAAAGAAAAGGAGAGGATATAGACAGCAGCGCAACTAAGGTTGCATTATATTTACCTAAGTGCGAGAACCAAACCCCTTAGCCAAGGAGTTGGAAAGAATAGGACCCAGGAAGGATGAAGAGCAAAGACTTCCTCCAGGATCAGGACAGAACCGGTGACCTCTCTACAACGACGCCTGCGTCGTTCCCTCTCTGATACTCGGCTTCTCCTCGATTCTCCCGTGCCTTCCTTCTAATGGACTCCGCCGCCCCCTCCTCAGGACCTCTTCAGGACAGGGATTCAGTCAGCAACCGATCAGCTTGGCAGTCTGGAGCTAAGAGCTAACTAATTTGCTAATTCTATATCTGTTATACCCTTCTACGCCCATGTACCTCCCCATAATGTTGCTAAAATATGGGACCACTACTTCTGATTGGACAGGGACAGGGGGTGGATTCTCTCACCATATTGATTTGGCCTAAATTGTAAAGCCTATTGTCTTTAAACTCCCGCCCATTCAAATTAATACATTTGCTTTATTTCCCACCCGTCTCACGACAAATGTTATACGTTCTTCATGTACAAAATATCAAAATTTAACAGGAAAGGCAAGAGTACAGCATCTTCGGCCATTAGGTCGTGGCCTTGGACGACGTCCAGGTTGACTTCATTCGTGTTGCTTTGCCAGCCAAACAGGACTCATGCGCAGAACCATTTGCCTCTCGAGTTTTCAGATCACCAACCCAGGCCCAAGTTTACGAACTGATAAAAAGTCAAAGAATAAAATATTAAAATCACAAATAAAATGTTTCACTGTATGCCCACCTTTTCTACTCTATTCCCATTTAATTATAATACTGTCCCGCATTAGTAGCGTTAAGAAAACGACAATTTAATAATGACATGAGAGCAAGCTGAAGCATGTGAAAACATCAAGCAGCCATTTTAATGCACACTGCGCAGAAGCAGAAGTTTCCCACCAAGCAAAGAGAGACGTCACAACACGTGATATGGTTGAGACATGCGCAGATAGTTTCCCACGCTTTAGCGGCCATTTTAGATTACGGACAAGCGTTATTCATCAGTAAAACACATAGGCAAGCATCCTTTCTATTCGTGTGGTGTATGCAATGATTAATAGAGACAATACAAGTTTAATAAATTAATACTATGAGGAGGATTGTATACAAGCAAGTTTCGTCTATGAAACCTTGCTCCATCACCCATGTCAAGCTTTAAGGGGCAGAGTGGTGTGCTTGGTGGAAGGGACACTAAGCTCCTAAGAAACTTATTCTCAGTTGCTATAAGATCGCTCGGATTTTCAAAACTCCAGAGCTCTGCCCCATAGAGGTCACTGCTCACGGCTTACATTTATATAGCTCCAAGGCCGGTGCAGCTGGTTTTGTGTAGGAGCGACAATGTTCCTTCCTAGAGCCCCAGTTACCTGAGAGAATTTGAGGTAGGCCTTGTTAAGGTGTTGTTTCCAGGCCATATCTTCAGACAGTTTAATACCCAGGTAGTCAAAGCAGCTCACTCTGTCTAGAGGGATGTAATTTAAAGCTAAGCGCCCTTTAAAGGATTTGTGGGGATTGAGCAACATCAGTTTTGTCTTTGTGGTATTTATTTCAAGGTCCGGCTCGTCACAGAAAGACTTAAATCGATTTAATAAACGTTGCAGCCCCATGTGTGTCTTAGAGACGAGGAGGGTGTCATCTGGAAAAAGGAGGGTTGAATTTTCTGGCTCCCTATGGAAGGGACATCCGCTGGAGTTACAGATAGAAATTCGACCACTTGATTAATATTTAGTGAAAACAAAGTTGCTGCCAGGACACAGCCCTGGCGGACCCCACACTTGATTTGGACATGATCGGTAACTTGGCCCTGACCACCCCATCTCACCCAGGCATAGTTCTCTTCATGTAATGTTATGAGTAGTGTCAGGATTTCTAGGGGCATACCCATCTCCTTAAGCACCCGCCAGAGCTTGTTCCTGGGCACGAGGTCGAATGCTGACTTCAAATCAATGAACGCTACATAAAGACTCCCCTTACCCAGCTGTACCCCCTTCCAATAGAGGAGAAAGAAGCAGAAGACCTGGTCGATAGTTCCCGTTTTCTGGTGGAACCCTGCTTGAAGAGGAGACAGAATATGGTTGTCGGTCATCCAGTCTTGGATCTTCACTAAGAGGGAGCGGCAGAAAACCTTTTGGACGCAGTCGATCAAGCTAATAGGCCAATAGTTGTCCGGATTGCTCCTATCGCCCTTTTTAAAAATAGGGATCACTTCTGCTCCCTTCCATGATTTGGGGATAGAGCCCCCCCCCCAGCGATGCTGTTAGAGAGTGCCCTTATATATGAAGCCCAGTTGTCCCTGTCAAAGCGAATGAGGTCTCCCGGAAGTCCATCTGGACGGGTGCTTTGGCAGGTACAATTGCCTATATAGAGGCCAAAATGTCCTCCCTAGTAAACGAAAGCCTCTGCATAAGATGGAATGAGTCAGGGGAGAGTGACCCTATGTTGTGACTAGGGGTATTCATATATAAGGCACTAAAGTGCTCATGCCACATGTTGGCTGCGATGTTATGGGCTATGGAGGGCACATTTTAAAGATTTCCCTTACCCATAAGAACCCAAAATTTCCTGGTGTCTGACTGGGTACAAGCCTCCCCGAGTTCTTCCCACCCCTTCTCGTCCCAGTCTCACGTAGCCCTTGCTTGAGATAGTTTATATAGCCTCCTTAGGTCACGTATCATGGGCATGGTCCTGAGTCTGAGAGCTGTGGCCAGTCGTCTCCTTAGAAACCTGCATTCCTGTGAAAATCAAGGATTTGCCTTGTTTGCTTCTTTCTGTTTTGGACCACAATTGTGGAGATGGACAATGAAGTTTCGAGCCAAGCTACCAAAAAACTCTGAGTGCAAGGTACTAAAATTCACCGTTGAGAACAACTCATCTGGTGAAGATTGAATCACATCCAGTTGGACCTCAAGGTCTCCTTTTAGGGTGTTAAGTTTGGACTCGTCCTTCATAATCATAGGCCATTTGAGGCAACATTTGTCATTCGATAATATCACCTCTTTTGTGGTCAGTTTATTTGTCACTATACTACCCTTTTCACCCCACGGATGTTCAAGCATCAGACTTAGTGAATTGTGGTCACTTTCACAGTTTTTAACTATGACCATACAGTTACAATTACAGTTGGCTGTAGCATGAGATCCACAAGGATGTAGTCTATATGACTGGCACCATTTGGGCCAATGAAGGTCAGCCCCCCTCCTCTGTCAGAACGCGATCTCCCATTCGTGGCCCGCAACCTGTATTCTAGGACCAGTGCATTCATTTGTAGGGCTGCTTAGGACCATTTCTTTATTGGTGGGAGGTCAAGAGGTGGGACTGTCCACAGTTTGTCCTCCTAATCAACTTTTTGGATGGCCTCCCTGTCAAGGGGCTCAAAAGTTACGTTAAAGTCGCAACCTACAAATAGAGGGTATGCGGCACGCCTTGCATCCAACATCTCATCTAAAAGTTGTATGGTAGGTGATTTACCCCCTCTCGTGCCTCTTGAGTAGATGTTATAAATGTCTAAGCTCTTTCCTGTACTACCCATTAACCTAACCACAAGGATATCTAGATTATCAGTAGGGAGCTCTTTGGTGTTGCAAACTAGTGCGATACTAACCAGAGTTAGCAATCCTCCTGAGGGACGGCCTTGTTTAGATACTACTGCCAGTTTGTAGAGGGTCACGAAACCTGGCTCATATATGGGTGTTAAACTCCAGGTTCCCTGCAAAATGCAGATATCATGCAAGTTGGTGAACTCAAGCCATTGAGATTGGCATAGTTTGCTCCTTATTCCAGCCACTTTCCATGAGGCTACTTTGAGCTGGCACACATCTATGGGCTGTGATTGTTCTGGTGTAGCAGGAGCGCCATGAATCTCAGCTTCGTGGGCCATAGTGTGGTTGCATATAGCTCTGTCTACAACCTGTATAGCATCTCCCATGCCTAACAGCCTCTGTGAGGTGGGGTTGGTGAACTCTAGGCCAATCATTAACTTGGTTTCTGAATGTATCCCCATAGAAGAAGGGTAGACTATGTTAGGAGCAAGGTCGAAAGTTCTAGCTGCAAGGTGATTATGTGGAGACCCTGGTTGTAGTCAATCAATTCAATTCAATTTTTTTGATTTTTTTTTTTTGATATGGAACTCCAACGGAGGTCCACAAAAATGCACAAATAGATTAAAAAAGGAATGCTTTATGTACAATACAAAAATTCTTCTATCTTCAACCAGTAGATATTACAGTGTACAAAAATAGCATTAAAAATGTCCTAATAAATATCCAGAAATGTTTTAAAAAATTGATATATCTTAAAACAAACCATTTCATTTGGAGGGGACAGGAAAAATGAACGGGTCTCCTGAGCAGAATGAATATTGTATTTGATATAAACGGATCTTAAAAACATATGTCTGACCTTTTGTAGCTTCGTACAAAAAATTAACACATGATTAAAATCTTGAATTTGCGATTGACACATTTGACAGATTCTTTCCTCAGTAGGAATTTTGTCCCAAATACCAGTGACATCTCTTAAGGGCAACAAATTAATTCTTAATAAAAGAATTAGCCTTCTAGTTCCATGAGGAAGGTTCCATGTTAAATAGGGCTGTGGTCTATTCCCCAAAGCACTCCCACAAACCACCTCATTACGCGACTTGGACTGGCTCAAGTCGGTGTCTCTAGCCAAGCTGATAGAGGGTGAAAAGTTCTTTATAAACAGCTTTAGTGCAGTTTTTGACATGGGGGAATCAAAGTTCAAAATAAGCCCAAATGAGTCGTTTGCTTGAACAAAGGACCTAAAAAATGTTGAATGTTCTCTCAATTTATCGAAGATTTCTAATCTCAAAGCAGCCCTGAGAGTGCCCTCCTCCCCCCAAACACAGACAATTTCCCCATCTCAAAACCGCAGCCCAGGATAAAACGTATGAGGAAACTAAACCAAATTCCAGGCGTAAGACATGTGCGGCAGCCTGAGAATTAAGATTGCAAATTTGATGAAGGATTTGACCTTCAGCCTTGTCAAAGGAAGGCCAGTGTTTTGTATCCACTACCTCAACAGCGTATATTAATGAGGGCGGAATTTTTACCTTAAAAACTGATAAAACATGACCAAAATTGCGCTTCCCACAAGTTTTATAAAATCTATTTAGAGCTCCTGCCTGGGAAACGGCCTTGCAAACACAGAGATTAATGTGGTCTAGATCTCGCCCAGTTTTCAAAAAGACCTTGCCCAAATATAAATAGGAATCTACCAATTACAGTTCTTCGGAACCCAGTGACCACTTAAAACGTCTCTTTAGTCTATGACCTTTCTTGCAGAAGACCAAAATTTTGCTTTTAGCAATATTAATTTTCAAAAAGTGGGCTTCTGCATATCTAGTTAGAGCATCCAGATGACGCTACAGACCAATAGGCGTTAAATCAAAGACCGCAGCGTCATCCGCATATAACAAAGAGCCAACAGACATTGTGCCAATCTTGGGGGCATCCCCCCGCACTGAGTTCAAAGCAGCGGGAAGATCATATATGTACAAAGAAAACAATAAAGGGGCCAACAAGCAACCGTGCTTAGCCCATTGTACGTTTTAATCTTACGTGATTGCCCCAGCGCACCTCCCATAAGGACCTGACACCAAGTATCTGTGTGTAATTCTATGACTAGAGCCAGGAGGTGCTGTGGTATGCCAAGTTGGTCAAGCTTTCTCCACAGCGTTTGGTGATTGACTTTATCAAACGCTGTGGAGAAGTCAATAAAAGCCGTATAAACTGGCATACTTCGCAAGAAACTAAATGGGGTGGGGCGACATTTCGCCCCTACCAAACGCACTGCAAATTGAGCCACAATGGCGAGCAATTGATCCTCGTAAACCATCTTTTCGGTTTATCTCATTACTTCCATTCTTTTCATTCTTGTAGTCCTCTTAGTTTCTCTTGAATTATAGTCCCCACACAAAGTCATACGCCAATTTCCAAGTTTCTTAATGTTCAGACTGTGCCCCTCTGGACCTCTTGAAAGAACATGACAGATGCGAATTTCATCAAAGGCAGTGTTTATTCAAATAAAACCCAATGCATTTCGGGCTAAAAAAAGCCCTTCGTCAGGGGTCACTATAAATACAATGAAAATAATAACCAATTAGTATTGACAATGCTTTGACATCTAACTCAGTTCATCACCACAAATTGATGCACAATAAATCAAAATACTCTTTACTTTTGAACCTGCTCTTATTCACCCTCATAAAGCCCTTTCTTCCTTGTGCGATAAACCTCCCACCTTGTACAGCGTACCAATGTCTCAGTTTAATTGTTCGCCCAAGAAACTCTCTCAACCTTCCTGTTCCCTCATAAGGCTTTCACTAATATCTCCTTGCGGTCAGCCCAAGTGTCCCACACTTACAACCCCCGCCGAACTTCTCTCTCGGTGCCCTTAACACATTTCCAGCAGCGTTCCGATTTAAACGGTTTAACTCGAGTCTATTATGACTTCCATTCATTCTCCTTCGTAATCTCTTAATAATGTGTGCATTCAAATTCATACGTTCCCTGTTCACCCGTACTTAAATTGTCAACTCTATTTTCAGTTGCTATAACCGTCATTGCTAAACACGTACCTACCACTGGCGTTTACCACCACCCATTCTCGTCTCCATTACAGGAAGTCATTATTCATCCCATCTGCCCTCCTGCTTTTGAATACGTTCCAATTGGTCCACTAATTGGCCTTTCCTGTTGTCAAAAGTACTTTCACAAATCACTTATAAATTGAACACACTACATTTCCCATACTGCCGTTCGGTTATACCGAGCTTGACTATGACAATCACGATCTCATTATACGTTTTCCAAAATCATTCACTGTCAAAATGATTACTGTCAAAATAATTAACATTAATAAAGTTTAAACGTCCTTAAAAGTTCATTTCCATTGCAAATTAACACCGACTTTTAAAACGAACCTAGCTGTTACATTGACCGTGTGGGTTAATACATTTTCCTCAGTTTTTACTTCTTTTCACCATTTTCACCAGGCGGGTGCAATCCCAAATGGCTGGGCAATCATTGTAGATTATACTGTTTTGGGGATGGAATGCACACCATTCTTTCTTAGCTTTTTAAAATTTATCTATTATTAATCCAAAATATGCGTGCAGCTTGGTGGTAGTGCCTTGCCCAAATGACATCAAAATCAACAAACTAAATGGGGTGGGGCGACATTTCGCCCCTACCAAACGCACTGCAAATTGAGCCACAATGGCAAGCAATTGATCCTCGTAAACCATCTTTTTCCGTTTATCTCATTACTTCCATTCTTTTCATTCTTGTACTCCTCTTAGTTTCTCTTGAATTATAGTCCCCACACAAAGTCATACACCATTTTCCAAGTTTCTTAATGTTCAGACTGTGCCCCTCTGGACCTCTTGAAAGAACATGACAGATGCGAAGTTCATCAAAGGCAGTGTTTATTCAAATAAAACCCAATGCATTTCGGGCTAAAAAAAGCCCTTCGTCAGGGGTCACTATAAATACAATGAAAATAATAACCAATTAGTATTGACAATGCTTTGACATCTAACTCAGTTCATCACCACAAATTGATGCTCAGTAAATCAAAATACTCTTTACTTTTGAACCTGCTCTTATTCACCCTCATAAAGCCCTTTCTTCCTTGTGCGATAAACCTCCCACCTTGTACAGCGTACCAATGTCTCAGTTTAATTGTTCCCCCAAGAAACTCTCTCAACCTTCCTGTTCCCTCATAAGGCTTGCACTAATATCTCCTTGTGGTCAGCCCAAGTGTCCCCCACTTACAACCCCCGCCGTACTTCTCTCTCGGTGCCCTTTACACATTTCCAGCAGCGTTCCAATTTAAACGGTTTAACTCGAGTCTATTATGACTTCAATTCATTCTCCTTCGTAATCTCTTAATAATGTGTGCATTCAAATTCATACTTTCCCTGTTCACCCGTACTTAAATCGTCAACTCTATTTTCAGTTGCTATAACCGTCATTGCTAAACACGTACCTGCCACTGGCGTTTACCACCACCCATTCTCCTCTCCATTACAGGAAGTCATTATTCATCCCATCTTCCCTCCCGCTTTTGAATACGTTCCAATTGGTCCACTAATTGGCCTTTCCTGTTGTCAAAACCACTTTCACAAATCACTTATAAATTGAACACACTACATTTCCCATACTGCAGTTCGGTTATACCGAGCTTGACTAAGACAATCACGATCTCATTATACGTTTTCCAAAATTATTCACTGTCAAAATGATTACTGTCAAAATAATTAACATTAATAAAGTTTAAACGTCCTTAAAAGTTCATTTCCATTGCAAATTAACACCGACTTTTAAAATGAACCTAGATGTTACATTGACCGTGTGGGTTAATACATTTTCCTCAGATTTTACTTCTTTTCACCATTTTCACCAGGTGGGTGCAATCCCAAATGGCTGGGCAATCATTGTAGATTATACTGTTTTGGGGATGGAATGCACACCATTCTTTCTTAGCTTTTTTAAATTTATCTATTATTAATCCAAAATATGCGTGCAGCTTGGTGGTAGTGCCTTGCCCAAATGACACCAAAACCAACAAACTGAATGGGGTGGGGCGACATTTTGCCCCAACCAAACGCACTGCAAATTGTGCCACAATGGCGAGCAATTGATCCTCGTAAACCATCTTTTTCCATTTATCTCATTACTTCCATTCTTTTTGACATGGGGGAATCAAAGTTCAAAATAAGCCCAAATGAGTCGTTTGCTTGAACAAAGGACCTAAAAAATGTTGAATGTTCTCTCAATTTATCGAAGATTTCTAATCTCAAAGCAGCCCTGAGAGTGCCCTCCTCCCCCCAACACAGACAATTTCCCCATCTCAAAACCGCAGCCCAGGATAAAACGTATGAGGAAACTAAACCAAATTCCAGGCGTAAGACATGTGCGGCAGCCTGAGAATTAAAATTGCAAATTTGACGAAGGATTCGACCTTCAGCCTTGTCAAAGGAAGGCCAGTGTTTTGTATCCACTACCTCAACAGCGTATATTAATGAGGGCGGAATTTTTACCTTAAAAACTGATAAAACATGACCAAAATGGCGTTTCCCACAAGTTTTATAAAATCTATTTAGAGCTCCCGCCTGGGAAAGACCTTGCAAACACAGAGATTAATGTGGTCTAGATCTCGCCCAGTTTTCGAAAAGACCTTGCCCAAATATAAATAGGAATCTACCAATTACAGTTCTTCGGAACCCAGTGACCACTTAAAACGTCTCTTTAGTCTATGACCTTTCTTGCAGAAGATCAAAATTTTGCTTTTAGCAATATTAATTTTCAAAAAGTGGGCTTCTGCATATCTAGTTAGAGCATCCAGAAGATGCTGCAGACCAATAGGTGTTAAATCAAAGACCGCAGCTTCATCCGCATATAATAAAGAGCCAACGGACATTGTGCCAATCTTGGGGGCATACCCCCGCACTGAGTTCAAAGCAGCGGGAAGATCAGATATGTACAAAGAAAACAATAAAGGGGCCAACAAGCAACCGTGCTTTAGCCTATTGTACGTTTTAATCTTACGTGATTGCCCCATCGCACCTCCCATAAGGACCTGACACCAAGTATCTGTGTGTAATTCTATGACTAGAGCCAAGAGGTGCTGTGGTATGCCAAGTTGGTCAAGCTTTCTCCACAGCGTTTGGTGATTTGGCGACCGACTTTATCAAACGCTGTGGAGAAGTCAATAAAAGCCGTATAAACTGGCATACTTCGCAAGAAGACATATTTCTCTACAATGGTCTGGACAACCGCAATGTTGTCCAGAGTACCATGGTTCTTTCTAAAGCCAGCTTGCTCTGGAGGTAAAATGTTCTGATCATGGGCCCATTGATGACATAGAAGGCTTTTTGCAAACAGCTTGCCCGAGGCATCCAACAGAACAATCTGTCTAAAACTAGCTGATATAGTTTTCGGACCCTTTTTATACAGAGGGACGATGATGCTCCCTTTCCAAGGGGGCGGAATATTACTCATTAGAAAACAATGTTTGAACAGTGGCGCCAAAAGAGACCCCCATGCAGCTGCCTCCTTTTTAATTAACGCAATCGGAATTCCATCCGGCCCCTGTGCTCCGGAGGTTCTGGAGTTCTTTATAAACCTTACAATCTCATCCCCTGATGGGGACCATATTCCAGGAGAGAAGACTCCTCCATGAATATCGTTACTGGAGCCACTGAACTATTGTTTTTGTATAATGAAGAGATATAATCCACCCACTCCTTTTCTGGAATAGGAATAGGTAAAGCCCTCTGCCTTGAGTCACAATATTCCGAAATCAAGTGCCAGTACTTTCTTGAGTCTTTGACCCTTGCAGCTTCCTTCAACCCAATCCATTTGGCGTCAAACTCTCTTCTCTTTTCGCTAAGTTTGCGGCAGCTTTTTATTCGCTTGAGGCGATTAATTTCCTGCTGTTGACCTATTGAAAATTGAATGTATTGATTTCGAACTAGTCGATTAATTTCCTGGTTTAACAGTTTCAATGATGACTTGCCCTGTTTAAACAATCTGGGACCAGCAAATCTGGAACTTAAATTCCGTATCTCTTCCATTTGGGCCTCGAAGTGCTGTATAACATTCGCATATGCGAAACCCTCCTGTTCTACATGAGCCGTCTTCACTATTGAGCTCACTTCAGTGATGTTTTTGAACGTCCAAAAAGAACGTCCATTTGCTTTATTATAGACCACCATACCCTGGTCCAAATTCCCCGGATCCAGTACGGGAAGAGCAAAAGCCATTGCCATACCCACTATACTATGGTCACTCCATACGGTCGGAAGGACAAATAAGTTTTCGCTAGCCCCGAACATTTGATAAGACACAACTACATAGTCTAAAAGACTCTGAGTGTGACGGGAGTGAAAAGTAAATTGGGCTTTTTTATCAATGGGCACTCTCCCGTTTAAGATAACGAGGTCTGTGCTTCTAATACTATCCAACAAGGAAAAGCCCCGTTTATCTGTTTTTATTTTTTCCGGGAAAAGAATCTCAGGGATATGCCAAGTTTCCTCTTTATCAATATTCGCATAAATCTCTAAAGCAGAGTTGGAGATTTTGGCATTTAAGTCTCCAACTATTAACACTAGGGGACATTCTTCCTGATGGCTATATCATGAATGAATAAGAAAAAAGTACTCAACAGATGATCAAAGTTTCTCCCAGGAGGGACATACAGATTTGCCACAAGGAAAAAAGTAGGCCTACCAAGGTCTCCCAAACAAGCCAACTTCAAGCATATGCAAAGATTTGAAGGATGGCAGAATACCTTCTGGTTCCAGTTAATCGAGTTCTTAAGCAAAATAGAAACTCCCCCACTAGCGTGGCCTCTTTCAGACCGTTTAGCATGGCAAGAAAAAGTGAAATAGCCATCACAATCAAAATCCTTGCAGGACCAAGTTTCTTGCAAGCAGATGATTAGAGGATTCATGATTTTCAAATAATTCAGTTTCTCCTCGTTATGACCCAAGCTAGCCATATTCCAAGATAGAAGTAACCCACCCAGGCTACCTCAAAGGAGCGCTTCTTTCTGCATCTGGACAGGTATTATTCAATGCTCTTGCGACCCAGGTCCACTGGGCCGATTCTGCTTCTGGATCTAGAGCCTGGGGAACAGCTGCCATATCAGACACCAGATTTATTGAGCGGCCCCTTCTATCCAGGGAAACCACAATATTTTTGGTGTTGCCCAAAGAATACTCAAACTCGGGGCCCATCGCATCTAGTGCCACATAATTAACTGCCCTAGAAGCTGTCTGGCACTGTGTTGGAAAGCACATAGAGGGAAATTCCTCATATTCAGGAACGGATGCTATATCAAGCCCTCATTTCAGGAAATGCTCACAGTTCTGCATGACCAATGATCAAAGAGCAAAAAGTAACTCTGGAATAGGAGAAAGTGTCATGTACATTAATCTTCACATTTAAAATATCCCCGCTTGATATCCGCCTTAATGCCTCTATTTCTGAGAATAGGCAAAGAATGGATCCTCGATTTACCGGATAGAATTCATTGTCAAATAGCCAAGTAAAGTCCACCATGGGGGATAGAGCACTCTGCACCATACTGGGATTCTTTGAAATATCCCTTGGGGGGATCCATAGAGGAACCCTATCACCATGATTGGCAACATAAGAGCCATCATTAGGCTGAATGTTCGAATACGGCACCGTCATGGAAATTGGGACCTCTAGACTTCTGCTAGGCAGAGATGTATTCCCTATAAGAGCTCTATTCCACCCAACCCGCTTGATGCTCCGTGTTTGGTACCCCTCCTCTGGATTCTCTACCACCCCAACCCCAGAAATCCCAGACCAAGTCTGGCGCATAGGAGTTCCACCTCCCGTTTGTGGTTCCCTTTCGAAGTGATCAACCAACCCGTTAATCAAGGGAGTATGGGATGCTTGAGTGGACTGCGACATCGAATTTGGTAACGATTCTCCTGTCCCAGATACCCCCACTCCCCCGGTCGTTGACATATGCACTATGTGGGGCTCCATAGGAGCACCCTCATCTGACGGGGGTTTGGGGTCTCCCTCTTCCTTTAATACTTGAGAATCACTCTGGCTTCCAAGAATCCGTGAAAAGTGCAATTTTGACGTTTTCCGTTTAGAAAATCGCCTCAACTTTTTATGTTTCGTTTTCATATTTTCCCCCTTATGATTTATTGTGGGGCATCCCCTCTTCCATGTTTTCGGCCCTCCCTTCTCAGACAGATCTAAAGAACAGGCCTTGGAGGTAGAGGGAGTCAAAACCTCCCCTCTCCCCTACCCCCTTGTTTTTCGGAACCCCTAATTTTCTCCGTTTCTCTATTGCCCCCTTTTTACCCTTACTAGTTTTATTATAGACTTTTCCAATGGGGGTCCCAATACATCCTCCCCGAATAGAGTACTTAAACATAACTCTTCTTTTTCAAGGTTACACATGGGTTCACTAGGGGGCAACAGATAAAGAGGTATTCCCGCTTGAATGTAGACATCTCTCGACTCTCTCACGGGGACAGATGAGGGAAGCTTTCCGTTTACCAGTTCTTCCGTATGGGGATGAATCATAGGCTTTGGTTGAATAGAATCAAACTTAGTTGCCTTTTGTACTTCAAACAACATTACAGAGATCATTTACAAAATATGGTCAGTACTTAAGACAGATTTCTCTAGTAAAGACAAAATGGAAGTTAAAATATTTTCAATGCAAACGAGATATTCCGAAGGCACAGCATCCCTCTCATTTCCCAACTTTGGTTGTGTACAAGGTTAAAACACATCAAGGGCGGACTCCAAAAAAGTACCACTCAAATGACTTGTACTACAATACAAGAGAGGCAAAGAGAGACGCCTAGGAGATGAACTTATGATTGGAGTGTTATTTCCCCTGAGACCACTCGCCGGATGAACTTCCTTATGTGGAACTTCCCAGCCCCTTATTTGGTTTTCTATGTCAATGTCTGGGAGAGTAAAGTCTTCCTCTAGGTTTACCCTTTCGCATACAGTTGACTTCTCGACCATAGAAGGAGCATCGACCAATATACCATTCGGACCACCCTCCCCACTTGTTCGCTTACAGGTATCCCCCTGAGCAGATAAAGCTGCTGGTAAAGCAACAGACATACAGTCAGATATTTGTCCATCCGAAGGAATATGTTGTTGACTCAGAGGATTGTCTAGAAAGTCTGAGCATGATTTTGTACCTGAGAAAACGACAGGTGTAACAGATAATCCACCAGACACACAATCTTGCTTTAACCTGTTCGGAGAAGACTGTTGCTGGCTCTGTTGGATATCGCGAATTTGCATATGGGGATTGCCCACTTTGACCATCCTCAACAACATCATTCTTCTTCTGTGCCCGCACCCCTTCCCGTACCCCTTCCCGGGAGTGACTCAGGGCCCCCGCAGGAGTGCAAGTGTCTCCCAGTGACTCCATGGAAAAAGGGGGAGAAAACGTTGTTGTGTGGTAGTCCAAGAACTGACCATCCTGAATTTCTGCTGCCACTTCAGGTGCAATCCAGGGCACCTTGCGAAAAAAGCCTGTGATAACTGGGTGGGTTTTGTAACAGAGTTGCTGCAGTTGTCTAGTGCCACTATATGATCTCTTCAATTTATGTGACCGACTTGGAGATGAAGAGAGCACACGCCCCGCACGTAATTTTTTGGAGGTCATGATGCTCAAGGGAGGGCGCTCTTATCAAGACTCTCAGCAGGACTTACTGCAACCCCGAGCCCCTCTCAGCTAGAGAAGTACCACACCTCCTCACAGCTCACGGTTCGCTGGGCCCCAGACGTCACCAGACGACTTATTAAGTGTTAAATGTTAGATATTAAATTGGAAAGAATAAACAAGAAGGAAAGAGCAATAACCAGTGAGTGGGGCACTACAGGCAGACGCAAGCCGCACCCAGTGCTACCCGGGCCGCCCCCGCCTGAGGCACACTCTTTGCTACCACCAACTAACGGTGGTGCACTCACTGCACTCACCCAACCAAGGGGAACACGCGCTACTCTTCCTTTAGGGTCCTCAGGTGTCCTCAGTGTCCTCAGGGTCCTCAAGCTGGACAGGACAGGTCTAGACAGGCCTCCCGCTCTGCTCTCGAGGCACCAACGCGGCACTCTCGTGGCACCGCGATACCGCGCCTCCGCCGCCTGAAGCAGGGGGAAGCACCACAACCGGCCACCGAGGCCACCGGGGCAGGGACCGCAAAAGCCCAAGCGGGGCCAAACGGGGGCCAGACGCTCAGCCCAGAGCAAACCCGAGGAGCGGGCTAAGCCAACTCAGGGCCCACGTCCTGCCACACGCAAATCAGAGCTCGAAGCTCGCAGTTCTTGGTTCACGGCTGCTTCCCGCCACTGCTGCCTCCGCTCCGATAGTTCTGGCCCCTCCTCCTCGCATGTTGCACGTTGCGTATTCTCTCTTAAGACCCTGTTTAAAGGTTGTAGTCAATCAATTTCGGCTAGGGGCAATGATGGAGATACCCTCAATGGCTTTAATTGGACATAGGTTGGGTTTCATAGCTGGGGATGTGCAGCTTAAGTTGAATGTTCGAAGTAGATGGGGGCAAGTCCTAGCTTCCTGGGCAACTAAATTGTGCACTAGACTTTCATCCGCTAATATAAGTTCTATAGCATCTACTGGACTATTGGCAGGACGTATCTTCTCGCTCTCAGGATTCATTCCTTATCATGGACCTGCACCCCCTTACGTTCCTGATCCAATGTATGGATTTGTTCTTGATGGACTCATCGTTTTCGTATTTGGCGAGATTGTCAAACTTGGGTGCATTTGTCATGTAAATTGCATGCCGGTGGTGGCTAGGGAAATTCAGGGGAGGCATTGAAGGATTGAGTGCCTCGCCACCTCCTTCTGTAGGGGGAAATATTCGCTGTGTAGGTGCCCTCGGGTGTAGTATGTCTCCCTCTATTGGCCCCCTATCCCTTTCCTGACGTTTTACCCATGATGGTAGTGCACAGGGAGGGCCCATGCCATAGTGGCCTGTACTGCTTGTCGAGGGTGCAGCGGTGACGGGCCAAACGTTGCATGTGGATTGTGGGGAATGTTTTGGGATAGCAACTTCCCCCAATAAATCTGCAATGGGCAATGGCGCAGGGCCACTCGGTCCTTCTATTCTATTCTATCGAGTAGCTTGCGAATAAGGTCAGGCAAACTCCCTATTGTTTTTTTCAAAGCAGAGATTTCCCTGTGAAGGTCTAAATTGGAAAGCGATGATTTGAAGTCCTCCATCCCTCCATCCCTTCTCCCCTGGCCCGCAAGCCTCTATGTCCTCCCTAACCATGTGAGCCCCTGTGATAGTAGCAATGTCCAGTAGTTCCGGTGGATCTGAGAGGGGTAAAAATCTGTTACTGCATGCAAGATCTGTTATATTCACAGATGGAGTGCTAATAGCACTAGGCAAGATCGCAGCTGGCACATTAGAGGCTTCCGGTGGCTGTTTTGTGGTGACTGCCTTCTTACACATACTCAGAATGTGTCCAGTTCTTGAATTTAGGGGGTTGGCAAGAGAGTGAGGGGCATTGGGCTTGGGACCGCTAGTAACATCAGTAGCATTAGTAGGATCCAGAAGCTCCTTGCACTCAATTAGTAAATTGTCAATGTGGTCCAACACGCCAGCCCCTTCCACAGGACTCAAGTTCCGAGCTCTCTTTTTCGTTCTTTTCTTCTGGACGCCTCCTGCCCCTCCCTCGGTTGTTTTCCTTTTCCCCATGGCACCCCAACACCAAGTGAGGGGAGAAGGGAGTCAGCAGCCGGAACAGGAAATGCAAACCGGTTAAAATTTAAGTGACTCTAAGGTGTTGCACAGTACCTTTTAAGAGTTGAGAGTCCGCAATCCTCTGGAGCAAAATTTCAGGGGGGTGGCACGGCCTGGCCTCCTCTGGGCTCTGATGGGCGCGGACGGGCCCCTGCTTGGCCCGGGCTTTGCCCAGGTACGGCCCGCGCGCGTCCCCTGCTGAAGGGGGAGAGGCAGCGCTATGAGAGCGATGGCTACGCCACCCCCTCGCCATCAGCACCTGGAAACAGAAGAACCCTGGGGCAGGGAGTCCCACCAGGGTTTTCTGGATGAAGCAGCGGGCCCCCAACAGCAGAAATGCGTCCCGCGCTGTAGGGAGAGGCAGCGCTATGAGCGCGATAGCCACGCCTCCCACTAGCAGTCAGCGCCTGGAAACAGAAGAACCCTGGAACAGGGCGTCCCACCAGGGTTTGCTGGATGAAGCAGCGGGCCCCCATCATCAGAAACACGTCCACAGAAAGACTATAAATCTGTGGCAAAGGGAGAAAGCAAGTACGAAAAAGAACCTGAACAAGTAATATAAAGGAGCAGGGAGTGTCAAGTGGTGGTGGATGAAAGAGGCATAAGGTGGAAGCACGACTAGGAAGCCCTGGTATTCGGCACCCCGGCATTTGATAGCACCTGTCACGGGCTTCCAAGCACAGCAGTGGGCCCCGGCACCTACTTTTTTGTTTTGTTAAATTTAAGCACTACATATACATTTTTACCTAATGTTACATCTCAAGTGTCAGTGTTTTCAAACACCTGTAATCAGGGCCCCTGGAATTGTGCAGTTCTACTTTTGCAATGTTTTCCACAGGGTTATGGATTTACGACCGCTGTCACATAATCCTACATCTGCTGCCTATTTCCATATGTCAACATGGACAATGTTTTGGCTCAAACGGAACAACCTTCATTAAAAGAGAAACAGGTACCACTGTGGGTGGTGCTTGGTGGCAATAAGGTTAACTGCTCACGTTTCTGTTGCCAATTGTATATCCTGCTGCTAAACTGATAGTAATGAGGTGAAACATGTGTCCAGGCAGTTTTCATTTGTTAATATACTAATATAGTAAAATAGTGTTGCCACTTTATGTATGATCCACTCTTAACATGTTCTTGATGCTTAACTTCGTGAACAATGGGCCTGAGTTTCGTGGATGGCTTTCTTACTACAAATGTGACAGATAACCTGATCACAAAATGCATTATATTCTATGGCACTGTTAATAAGGCAGAAGTAGATATCCGTCACTTTGCTGCGGAGTAACACTCCCTCAAACTCTAAATCAGGCCCTGTGTCACACAATGTTGTCTTCCCTTGCCACATAAATAGCTCTATTTATAATTTATGTGAATATTATATCTTTGCCGTCGATTTTAAAGGCAACCTGGATGAACAAATTCCTCTAATGAGTTCTCACCAGCAGTCAGCATTTAAGCTTTGTATTACAGCACGTGGCCACTCATTCTTTCATCCATCCAATAAACTATCATTCATATAGGATTGCCAATTCATTCATTCTTTCACCCTTTCCTCAGTGATAGAGTTCAAAGAGTGAACACAGGCGGAAAGAAAAAGTCTAATGGTTTATTACAGTACAGTGGAGTTTGTGTATACCTTGGCTTCTCTGGGGATCTGTGGTACATTACATATCTCGACATTTTCCAAGATTGTGTGTATCTCGTCTCGTGTATTTTTGCACCAAATTTCTATATTTCTGTAATCATCAAGTTCCATTTATAAACCAACTAAAACATATACGGCGCCCACCTTCAAGTAAAACGTGTCTGAGAGCACCAGTTTGTGCGATTTTTGTGAAAATATATTCAAAATTTTATGTAAACGGGGATTTTGTGTTAATCTTTTCTTGTGCTTTATTCGGCTTGCAGGGTCATGTTATGGTGTCTTATCAAGACATTATTTTTTTTACCATTTCTTTCTGTCGTTTATTTATTTATTGTGTTGATGACTATACATCGGTTTATGTGAGTATTCATACACATTTTCTAGTTATTGTTTTTGTGTCTACGTGTATGTCAATTTCTTTGAGTGTCGACCTTTTTAATGCATTTGTCAAAAAAGCCCTGGTTGTTAGCTTGTCTATGTTGTTTGCTATATTTGTGTATGTGATTTTCTGGTCCTGATTTCCTCTGCTTGTTTAGTAATATTTTATTTGTGCCTGTCTTTCATTCATTGTATCTGCCTTTTTCTGCCTATTTGTTATTGTGCTTAGATAATTTAGTCTTGTTGACGGCCAGTTCCCATCTAGATGTCTGTTTACCTAGGTGTTTTCCTCCTTGATTTTCTGTTTCTGTATATCGTTGTCTGTCCATATGGTCTTTCAGAAAGCAGGTGGCCCTGCGTGTGCAACTCTTTGAGTGTTTGTCTTTTCTTGTCTCCGATTGGCATCTTTGTCTGCTTATGTTTGTGGTTGTACCCCTGTTTGATTGTCAGATGTTATATTTAAGCGTGCGTAGCCATTCATAAGTCTAAGTTGATATATTTGATACTTCTTGTGCTTTTCATGTTTTTCTGTTTTTATTTGGAGCTTGTGTTGGTCTCAATCTGAGCTTCAGTCCATTCTCGGGATTATGTTTGTAGTTGTTGATATATTTGTTTCTTGTTAGAGGTTTTGCCCAGCTCTAATTTTTAGTATGGGTGTCTCTCAGGTATTTTGTTTGTGCCTGTGTAGGCCTCTGACTGCTTTATAGTTGTTTTTCAGTGCTTGTGTTTGGTTATTTTATGCATGTCTTAATAAGCGTGTTTTAAACAATTTTTCAGTGCTTGTGTTTGGTTATTTATGTATGTCTGAATAAGCTTGTTTTACATGTTTGTAGGGATGTTTTCTTTCTGTCTAGTTTTCTTTATACTTTTCTTCCTTTTGTTTCTGCTTCCTCCCTTAGATCTGTCTCAATATATGTCTGCCCTGGCTGTCTGGGTTTCTGTCCTCCAATTTTTGCCTATATATCTTCATGTCAGCCATATGTATTAGTTTATCTGAATCTTTGTCATATTATTGTGCTGAGTGTCTTTTTTAGGCTGATATACACTGTTTGATACTCAGCAAAGATCACATTTAATTGACCCCAATCAAGTGTCTCCACCAGACAAAATTGAATTTCTTTATCAGAGTCATGGAAAACTAAACTGAAAACAATTGGTTGTGGGCGGCAGGAAATGGAGGGGAGGCTGACCCCTTTCTCTGCCATTGAAAAGGCTTCTGAGAAATAACGTGACTTCCCTTTCTTCCTATGATCCCTTCTCATGACCTCATTGCCGCTTAGGTCCGCACCCTACTTTCCCCTCTAATCAAATATCGAGGTGTGATGGTTTCCATGCTGCCGAGCGTCTGTTGGAAGTCAGGGCCCCCGGCTGTCAAAGCCCTCTGCTCTCTGTGTCAGAGTAATCACTCTGTCTGGGAAAAGGCAAGATAAAGGAGTCTGAAGACTAGTGGATGAGAGAGATGTGAATGGCAATCAAGGCAGGTGCATAACAAATACATTTACACAATGAATAAATGCACGGCGTGACAGAAAAATAAAAGAACCAGATGAAAATAGGAGATGTAGCCGTGAGCACCTGTACGACTAGATTCAAAAGCTTTATGTAAGGGGAATTTTCTTTACAGTTATAGCCACATTTCTTATAGAAAGTTTTCCCAACGCTCCTGTAGTGCACGACTAAAGCAGGACGACCGCTTGATAAAATGCTATATATATATATATTCACTGAAAAAACCATAGGTTTTAGGGACAGTTATAGTTACTTGGACATTGCACTCGTACAAAACCCGTGAAATTCCCCCGTTATAGTTAGTTCAGCTAACTATAACTCGCGCCCGCAATGCACTGCTGATGACGTCACATATTACATCACTCATGACATGGTCAGTGACATCACTGATGACATCACTGATGACATCTCAAATGACATCACTGATGACATCATCCAGTGACTGTGTGTTTCTGTAAAGTTTAAATATTTTTAAAATATATAGGAAAAGACGTATTGAAGAATGAGTGGGTGTGTAAGTGTCTGTATGGATGATTTAGTAGGTGCGTGACTGACTCTATAAGTGAGTGATTTAACGTATCTTACTGAATGCATGGGTTAGTGACTAAACTGGGTGTATGTCTGTATCCGTCTGTCTGTTGCTGTGTAAGTGGCTGCATGTGTTTGTGAATAGCTAAATGATTTTCTATATGAGTTATTGAAAGCTTGTCTGAGTATCTGTATGGGTGCCTGAGTGTTTGTGTGGGAGGGGGTGTGTGCAACTCTGTGCATAGATGTGTGAGTGGGTGATTCACTGGGTGGATGGTTTCAAGAGTGCATCTGTGATAGACTGTATGGGTGGGTAAGTGTGTGTAAGAGTGTGTTAGTGAGTGAATGTATGTCCCAGTGGTACATGTGTGAGTAACTACATATGTGAAAGGCAGTATATATGTGTGTTGGAGTATATAAATAGCTATAAGCAAGAGTGAGTGATTGTGATAGTGGCTGTATGGATGATTGTGTGCTTGTATCAGTGATTGTATAAGAGCGTAACAATGTGCTACTATTTGTATGAGTAAGTGAGCTGGTGTGTGTGTATAACTGTATAGGTGAGTAAATGGCAGTGTGTTTAATTATTTGCATGACTGACTAGGTGTGTGAGTATCTCTATGGATGAGTGGCGTTGTTTGAGTGTCTATATAGGAGTAAGAGTGCATATGATAGTCCTGTACTGAGTGACCGTAAGTATGAGTGACTGTACGGGTGAGTGAGTGGATGTGTGTGTGTAGACCTAAGAATCAGTGAGTGGGTATGTAGTTATTGGTGTTGGAGTGTCTATGGTTTTGCGAATGGCAGTCTGTAATTTAGAGTGGGTGTATCAAAGGTTATATTAGGGTGTGAGGAGGTGCATCAGATTATCACGTGGATGATGTCATCAGTGATGTCATTTGAGATGTCATCAGTGATGTCATCAGTGGTGTCACTGACCATGTCATGAGTGATGTAATATGTGACGTCATCAGCAGTGCATTGCGGGGCGCGAGTTATAGTTAGCTGAACTAACTATAACGGGGAATTTCACGGGTTTTGTACGAGTGCAATGTCCAAGTAACTATAACTGTCCCTAAAACCTATGGTTTTTTCAGTGAATTTCAAAGGTTTTTAAATGCTAATTTGTAACTATAACGTGTCTGAAACCTATGGTATTTTCAGTGAATTTGAAAGGTTTTTTAAATGCTAATTTGTAACTATAACGTGTCTGAAACCTATGGTTTTTTCAGTGAATTTCAAAGGTTTTTTAAATGCTAATTTCTAACTATAACGTGCCTGAAACCTACGGTTTTTTCAGTGAATTTCAAAGGTTTTGTAAATGACAATTTTTAAATGTATTAATTGTTATATTAATTTTTTTCATACTGATTTACTACATTTTTAGAAACAATTTTTTTTTACATATTTTATTTGTCAAATTACATTGTAATTACATTATACATTACATTACAAAAATACTTTCTCAGAATGAATTACTTTAGTTTAAATACTTTGCAAATAGGCAATAGACTTTTAAGTACAGTAGTTACAGTTGTTGCAATGGGCAACACATTTTCAAACACAATGCAACATTCAGCTCAATGTGAATTTCTAGTTAAATGCAATTAGTTACTTTATGGATTACTTTTGTAACCACAGGACTGGATCCTAGATTCAGTCCTGGTACATCTCCTGTAAACAGTTGAGTAAAAGCGTTTTGGTTACAGTCGTGATTTTTAAGGAATATTATTGTATTTTAAAAGTTGACACTTTGAAACTTTTTCTCATAGAATAACCAATGTTATCCTATGGAAGGAAATTCACTTAGCAGGTAAAAACTGTTATCGTTACTTTTTCTTACTCAGTGTTGGATCCTGGATCCAGCACTGGTGCATCTCCTGTAAACAGTTGAAAGAATGCGTTTAAGTCATACAGGCGATTTTTAAGGAATATTTGTAGTTTGTGAAAATCGACACTTTGAAACTTTTCTGCTGAAAACCAGACAATGGATTCCTAAGGAAGAAAATATAAGTTACTGGTAAGTACGGTTAAAATTACTTTTTAGGGTCAGTGCTGGGCTAAAAGATGCAGCACTGGGTTCTCTCCTGATAACAGGTGAGTAAATTGGAATTCGTACTTTGGTTGATTTTAGAGGAATATTATAAAGTTCCAAAACTCCACACTTAGAAGAATTTCCAAGTGAAACCAGTCAATGTTAGCCTATGAAGGAAATTCAAGTTACCGGTAAGTACGGTTAAAATTACTTTTCAGGACCAGTACTGGGCTGAAAGATGCAGCACTGAGGTCTCTCCTGATAACAGGTGAGTAAATCAGAATTCGGATTTCGGCTGATTTTAGAGGAATATTTGTATGTTTCAAAAATCAACACTTCGAAACTTTTTCAGCAAAAAGCAGGCAATGATATCCTATGGAAGGAAATTCAAGTTACTGGTAAGTACGGTTAAAATTACTTTTGGGCTCGTTGGCCCCCAGGGACCCTCAGGATTGAAGGGGATTTAATTCCCCATCTTAAAACGCTGCCACACGCCCGGGGACCACCACCTCCCCGGGGCACTAAGAAAATTGAAAATGGGGGTCCGTTTTGGACCCCAAGCCCCGGGGACCACCACCTCCCCGGGGCTTTCAAAATGTAGGGAGGGGGCCGCGGCCGCCCTCCTGGAGCCCTTGATGGCCCTGGGGACCGCCACCCCCAGGGCCGGCTCCTGCAGTGTCCCGGGTGCCTACCCCCGGGACACTGCTGTTTGCTATGACAGGACGGGAGCCTCGCGGCTCCCGTCCTGTCATAGCAAACTTGGTTTGCATTTTGAAGAGAGAGCAGGAAACCTGCTCTCTCTTTCAAAATGCAAACCAATTGCTTTTCCACACGGGGAGCAGCATGTTAGCTGTTCCCCATGTGGAAAAGCAATGCCGGCTCGCGCAGGAGGCGGGGAGCCGGCTGGGACTGTGGGGGATTGGGGACCCCCACAGTCCCCAACCAGAGGCCAGGCCCCGGGGATGGGGTCCCCGGGGCCATAAGTGCCCGGGAGGGGGCCACGCAGCCCCCTCCCCAAATAAAAAATTAAATAAAATAAAAAAAATAAGGGCAAGGCCGGCCCCGGGGATGGGGTCCCCGGGGCCTTAAATGGCCTTGAGGAGGGGGGCCACGCAGCCCCCTCCATATTTTTTATTTAAAAAGAGGGCATGCCCCGGGGATGGGGTCCCCGGGGCCAATAGAGGCCCAGGGAAGGGGCCACGCGGCCCCTTCCCGTTTAAAAAAAAATAAAAAAATAAAACAAAAAAAATGCTCAGGCCCCGGGGATGGGGTCCCGGGGCCAAGAGTGGCCGAGGGAAGGGGGCCACGCAGCCCCCTCCCATAAAAAAAAAAAAAAAAGGCCCCGCCCCCTCCCTGCAGTACTCTGCAAACGCGCCCCTGGCGCGTTTTAAGAAGGAAGTAATTCCCCTGAATACTGGGGTCCCTGGGGCCAACTAGCCCACCAGGAACCTCCAGTATGCGCCAGGGGCTGCCTTGCAGAGAGGTGTACAGAGGCCACGCCCTTTTACACCTCTCTGCAACGCAGCTCTGTGGCGCTTAATGGAGGTAGCTGGTGGGCTAGTTGCACCCCAGGGACCCTCAGTATTCAAGGGAGTTAATCCCCGACTTAAACGACGCCACGGGGCGCGTTTGCACAGTGGTGAAGGGAGGGGCGGGGCCTGAGGTGACATGTGTGCAAACAGGCGCCGTGGCGCGTTTTAAGATGGGGAATTAAATCCCCTTCAATCCTGAGGGTCCCTGGGGCCAACGAGCCCAACAGGTACATCCAGAAAGCGCCACAGAGCTGCGTTGCAGAGAGGTGTAAAAGGGGTGTGGCCTCTCTCCACGTCTCTGCAACGCAGCCCCTGGCGCATACTGGAGGTTCCTGGTGGGCTAGTTGGCCCCTAGGGACCCTCATGATTCAAGGGGACTTAATCCCCCAACTTAAAATGCGCCACGGGGCACGTTTACACAGATGTCACCTCAGGCCCCGCCCCCTCCCTTCACCATTGTGCAAATATTCCTCTAAAATCTGCTGAACTACGAATTCTGATTTACTCACCTGTTATCAGGAGAGACCTCAGTGCTGCATCTTTCAGCCCAGTACTAATCCTGAAAAGTAATTTTAACCGTACTTACCAGTAACTTGAATTTCCTTCCATAGGATATCATTGCCTGCTTTTTGCTGAAAAAGTTTCGAAGTGTTGATTTTTGAAACATACAAATATTCCTCTAAAATCAGCCGAAATACGAATTCCAATTTACTCACCTGTTATCAGGAGAGACCTCAGTGCTGTATCTTTCAGCCCAGTACTGGTCCTGAAAAGTAATTTTAACCGTACTTACCAGTAACTTGAATTTCCTTCCATAGGCTAACATTGACTGGTTTCACTTGGAAATTCTTCTAAGTGTGGAGTTTTGGAACTTTAAAATATTCCTCTAAAATCAGCCGAAATACGAATTTCGATTTACTCACCTGTTATCAGGAGAGACCTCAGTGCTGCATCTTTCAGCCCAGTACTGATCCTCAAAAGTAATTTTAACCGTACTTACCAGTAACTTGAATTTCCTTCCATAGGATATCATTGCCTGCTTTTTGCTGAAAAAGTTTCTAAGTGTTGATTTTTGAAACATACAAATATTCCTCTAAAATCAGCCGAAATCCGAATTCTGATTTACTCACCTGTTATCAGGAGAGACCTCAGTGCTGCATCTTTCAGCCCAGTACTGGTCCTGAAAAGTAATTTTAACCGTACTTACCGGTAACTTGAATTTCCTTCATAGGCTAACATTGACTGGTTTCACTTGGAAATTCTTCTAAGTGTGGAGTTTTGGAACTTTATAATATTCCTCTAAAATCAACCAAAGTACGAATTCCAATTTACTCACCTGTTATCAGGAGAGAACCCAGTGCTGCATCTTTTAGCCCAGCACTGACCCTAAAAAGTAATTTTAACCGTACTTACCAGTAACTTATATTTTCTTCCTTAGGAATCCATTGTCTGGTTTTCAGCAGAAAAGTTTCAAAGTGTCGATTTTCACAAACTACAAATATTCCTTAAAAATCGCCTGTATGACTTAAACGCATTCTTTCAACTGTTTACAGGAGATGCACCAGGGCTGGATCCAGGATCCAACACTGAGTAAGAAAAAGTAACGATAACAGTTTTTACCTGCTATGTGAATTTCCTTCCATAGGATAACATTGGTGATTCTATGAGAAAAAGTTTCTGTCAACTTTTAAAATACAATAATATTCCTTAAAAATCACTACTGTAACCAAAACGCTTTTACTCAACTGTTTACAGGAGATGTCCCAGGACTGAATCTAGGATCCAGTCCTGTGGTTAGAAAAGTAATCCATAAAGTAACTAATTGCATTTAACTAGAAATTCACATTGAGCTGAATGTTGCATTGTGTTTGAAAATGTGTTGCCCATTGCAACAACTGTAACTACTGTACTTAAAAGTCTATTTCCTATGTGCAAAGTATTTAAACTAAAGTAATTCATTCTGAGAAAGTATTTTTGTAAAGTAATGTATAATGTAATTACAATGTAATTTAAAAAATAAAATATGTAAAAAAAAATAGTTTCTAAAAATGTAGTAAATCAGTATGAAAAAAATAAATATAACAATTAATACATTTAAAAATTGTCATTTACAAAACCTTTGAAATTCACTTAAAAAACCGTAGGTTTCAGACATGTTATAGTTAGGAATTAGCATTTAAAAACCTTTGAAATTCACTGAAAAAACCATAGGTTTCAGACATGTTATAGTTAGAAATTAGCATTTAAAAACCTTTGAAATTCACTGAAAAAACCATAGGTTTCAGGCACGTTATAGTTAGAAATTAGCATTTAAAAACCTTACAAATTCACTGAAAAAACCATAGGTTTTAGGGACAGTTATAGTTACTTGGACATTGCACTCGTACAAAACCCATGAAATTCCCCTGTTATAGTTAGTTCAGCTAACTATAACTCGCGCCCCGCAATGCACTGCTGATGACGTCACATATTACATCACTCATGACATGGTCAGTGACATCACTGATGACATCACTGATGACATCTCAAATGACATCACTGATTACATCATCCATGTGAGAATTTAATGCATCTTCTCACACCCTAATATAACTTTTGATACACCCACTCTAAATTACAGACTGCCATTCTAAAAACCATACACACTCCAATACCAATAAGTACATACCCACTCACTGATTCTTAGGTCTACACACACACATCTACTCACTCACCCGTACAGTCACTCATACTTACAGTCACTCAGTACAGGACTATCATATGCACTAATACACCTATATAAACACTCACACAATGCAACTCATCCATAGAGGTACTCACACACCAAGTCAGTCATGCAAATAATTAAACACACTGCCATTTACTCACCTATACAATTATACACACACCAGCTCACTTACTCATACAAATACTAGCACATTCTTACGCTCTTATACAATCACTGATACAAGCACACACTCATCCATACAGTCACTCTCACAATCACACACTCTCGCTTATAGCTATTTATATACTCTAACACACATATATACTGCCTTTTACATATGTAGTTACTCACACATGTACCACTGGGACATACATTCACTCACTAACATACTCTTACACACACTTACCCACCCATACAGTCTATCACAGATGCACTCTTGAAACCATCCACCCAGTGAATCACCCACTCACACATCTATGCACAGAGTCGCACACACCCCACCCACACAAACACTCAGGCACCCATACAGATACTCAGACAACCAATCAATAACTCATATAGACACTCATGTAGCTATTCACAAACCCATGCGGCCACTTACACAGCAACAGACAGACGGATACAGACATTCACACAGTTTAGTCACTAACCCATGCATTCAGTAAGATACGTTTAATCACTCACTTATAGAGTTAGTCACGCACCTAGTAAATCATCCATTCAGACACTTATACACCCACTCATTCTTCAATACGCCTTTCCCTATATATATTAAAAATATTTAAACTTTACAGAAACACACAGTCACTGGATGATGTCATCAGTGATGTCATCAGTGATGTCATTTGAGATGTCATCAGTGATGTCACTGACCATGTCATGAGTGATGTAATATGTGACGTCATCAGCAGTGCATTGCGGGGGCGCGAGTTATAGTTAGCTGAACTAACTATAACAGGGGAATTTCATGGGTTTTGTACGAGTGCAATGTCCAAGTAACTATAACTGTCCCTAAAACCTATGGTTTTTTCAGTGAATTTGTAAGGTTTTTTAAATGCTAATTTCTAACTATAACGTGCCTGAAACCTATGGTTTTTTCAGTGAATTTCAAAGGTTTTTTAAATGCTAATTTCTAACTATAACATGTCTGAAACCTATGGTTTTTTCAGTGAATATGTATATGTATATTTGTGTGTGTATATGTATATGTGTATATATATATATGTGTGTGTATATATTACCTACTGGCGGTCGCCAGTAGGTAGTCATAGTTAGGACCTCGTTTCTATTCAAAAAGCATTTTGTCTTTTGCCAATATCTTTGGCGCCGTTTGACGAATCTTCGCGAGATTTTCAATACTAATGACTAGCTCAGGTCAGCTCCTGTCTTGAAAGTTTGGGGGTGATTTGTCAAGTGGGCGCCGTGAAAAAAGGGGGGTCCCAAAACGCATTTTCCCCATGTTAATTTCCATAGGAATTTTTGGAACAGGCTACAGCCCGAACTGCTGAACGGAATTACACCACATTTGGTGAAAAGGTAGTTCTTTGTTCAGAAAGCGTCCTGTTTTTTAAATGGTGTAAATCCGTTCAGTAGTTCCTGAGAAATTCAAAAAATAAAAATGTATATATCTGAGCACCGAGAAGGAGCCACGAATCCGCACGAGCTTCATTCTGATTGGCTGCCAACACTCCAAACCAGAATGTGTTGGCAGCCAATTTGTGACTCAATAACCGAGTCACAAGAAAAAGGAAAAAAAAAGTTAAAAATGAAGAAAAGGGGGCTGGGTAGAAGCACCCTGACCCCCTAGGCCTGCTCCAAAAAAAAAAATCAGCCGAATTTGCGCTGGGTGCGCGAATCTGGCCGAGAAAATAAAAAAAACAAAGCGCGGGCTACCGCGCTACGTTTTAATGAGCCCCCGGGTGGGCCAGGTCCCGGGGGCAATATGTAAATATATGCGGGGGCCGCGAAGGCCCCCGCAGCCCCGGGGACCGCCACCTCCCCAGGGCTTGTATAATTAGGGGTGGGGGGGCCTCCCATGCCCCCAAAGCCCCTGGGACCAGCCCCTCCCCGGGGCTTTATTTAATTATGCGCTGGGGCACGTGGCCCCCCAAGCCCCGGGGACCCCCACCTCCCTGGGGCTATCTTTAATTATTTGTGGGGGGCCTCGTGGGCCCCCCCAAGCCCAGGGGACCACCACCTCCCCGGGGCTTCAAACATGATGGGAGGGGGCCTCGCGGCCCCCCTCCTGGAGCCCTTGATGGCCCTGGGGACCACCACCCCCAGGGCTGGCTCCTGCAATGTCCCAGGGTGCCCACCCCGGGACATTGCTGTTTGCAATGGCAGGGCGGGAGCACGGCTCCCACCCTGTCATTGCAAACTTCTGCTTTGCTTCATGGAAGCGAGAGCAGGAAACCTGCTCTCGCTTCCAAGAAGCAAAGCAGTATTGCTTTTGGACAAGGGGAGCTGCATGTTAGCAGCTCCCCTTGCCCAAAAGAAATGCCGGCTCCCGCAGGAGGCGGGGAGCCGGCTGGGACCATGGGGCATTGGGGCTCCCCCCACGGTCCCCAACTTGAGGGCCGGCCTTGGGGATGAGGTTCCCAGGGCCAGAAGTGGCCCAGGGGAGGGGGGCCACGCGGCCCCCCTCCCGGGAAAAAATAATATATATATTTTTTTTTTAAATGAAGGCCGGTCTCGTGGGATGGGGTCCCAGGGCCATAATTGGCCTTGGGAGGGGGGCCCCCTCCCCCAAAAAAATCCAGGTTGGCCAGGCCCCGGGGGATGGGGTTCCCGGGGCCAGAAGTGGCCAAGGGAAGGGAGGCCACGCGGCCCCCCTCCCATACTCATTATTAAAAAAGAGGCAATGCCCGGGGGGATGGGGGTCCCCAGGGCCATTATTGGTCTCAGGAGGGGGGCCACGCGGCCTCCCTCCAAAATTTCTTTTTTTAGAAATGCTGGCCAGACCCCTGGGGATGGGGTCTCCGGGGCCAATAGTGGCTCAGGGAAGGGAGGCCATGGGGCCCCCTTCCTGTTTTAAAAGAAGGGGGCCACACAGCCCCCCTTCTAAAAAATATTTAAAAAAAAAAGAAAAGCCGGCATCTCGCTGGAGGCCTTGCCCCCTCCCTGCAGCACTCTGCAATCGCGCCCCCTGGCACGTTCTAAGTTGGGGGATTAAGTCCCCTTCATTCCTGAGGGTCCCTGGGGGCCAACTAGCCCACCAGGTACCTCCAGTAAGCCGCACACAGTGGAATTGCTGAGAGGTGGTCTGAGGCCACGCCCCTTTTTACACCACTCTGCAAACGCGCCTCTTGGCGCACTGCTGGTGGGGCGATGAGGTCCTCTTGTGTCCTGAGGACCTCAGGACACAAGTAGACTTCATCCCCCGAACAGCAGTGCACCAGGATACGCGTTTGCAGAGTGGTGTAAAAGGGGGTGTGGCCTTTGAGCACTCTCAGCAAACCAGCTGTATGGGGCTTACTGGAGGTAACAGGAGGGCTAGTTGGCCCCCAGGGACCTTCAGGAGGAAAGGGGACCTCATCCTCCAACCAAGAGCGTGCCAGGAGACGTGTTTGCAGAGTGGTGGAGAAAGGGGGCGTGGCCTGTGTCCACCTCTCAGCAATCACACTGTGTGGGGCTTACTCGGGGTAAGAGGTAGGCTAGTTGGCCCCTAAGAACCCCCAGCAGCGAAGGGGACTTCAATCCCCATCCAAGAGCGCACCAGGGAGCGTGTTTGCAGAGTGGTGGGCAAAGAAGGCGTGGCCTGCTATGAGAACTTAGCAATCCTGCTGTGTGGGACTTACTGGAGGTAATAGGAGGGGTAGTTGGCCCCCAAGGATGTCCTTGGGGGCCAACTACCCTTCCTTTTACCTCCAGTAAGTCCCACACAGTGGGATTGCTAAGACGTCTTTGGAGGCCACACCCCCTTTTCTCCACCAGTCTGCAAACGCGCCTCCTGGCACAGTACTGGTTGGGGGATGAAGTCCACTTTACTCCTGAGGGACTTTGGGGGCCAAGAAGCCCTCCTGGTATCTCCTGTAAGTCCTACGCAGTGGAATTCCTGAGCGCTGGTCAGAGGCCCAGCCCCCTTTCTGCAAACGCGACTACCAGTTAAGGAAGCATTTGTAATGTAATAGGTATCGTATTTGCGAGAGTTGGAGCTATTGGCGTTGTAAATGTAAAAGTTTTTTACTAATGTTTTTTGGAGTGGAGTGGATGTACGTTGTGTGAAGTGGAATTATGTGGTATGTTGTGCAGTGAAATTATGTGAATAGAAAGTATGTGGTATTTAGTGTATAAGAATTATGTGAAGTGGGATTATGTGTTTTGGAGAGTAATTATGTGGTATTGTAGTCTGTGTTGTAGAGTGGTAACCTCAGGTTTAGTCTTCCTCGTTTCCATAGAAGCTAAACTATAAACTCAATGAGACACAAAAAGAAGGAACCACTGAGGAGCACTTCTGGACCTAGTCAGAAGTATGAGCAGGGCCACTGGAATTATGTGACTGTTCAGCTGCACCAATTTTCACATAATTAAACATTTTTCGCATTTGGCAAATATTCCATCATCTGCTGCCTAATCAAACGGCTCAAATGTTCCCAAAAATGCAGCTTCATGTGTAACAGCGTGGTGGAAGGCCCTTTGCAAAGTTGGAATGGTCACGTGTTACTTATTGCTAAATGTGGGTGTTAAATTGGTACTAGTGGTGCACAAACCTCTCTTCTTTCTGTGCCTCTCTTGCCTCTTTCTGTATTTCTCTTGCATCTTTCTGCAACTTTCTTCCTCTTTCTGCACCTCACTGTCTTCTTTCTGCACTTCTCTTGCCCTTTTCTGCACCTCAATTGCCTCTGTCAGCACCTCTCGCCTCTTTCTGCACCTCACTTGCCTCTTTCTGCACTTCTCTTGCTTCTTTCTACACCTCTCTTGCCTCTTTCTGCTCCTCTCTTTGCCTCTTTGTGCATTTCTCTTGCCTGTTTCTGCACTTCCCTTGCTTCTTTCTGGGCCTCCTCTTGCCTCTTTCTGCTTCTCACTTGCCTCTTTCTGCACCTCACTCTCTTGCTTCTGCACATCTCTTGCCTCTTTCTGCACTTCTCTTGCCTCTTTCTGCACCTCTCGAGCCTCTTTCTGCACCTCTCTTGCCTCTTTCTGCACCTCTCTTGCCTCTTTTTGCACTTCTCTTGCCCCTTTTAACACTTATCTTGCCTATTTCTATACCTCTCTTGCCTCTTTCTGCACCTCACTTGCCACTTTCTGCTCTTCTCTTGCCTCTTTCTGAATCTCACTCTCTTCTTTCTGCACCTCTCTTGCCTCTTTCTGCACCTCACTTGCTTCTTTCTGCATCTCTCTTGCCTCTTTCTGCACCTCTATTGCCTCTTACTGCACCTCTGTTGCTTCTTTCTGCACTTCTCTTCCTTTCTGCACCCCTCTTGCCTCTTTCTGCACTTCTCTTGCTTGTTTCTGCACCTCTCTTGCGTCTTTCTGCACCTCTGTTGCCTCTTTCTGCACTTCACTTGCTTCTTTCTGCACTCCTCTTGCATCTTTTTGCAACCATCTTTTATCTTTCTGCATCTCTCTTGTGTTTTTCTGCACCCCTGTTCCCTCTTTCTGCACCTTTTCTGCCTGTTTCTGCACCTCTCTTGCCTCTTTCTGTACCTCTGTTGCTTCTTTCTGCACTTCTCTTGCTCTTTCTGTACCCTTCGTGCCTCTTTCAGCACCTCTGTAGCTTCTTTCTGCACCCCTCCTGCCTATTTCTGTACTTGTCTTGCCTCTTTGTGCACCTCTCCTACCTTTTTCTGCACCCCTCTTGCCTCTTTTTGTACCTCTGTTGGTTCTTTCTGCACTGCTCTTGCTTCTTTCTGCACCTTACTTGCCTCTTTCTGCACTTCTCTTGCTCTTTCTGCACTCTTCGCAGCTCTTTCAGCACCTCTGTTGCTTCTTTCTGCACTTCTCTTCCTTCTTTCTGCACCCCTCTTACTTCTTTCTGTACCCCTCTTGCCTCTTTGTGTACCTCTCCTACCTCTTGATGCACCCCTCTTGCCTCTTTCTGCACCTCTGTTGGTTCTTTCTGCACTGCTCTTGCTTCTTTCTGCACCGCTTGCAAATTTCTGCATCCCTCTTGCCTCTTTCTGTACCCCTCTTCCCTCTTTCTGCACCTCTCTTGCCTCTGTCTGCACACATGTTCCCTCTTTCTGCACCCCTTTTGCCTGTTTCTGCAACTCTCTTGCCTCTTTCTGCATCTCTTGCCTTCTTCTGCACCTCACTTGCCTCTTTCTGCACTTCTATTGCCTCTTTCTGCACCCCTCTTTCGTCTTTCTGCACCCCTGTTGTCTCTTTTTGCACTTGTCTTCCCTCTTTCTACGCCTCTCTTGCTTCTTTCTGCACTTCTCTTGCTTCTTTCTGCACTTCTCTTGCTTGTTTCTGCACCTCTTTTGCTTCTTTCTGTACCTCTCTTACTTCTTTCTGCACCTTTCTTCCCTTTTTTGCACCCCTCTTGTCTCTTTCTGCTGTTCTCTTGCCATTTTCTGCACCTCTCTTGCCTCTTTCTGCACCTCGCTTGCCTCTTTCTGCACCTCACTTGCTTCTTTCTGTACCCCTCTTGCCTCTTTTTGCACCCCTCTTTTCTCTTTCTGCACTCCTCTTGCGTCTTTCTGAACCCCTGTTCCCTCTTTCTGTACCTTTACTGCCTGTTTCTGCACCTCTCTTGCCTCTTTCTGTACCTCTGTTGCTTCTTTCTCCACTTCTCTTGCTCTTTCTGTACCCTTCGTGCCTCTTTCAGCACCTCTGTAGCTTCTTTCTGCAATCCCTCCTGCTTCTTTCTGTACTTGTCTTGCCTCTTTGTGCACCTCTCCTACCTTTTTCTGCACCCCTCTTACCTTTTTTTGTACCTCTGTTGGTTCTTTCTGCACTGCTCTTGCTTCTTTCTGCACCTTACTTGTCTCTTTCTGCACTTCTCGCTTCTATCTATACCTCTGTTGCTTCTTTAAGCAATTCTCTTGCCTCCTTCTGCACTTCTCTTCCTTCTTTCTGTACCCCTCCTGCCTCTTTCTGTACCTTTCTTGCCTCTTTGTGCACCTCTCCTACCTCTTTCTGCACCCCTCTTGCCTCTTTTTGCACCTCTGTTGGTTCTTTCTGCACTGCTCTTGCTTCTTTCTGCACCTCACTTGCCTCTTTCTGCCCTTCTCTTGCTATTTTCTACACCTCTGTTGCTTCTTACAGCAATTCTCTTGCCTCTTTCTGCACTTCTCTTGCTTGTTTCTGCAATTCTCTTGCGTCCTACTGCACCTCTGTTGCCTCTTGCTGTACCTCACTTGCCTCTTTCTGCACCCCACTTGCCTCTTTCTGCACCCCTCTTCCCTATTTCTCCACCTCTCTTGCTTCTTTCTGCACTTCTCTTGCTTCCTTCTGCACTGCTCTTGCTTTTTTCTGCACCTCTCTTGCAAATTTCTGTATCCCTCTTACCTCTTTCTGCACCCCTGTTCCCTCTTTCTTTACCTTTCTTGCCTGTTTCTGCACCGCTCTTGCCTCTTTCGACACCTCTGTTGCTTCTTTCTGCACTTCTCTTGCTTCTTCCTGCACCCCTCTTGCCTCTTTCTGTACCCCTTTTGCCTCTTTATGCACCTCTCCTGCCTCTTCCTGCACCTCTCTTCCCATTTTCTGCAGTTCTCTTGACTCTTTCTGCACCTGTTTTGCTTCTTTCTGCACTGTTCTTGCCTCTTTCTGTACCCCTCTTGCTTCTTTCTGCACCTCTGTTGGTTCTTTCTGCACTGCTCTTGCTTCTTACTGCACCTCTGACTTAGAGGTAGTTTTAATCCCCCTGCCCTATTATGTACTAGGGCCTTACAGGGGAGGTCATGACAATCACAGGGGTACCCCAACCCATAGTGTACCCTAGTGTATGTAGGTGTTTTCACTGTATTCTAAGTGTCTTTCAGCATAGCACTGACTCCGGGCCTGGTTAGTCAGAGTTAGTTACCACCAGTACCAGTCAGCAAAAAGTTGGGGCACAGGATGACTTTGCAACAAGGACTCTTTCTGCACCTCTGTTGGTTCTCTCTGCATATCTATTGCTTCTTTCTGCACCTTTCTTCGTCTTTCTGGACGTCTGTTGCCTCTTTCTGCATTTCTCTTGCTTCTTTCTGCGCCTTTCTTCCTCTTTCTGCACATGTCCTACTTCTGTAGGCATAGTTAGAAATGATCATTTAAAAAACCTTTGAAATTCATTGAAAAAAACATAGGTTTCAGGGACGTTATAGTTAGAAATTATCATTTAAAAAACCTTTGAAATTCACTGAAAAACCACAGGTTTCAGGGACATTATAGTTAGTTGTACATTTCACTCGTACAAAACCAGAGAAATTCGGCCGTTATAGTTAGTTGAGGTAACTATAACTCGCGCCCCCGCAATGCACTGCTGATGACATGGTCATGTCATGACATCAGTGATGTCATGACATGGTCAGTGACATCACTGATGACATCTCAAATGACATCACTCATGACATCATCCACGTGATAATCTGATGCACCTCCTCACACCCTAATATAACCTTTGATACACCCACTCTAAAATACAGACAACCATTTTCGAAACCAAAGACACACCAATACCAGTTACTGCATACCCACTTACTGATTCCTAGGTCTACACACACATCTACTCATTCACCCATACAGTCACTCATACATGCAGTCACTCATCAATACAGCACTATCATATACACTCATACAGCTAAACAGACACTCACACACTGCCACTCACCTATAGAGTTACAAACACAGCTACTCAGTCATGCAAAGAATCAATCACACTCATATTTACTCACCTACACAGTTATACACACACCACCTGTTAGAACCGGGGTCTCCAGTTGGCCAGAGCCTGCACCCTAGTCCAAGTGGGGACCACCAATTCCGACGAGGTAGCTTGGCATGAGGCAGGTAGGCATGCACGAGGCACTGTGTGAAGTAGTTGTGCAACACGCATCCACACTGACACAGTAAAGCACACACAATCAAGGGGACACCACTCCAATGTTATGTATGAAAGCAAGTATCTTTATCTAACTTCTTGTCAGGTTTGAAAACAGTACAGTTATCACTGCGGGCAAGGTAAGCCGGTTCGCATATCTTCACTTCAATACAGACAGTAATCCTTGTACAGCGTTTCAGTACACTGAAAATACCTTTACCTCGGTCTCAGGCAGAATCAACAATAGTCATATCCCCCAGGAATTACACCCTTGAATGGTACTACTTGTGGGCAGTGTCCTTGGGGAGAGGAAACAGCCCGTCCAGCTCTGGCAGTTCCGTTAGGCAACCATGTGGGCAATCATTAGTACAGTCCCAGGCCTGGGTTGGCCTGAGAACGAGCTGACGGCTAGAGGAGAGGGGGGTCTTTTAACCTGGGCGTGGTCTCCTAGAGGGGAAGTACCGAGGCACCCAGAACAGTTCCAACCTGCAATTGACTAGATCCGGGTCCCCGTCTTTAGGAGCCTGTATCACCTTCTAGTATCACTCGGCACAGGTGGATTTAGCCGCTCTTGGTCCGCGCCCCCGCCCGAGGCAGCCGCACCCTCCCATTCCCTGGACTCCGGTCCGGGTGGGCTACCTGGGCAGTGCAGTCACCTCGGCCTCTCCGGGCGGCATCCAGCTGATTGCAGGGGCGGATCGGGTTGCCTTGCGCTCGTCCAGCCTCGGAGTGGTTTCCTTCTTCCTCTGACATCACAGGGGGAAGCCCGCGCAGCTCTCCTCAAGGCTCCCGGGCCAGCGGCGGTGATCTTGGGCACCACAGCGCCCTTCCGCCCGGCGCTCCCTGGGGATTTCTCAGCACCGTGGCAGACCCCGGATAGCGGCGGTGAGTTCCCCACGCCTAGCTCTTCGCCACTCTCACCTCAGGGGCCGCGGTGGGGATCTTGGGCACCGCAGCGCTTCTCTACTCACAGCGCAGGGATCAATTGGAGATTCTGGTCACACAGCGCTTCGCTGGCACAGCGCTTGGGGTCAATTGTAGATTCTGGTCACACAGTGCTTCGCTGGCACAGTGCTTGGGGGTCAATTGTAGATTCTGGTTGCAGGGGCAGAGATTATGGCAGTCCCTGGGAAGGCACCCTGGAGAGGTTACCTCTCCCCCCCCTTGCAGGGCGAGATCAGTAGGCAGGCAGAACGGCTCAGCTATCTTGGGGCAGCAGTTCCTGGGAGCGGTCAGCCTCAGTAGTGTAGCAGTCCTCCTAGTGCTGCAGCCTCCACTCCTACATGGGGGGTGTCCAGGTCCAGTAGTGTCACTAAGCTAGGGGGTTCCCTCCTTTCTTTTTATACCCCTAAGTCAGGTGACCCTCCAAAAAGGCGGCAAGTTGGGGGTTTGGAAGATTCTGGAAGAATCTAGGGACTCTGTGGTGTCTGTCTATGGTGACAAGAGGCAGGACGGTCAAGGTTACAGTAGCATTAAGTCCCAGCCTTATCCCAACTACTAGTGCGCAGACAGGACAGTGGCCTTACCGCAGTAGCAGGGGCCTGTGGCAACCATGTTTTTAGGAGAGAGCACCTGCACCTCAGCACTGTTTAGCAGCGGTAAGGCGCCCAGAGTCCTATATCCAACAAAAATGGCGGACAACAACGAGGCAAAAAAAAAGAAAAAAGTGTAGGGGAAGACCACCCTAGGGCTGACAGGTCTAACACCACCTCACTTATTTATACAGATACTAGCACATACTTACTCTTATACAATCACTGACACAAGCACACATTCATCCATACAGCCACTCTCACATATAGTAATTTATATAGTCCAACACTCACATATACTGTCTTTCACATGTGTAGTTACTCACACATGTACCACTGAGACATCCATTCACTCACCAACACACCCATACACATACTCAACCACCATACACCCTTCACAGATGCACTGTTGAACCCATACACCCAGTGAATCACTCCCTCACACATCTATGCACAGTCACACACCCCCAACCACCCACAGAGAGACTCAGGCACACATACAGATACTCAGACAACCAATGAATAACCCTTATAGACACTCCTGTAGCTACTCACCAACCCATGCAGCCACTTACACACCAACTGACAGACTGATACAGACATTCACACAGTTTAGTCACTAACCCATGCATTCAGTAAGACACATTTAATCATTCACTTATACAGTCAGTCACGCACCCACTAAATCATCCATTCAGACACTCATACACCCACTCATTCTTCAATACACCTTGGCCTATATATATATAAAACATATTTAAACTTTACAGAAACACACAGTCACTGGATGATGTCATCATTAATGTCATCAGTGATGTCATTTAAGATGTCATCAGTGATGTCACTGACCATGTCATGAGTGATGTAATATGTGACGTCATCAGCAGTGCATTGCGGGGGTGCGAGTTATAGTAACCTCAACTAACTATAACGGTCGAATTTCTCTGGTTTTGTACGAGTGAAATGTCCAACGAACTATAACGTCCCTGAAACCTGTGTTTTTTTCAGTGAATATATATTTATATTTATACTGCGTATCCCAACCAAAATCCTCCTCACACGGACAGAAGGGAACGGACTCCAAAATCGTGCTTGAATCTCCTTTATTCACTCACTCCAACTTCGCCATTACGCGTTTCGGTCACTGCACGTGACCTTGATCACATGAGGAAACGCTACAAATCAGAATGTTTAAATCTGTTATGCCATCCTGTCACATGGTCGGAGTACAACAATCACCATAAAAGACAGACTGTGTGATAGTCATACATGAGTTGCGATAAATCCAGTATACTACATTGTGTAATTTCTGTTATCAATGACATAAACCAATTGTTTTATATAGGGTATTTGCATATATAAATAAATTAGTTCTTATTTATAAATATAAGTCAATATATGTATTTGTAAACATTGTTATCCTCAATCAAATCAATAAATAATTAAATAAGTAAAATACAATGCATGAACTTATTTAATAAAGATTATTTTCATTTTAAAATTATTATCATTTTAAAATATCTTTTGGGGAAAACTATTAGTCTCACTGCATAGTGCTTGATAGTATCATTGTCTTCCCTGACCATAAACATGATTGTTCAGTGCTAAACTATTCAAGTTTCTGATTTATTTGATTGTGGTTATTCCTGTTGTGCCCTGAGTTTTAACTAATTCCTGCTTCAATGCTTCTACGTATGGGTCACCGTGTTTTCTCGCAAAGTGCTAGTGTGCAATTGACAAATAATGTCACTACTGTCATAAAGTGCTAAGTGTTTGCTCAAAGTGCTAAGTGCCTACGATTTTTAAAGTGCATAGTGCCTACAATTTATAAAGTGCTAGTTTTCTCCTATAATAATGCTAAAAAACCAGTTATGCAACTGTTTGCAAGACAGATAAAAACCATTTGTGTAGCAGCTAGATGTAAATAGCAGAGGCTCTAAAGCTCTCTTATAAACCAATTCTGTCCACAAGACCCTCAAATATCCAATCTGTATAATTGAAACAGGGGAGAAGTATAACTACATTCTATATTTCTTCTCTCTTTACCTTTGTAATATTCTTATTGTTTTTTGTCCATAAGTCATCTCTGTATTCATTGTTAGGGAAATAACTGGTATAATCCTAAACCTAGTTAACTCGATGTATTCAGTTGTTTCTTTGTATCGTCTTATATTGAATAAAAATGTCTGTGCAAAATACTAGCAAAATCTAAAATGAATTTCATAAAGCCACCATAAAACTTCCATAAAACCTTCATAAAATCTCCAAAAGAAACCTTCATAAAACTTCATAAAAATTCTACAAAAATCTCCCCCAAAAAACTGCACAAAAATTTCATACAAATTCCATAAATAACCACACAAAAATCATTCTGAAATTAAAACACGTGTGTTACAGAAAATATTGTGTGACTCATATTTTACAAGAAATTGTGTAATTCTTCACTTTTGTTTAAACCAAACGGTGACTTGGAGTCCAGTTCTAAGATAATTTTGGATTCTAATTTTCTAAGCAGTTTTTCTCTGTTGCCCCCTCGTCTAAGCGGTGGTATAGATCCAATAACAAAGTAGGTTAAACATTTGAGATCATTGTGATGTGCCGCCTTAAAGTGCCTGGCCACCGGGTAAGTTTGATCAGAATTTACTATAGCTCTTAAGTGCTGAAGTATTCGAACATGCACCTGCAGCTTGGTGCTGCCCACGTATCGCAAACCGCAGGTGCATGTCAGCACATAAACCGCATATTCAGTGCAGCAGTTGTAATTGTCTTTTAACAGTGTAGGCTCTGTGTTAAATGAGGTAGTATATTCTGTTGTATTTACCCCAAATTTGCATCCCCTGCAAGAAGTACATTTGAAAAAGCCATTTTTTGGTTTCAGCCATGATTTATTAGGGGTGATTTCTGGACTGTTTTTAACCAACATGGACCTCATTGATAAGGCCCGCCTGAATGTTAATGTGGGCTTTTTCTGTGTTTTTTGTGCCATAATAGTGTCTGTTAGTACTATTGGCCAGTTTCTATTGATTATACTTCTGATTTCATTTTGTTGGTGGCTATAACTAGTTATTAGCCTAACTCTGGTGTCATCTACATATACATATGTGTGTTTATTTTCAAGATAGAAACTTTTGGTGGAATGCAAATTGGATGCTGTTGTGTATGTTCCCCTGTAAGTAAAACTTGTTCTATGGCATGCATAGGTGTGCGCTTGATCTATGTTAGGAAAGTGAAGCTTTTTCTCTGCTTGATTGGTTGGTGGATCTTACTGGCTATGGCGGAAAGGTGGGCGCTGATTGGTCACAATGCTGAACAAGTTGAATGAGTAGAGAGTCTCAAATCTGCAGGTGAACAAAGCCATCATAGAGGGAGAAAGACTAAATGAATATTCCGAGATAGGTGTTAAGGAAAATCTGCCAACATGCCAACTTGAAGTCTTAAAAGCTGTACTAACAAAATGTATACATATGTATCTGGAAATCACAGAGACGGCTGAGGAGAAAACCCACAGCCACCCTCACACCCTAAATAAGGATAAGCTGCACATGCACAGACAAGATACAAATGTACAGGTTTTCGTATACAGGGCTGCAATGGGGATAATGTGAGCAGACTGAAAAAAAGTTGTTATACAGGTGCAAGATTCTAAAGTCATGATGAAGGCTGAACGACTTTAAATTAGACACAGAAATGTAAACTCTAGCCACTGAGCAAGCTAATCAGACATATCTAACCTCCAGCACCAGGCCTGACAACGAGGCTTTAACAGTTATACACAGCACAATTTTACAGCATAATTAGTACTGAACTGAACTGAACAGTTCCATTGAGCAATAAAGTTTCCTAAGGCAATTTCTTTAAAATATAGCAATCCCTTACTTTTGCATGATTTTGAGAGCAACCCTTAAGGCAGATCCCTCACTTTTGCATGCTTTTGGGAGAAACCCTTATGGCAGATCAATTCTCTTTCTGTGACATATTATCACTAATTCACTCAAGTGATCCATAGTCATGTTTCTCATCAAGCCATAGTCAGTCTCAGGGATCTTAAGGAAGAAGGAGGGAGATGATTCTTTATTTCTGGTAGGATGATTAAGGGAACACATACAGACTATCCCAAGAATGAATAGCAATATTAGGACATCAAATACCACCAAAAAGATATCTAATGTCTTGTTCCCAACCCTACAAATATGCTTTTAAACCAAGATCAAATACTTCACCCATTTAAGTTAAAATAGTCATTAATTTTATGTAGCTCCTTGAAACCTTTAGGAGGATAATAAGTTTGCTTGTGCATAGTTAAAGAAGTATTTTGAATAAATGAGCAGCAACATTCTGATCATACAATCACCATTACCTCACCCTTGGCATCTAGGACTAGATAAAGAGCCATTCAGTTTTACAAAATGACAGTTCTTTGGCGTCAACCTAATTGTATTCCAACTCACAACACTATAGGGTTTGAGTTTATGACCTTTTCTAAAACTTAAGATACAATTCAGGTCTCTGGTATTGATAATCCAATTCTATACATGGGAAAAAATAGCAAAGGAGCAGGCAGTTTTGTGTATTACTCTAAGAAATCTATTTTGATAAAAAAGATCGTGCCATGGGTGTTTTGTTCTGCTGGGACAATGTAAGCAGCTTAACAGGATCCAGAACCGTTCCTTGAGGAACCAGGTATATGCCTGGTTGCCGCAAACAAAGTAAGTGCTAAGTTGTCCACAGGAGTAGCTGAATTAATAGGAAGTAGTAGGGTAAAAACAATAGGAAAGATAAGTTTATACCAGCACTAATAGCACAAACCTATATGTATTTTTACCAGGCTATTTAGTTGGCAAAGTAGGAGTTTTACACACGCTCAGGACCCCTTGATTCATCAACGCACTGTTCACATGTTGAGTACCTGCTTCTGCCTCACAGCATAGTGGATACTGATGAATGCCAGTGCGTAGCTTTATTAGATTAATCTTAATTCTCACCAATTCAGCATTTAAGCTACAACCTACATCATTTGCAAGTTCAGATCAGAGGGTAGAAGGTACTTGTTTGAGACTTCAGAATTACATTTTTACAATCAACATCATCAGTACGCTCTTGAATTTCACATAGTACTGCTTGAACTTCATTTTAATTGTTTTTTGGTACATGCAGATAGACACTATCACTGGTAGAATACACATTAGAGTGCTGTTTGCATAACAGATTGCTCCCTAAATGACTTGCAAAAGTGGTGAGGCATAACAGAAACGCATTTAATGGACTGTAATAAGACCCAAGTTTATGAATATGTGATTAGTGATAATATGAGGGATGCAGATGTTGGAAATGCGGACTGTATCTATGGGCATGTCCAAGAGAGGTATGCAGAGAGAATATATGTAAACATTGTTATCCTCAATCAAATCAATAAATAATTAAATAAGTAAAATACAATGCATGAACATATTTAATAAAGATTATTTTCATTTTAAAATTATTATCATTTTAAAATATCTTTTTGGGGAAAACTATTAGTCTCACTGCATAGTGCTTGATAGTATCATTGTCTTCCCTGACCATAAACATGATTGTTCAGTGCTAAACTATTCACGTTTCTGATTTATTTGATTGTGGTTATTCCTGTTGTGCCCTGAGTTTTAACTAATTCCTGCTTCAATGCTTCTACGTATGGGTCACCGTGTTTTCTCGCAAAGTGCTAGTGTGCAATTGACAAATAATATCACTACTGTCATAAAGTGCTAAGTGTTTGCTCAAAGTGCTAAGTGCCTACGATTTTTAGAACAGAACAGCTAACGCCAGTGTCAATAGGTCGGCCATGTCTGTAAACACATCATATGTACAGCCCATTTTGATCTACAGGAAGTTTAGCACTATAGGTCAAACCAAAAGTTCTTCAATAGTTTCCTTCCTGAAGGCTAGGTGCTTGGAAGAGGATCAAAGCATGAAAGGAAGATAAGTATGTTTTTGACACTTGAAATAGCCTGATCACCAGGTCTAGCTTACTTACTTCTGGAAAAGAAAAGGTGGTGAGCCAAAGCACATGGTATGGAATGTATAGGTTTACTGAAGGAGAACAAGTTATTAATGATTTCTAGGTTGTGACTATGGTAGACATTACGGCAAAAACAGAGACTCTTGAGCATTGGTTGCTTGGTTATAGAAAGCAAGTGAAGTTTAGTTAGATGATGCATGTTGGGATTGGAATATCCCATTCATAGCATACAGGCAGGTAACCCTGCTCTGAGTGTGAACTCTTTCTGTTAAAGATCAAACAAACTGACCTATTAATTGGCTGAAATGGTAGTCACTGGATGAACTCGCACTAGTGCAAGTCATTACCTATCCCTGTAGGAACCCACAGATATAGGGGGCACCAAAGGTACATTGAACAGGGCATTAAAGGTTGTGTGATACTTAGTATCGATAGATTGGATCATCAAATCCTGTCCTGAGCACTCATGAGTGTGTGTAGTATCGTGTTTTGTTGCAACATTAAAATACTTTATATTTTATTAAGATGGGCACTGGGCTGACTAGTGAACTATTGTGTCTGTTGAGTTCTGAGTCTTGCCCCATCTACCTGAGATGCCTTTGATTGCTCACCCTTGCCACCCAGAGAGTGAAGTGCAGAAGGAGTATACTTGGCCAAGTTTGGAGAGCCATATTAGGATGGACCCTACCACTCCAGAGGCAAATTACTCCAACTGTTGTGGTTTAGTAGCACTTATCTGCCCTGTAGCACTTAAAACAGGGACTGAGTATTAGTTGCTAGTGCTGTAGAATCTCCAAATTCCATTTCTGTCATGAGCAAAATAGTAAATTCAGCTTGAGCTCAGCATAACTTGCTGTTGGATATGACAGAAACAAGGTTATTGCACGTAGACCCTGTCCTTAGCTCAATTAAAGGACCTGTGTTTAGAGAGAGGGCTACCTGCAACAAGTATAGGGAGAGCCTTGTGGAATTAGTTAAGGACCAGTTAAGGAAACTGGGTGTTAGGTAAGGAACTGTGATATACTTTGGGAGGGTATAATGGTTAGATCCCAGGGAGGGAGTGCTGTAGTGTCAGGCACTTAGCCCCTTAGCACAGGTTTCCCCACAGACACGCCCCAGGTGTGGCCCAAATTCCTTTTTCTGCTGTTTCCCTAAAACATTCTCCCTAAACTCATGGTTAACGCTGTCACCAACTCCAGTAGTCATTCCTGTGGTTTGATTAAATATATTTGAGACCCAGAACTTGCAGTTGGAGCTTAATAAGGCTAAGGCTGAGAACAGAGAGAATGCCAGAGTTTGAAAGCGAAAAGTTGTGAATAGCGTGCCAGAAACTAAAGAAAAGGAGGCAGGAGGAATGGGCCTACAAAGAAAGATAAACGGAAAAGAAAAGGCAAGAGAAAAGAAAGAGAATTGGACAAAGCGGACAGCCTTAGCTGAAGAGAAACTCAGGATAGCAGCAGAGACAGCTATGTCTGGGAAAGACAAGTCCCCCTCCAACTCTGCATGACTTCCTGAAAAGGTTGCAAAAGAGCTCGTGCACATGTTTGTCAAAGGCCAGAATATTTTGAAATGGTTTGTAAACTTTGAGATTACTTATAGTGCACAGGCTTTAAATGATGTGTCTAAGGCAGAGGTTTGATGAGTTGCTTGTGCATTGAAGATACATCAGTCATTGGGAGAATGACTGCAGCTGATTGGATGAGCTATCAGTATATTAAGGAAGCTCTGATAAGGCAGTTTGTGTAGAAACCAGCATAGTACATTAAGAAATTCAAGAAAAGCAGGAGAGTGGATGCGTTCCATTTTAGACTAAGATTTGAGTTATGTTGTAGGATTAGAATAAATGGGTAAGAGGGATGGAACTTAAGGATTTTCAAACCCTTAACCAGTGATGGTAACAGAGAAACTCCAAGTGCAAATCTCTAACTTAGTTAACAACTGTCTGTCTTGACGGGGAAGAATGTAGAGATACTTGTTGTGTTTGCTGGAGTATTTCAACAGACTGATTTCAAACTGGAGATTAAGTAGAAGGGCAGATACCAAGGATGGGCATGCCAAGAAAGGCAATTGGATGCCTAGTTATAGACAGAAAGTCTAAATAGGAAAAAATGGTTCTTCCATGCATTTCAATAGGTATTGTCAGGTGAAAACCCCAGTACCAGCTAAACCTATTACAGCGCGTGTGTGGACGGTTGGTGAGGAAACAGAACAGAGCACCTCATCCTGTTGGATATGCACATGTGGGAAAAGAACATTATGCCCTAAAGTACGTACATCCATCCAAATATCATGCAATTTTGTGTTGGAAGCAGTTATCAATGGGATGAAGGTTCCTGCTCTGATGGGTATAAGTTCCCACAGGACCGTGGTTAAGAGAGAATAGCTCAAAAAAGAAGAGATTATTCCTGGTGCCAATGGTGCATTCTTGGTAGCTGGTATGGATGCCATGGATCAGCTGATTGCCTGAGTGTAGGAACACGTCAAAACAAAGCAGCCATAGCTGATGCAGGGTAAGAGAAAAGCAAGGTGCTGGATATTTCTTGTCCAATGATAGAATTGCCTCTGGTTTAGTACCAGGGCCAGACATTGCATGGCTTGAACCATGTCGGCCATGTTGTTTCAGGAAGAGACTAGGGCCATCCTAGATTTGCAAGGACCAGAGAAGGGTATGGAGCAGATCATATCAGGCTCTGAGAAGGCACACACCATGCTTTTATATTGTGGGTTACTTCCAGAGCTCCAGGGTTTGTTATCTGACTCACAGACTTACTTGAGAGACATTATACTAGGCACAATTACAGTGTCCTACACTTTTGGGGGCTTCATAAGGAAGCCCAGTGTTAGAGCTAGAAAGAGCTAGTTGTTACATAATGCACAAGAACCTTCTTTTGTTACTAGACAATAAAGTGAACTTAGTAGGTCAAAAGGGTATTTAAACATTTAAAAGATACATGATAGGTTGGATTTGTTTTTTGTTTTATAACCCGCTGTGGATGCACTGAGTCACAGAGAGGTTATAGAGAACCTGTCTTACTTGCCAATTGAGAGGCAAGTCAGGAGGTAAAACCAAACCACTGTTCGAGGCATTGTCATTAGTAGGTGTGCAGCTTGAGCTGGTGGACATTGACATTTTTGGTTCCTTTGACCTTAACCTCAACATCAGGCAACAAGTACATCTTGGTTATAGTGGATAAGGCTGCTAGGTATTCAGAGATGGTATGTCTGAGTAGCACATTTGGTCAGATAGCAACTAGGGCTGTCCTGGGGATATTTCCAGTTGTTTGATTTCCCAAGTCTGTGATCTCTGACTGGGGAACAAACTTTATCTCCTTGTACATGAGGGAGCAAGCTGGTGTGAACTACAATTTCTACAAGATATGTCACCAGTGTTGGGCTTTCTTGAAATAGTTTATACCATAGGTGAGAGATATAGTCGATGGGTTGCTGCCCTCATTATTTTTGTGCCTTTTCTTCTGACATCAGTCAGTGCATGATGTATTACTGAACAGGCTGTTATGGTAAAACAAATAAAGCATTGCAATACAAAAATATACCACCCATAGACCAGTGGGTTGGTGGAACAGTTTAACATATGCCTTAAGAGCATGATGGGAACTATGACAGAGAACCTCATGAAAAAACGTTATCTTCTCCTCTTATTCACCTACTGAGAAATTCTATGTAAAGGAGTTGGGTTCAGTCCTTTTAATCTGATCTTTGGCCACTCAGTACATGGCCCACTCACCTTAGTTAGAGAAGGTTGAAAAGAAACTTCATAGTCCACCCACAATGGTGAGGTGGACTGTATAATTGGCCATAAGGAAACTATTGATGCAGTACCTTAGTCAGGCAAAAAAAACTCACCAGGGAAGCCAAGAGCTGATGAAAGAGTGGTATAACAAAGAGGGGGTGTTCACTGGGTACCAGGAGGATCAGAAGAAGTTGTTGCTACAGCAATTTGTCTCAGCACTTTGTAGGATAATTGTGTGGGCCATACAAGATAATGCTGAAGGTTTCTGAAGTTAACTACTTTAGGGACACAGGTGCCAGAGAGTAACCAAAGGAGGTGTTTCATGTGAATTGGCTGCAACCAAACCTTCAGAGAGATGTTTACGTAAATATTCTTCTCACGGACCCCAGGTTTGACACCTGTCTGTGTGCACCACGTAGACACAGGGGTAATTTGCCAGTTGGGAGCAAGGTCCATAGGATGTCAGATGGGATCCAAAAGTGCATAAAGACAGAAGTTGCTAAGATGCTGCCCCTGAAAGTGATTGAGCATTCCTGTAGTCCTTTGGCCAGTTCACTAATTGGTGGTCAAGCAAGAGTCCACAGACCTGCCCTTTTCTGTGAACTACCTTCAATGAGATGACAAAGAGTGATCCACATCTGATTCTCCAAGTGAATGAGTTGGTGGACCAGCTTGATGCTGTCACCTCTTGAGTAACTTCTATTTGATCAGTTTCTGCTGGCCAATTGCATTAACACTATGTGCCTACAAGAAGACCATATTCTCAGTGTCAGAGTGCTTGTGCCAGTTTAGAATCATGTCTGTTGGGGTCAAGAATGCTACTGTGTGCTACTGTGATGACACTGCCATCTTTATCAGTTTGTAGGAAGTTGATCAGGATACAGGGAGAAAAACTGACCCTCAAGACAATCAAGTGCCAGGTGGGCCAGTCCTCTGTAACTTCACTTGAGCATCAGAGGGATAATGGGAAGTTCCACCAATTGGATGTCACAATCCTGCTTGTGTTGGACTCAGGTAAGGATTTTTTTAGGACTCATAGGTAAATTGGAACTCTGTGCCCAGCTATTGATATACCAAATCAAAAAATCTTCCTCCCGTTCAGCTGTGTGTGTGTGTGGGGCAGACACGAGCACAGTGTCATGGGGCGGAGCCTCAATCACGGCAGCCATCAGCGTGTAAGAATGTTATATATATGGATAAACATTAATGCCATTAACATCCCTACCATCCAAGAAACAGCATATAAAAGTGATTTAAACTGCAAAATATCAGAAGGCCTTCAGGGAACTGAAGGCAGAACTATGCAATGCATCTGCATGTAAGGCACTTGACTAGCAGCATGCCATCATTGTGCAGACTGATGCCTAAGATAAAGGAGTTGTAGCACTACTAGCTCAACTTGAAGACAAGGGTAGAAAGCCCCCAGTGGCATTCATTAGTTGCAGAACTGGTCTGCTGTTGAAAGGAAATGCTTTGTGATAGTGTTGGGACCAGCTTCATCACTACCAGATGCGAAAGATATCAACTTGCAGAAGGGCTGTTTGCATTACAAACAGAAAATGGCATTTCGAAAAAACTTTCCAAACTGGTCCAGGACCTAAGACAATGGACCAACATACAGGGCAGGTGTCTGCATGGAAGTTAGTCTCCCAGAGGCTGGAGAATCTATGTGGAGCACCCAGAAGAAGCTGACCTATCTTGGAGCGCAATACGCAAGATGTTACCTAGTCTCCCTTCATAGTTTATGAATGAACTGCTAGAAGAAAACTGCAAGCCAGACTACAGCTTGCTGTCCAGCACCATGCTAACCTATCCAAAGGGACTTGTGCTTCTACCATCTGAATTGCAGTATACCAGGCTAAGATCACTGTTGCTGACATGGAGGACCACTAACCTAATGGCCTGTAGGGTGCAACTATCAAAAACACGCACCTGCCGACCAGGCCTGCCCCATTGTTTAGGTAGCCTGAGAGAGGAGGGAAGCTGCAGCCCTGTGGTGCTCATGAAAATGGCATTGACTTGAATCCAACAAGCACATGATCCGGCATCTCCTGCAACCGTGCATCTCCTGCAAACAGGTAACATAGGGTCTGGAAGCAAACAGGTAACATAGGGTCTGGAAGCAAAAGTCTGAGAGTGTCTTGAACTATGAGTATACGTCTACCATGAGAGAAATAGAATTGCTAGTATGAATTCTTCCTACTCAAGATAAAACCTAATGACATATACGCTGCCTGGCATGGTGGGCGCTTAGTGAACTTGCACCTGTGCCTGTTGTCTCTTACCTATTTTTCCCATTAGACATCACAGATATTGGAGGCTCATAGGAACTGAGAGTAGGACTTTATTTTATTTTTTTAGAGTTTTATATAGCACAAACTAGACCCGAGACATCGGGTATCAGAGCGCTTAACATGAGCACCAGTTTCGTTACAGATGGGCACATTAATTTTCGTTAGGCACGCGGAGATTAAGTGATTTGCCCAGAATCACAGGATGTTGATGTCGTTGCAGAGACTCGAGCCCGATGCCCCAGCTTCGAGGTCGACCGCTCTAGCTGTAAGGCTACATCCTCTCCCCATACCCTCTGACATTAGAGGTAGTGAGACACTTAGCTAGAACCCATAGTCTGCACTGAACCCCCATTAGGTGTGTACTATTACATATGCTATGATAATAAAAGTACTTCTCTTTTTAGTAAGACAAGCAGTGGGCTGAACAATGAGCTACTGAATCTGTTGTTTGAATGTTGAGTTCTGAGTCTTTTCTCCTCACACTACTTACTTGAGAGGCCTTTGACTGCTCGCCCTCACTACCCTTATAGTCAACTGCAGTAGTGGTGCTTTTGGCCTGGTTTGCAGGGCCATAGTTGGACGGACCTCAGGACACCAAGATAAGCAACCCTAACCCCCAGCGCTTTTTTCTCAGTAGCCACTGTTTGCCTGGTGGCCCTCAGAACAGGTTCTGCTAGGATTAGTTGGGGAGCCACAGTTTTCATTAATTGCATCGCTCATTTGGCGGAAAGACCATAACTCCGCTATTGATCTCTGGACAAAACGCAAAACTGCTAGAATTGATCCAAACAGGGACCAATATCTTTAGGGATGTGCACTGATTTAGGATTGCAGTATCTACTCTGACCTGACTTACATACATACTAGTGCAAAGTCATGTTAATAATCATTGAATGTAGTGCCCTATGCTTTGAGTAACACAAGTATACACCATCATTTCAATGCTTCCGAATGAAAGGGAAAATAGCTTAGACTCGTGACCTTGACACGGCCCGGTTGAAAATCGTGTAGAAAGAGATAAAACTTCCAAGCTGGTAACAGGAGCAAAGACAGCTCCAAACCCACCGTAACATGAGAAACGCATCCCAATGCGGATCATCAGAGCATGAGAACTTCAACCCGGTGTGTGGACATAATTTGAAGGGAGTTTAGAAATATTTCTGCAATATTGCAACATTTATTTAGCATTTTGTAAACACGTTAATAGGCAATGCAGAATGATGGCGCAATGTGTAATTTACCTGTCAGAGCTTTAATTTGGTCGTTGATCATCGAGGAGTGTTTAATGAGAGGGAAGGGGATGCGGGCTCGAAGACATGTTTTTGAAGAAAGGCGGAGGCTTGGGCGGGAAAAGGCTGACAGCACCAATTCTGCCATGTGTGAGATTTTTCCTTACCATCCGAAGGTGTGAGCCCTGGAAAGAACTTCAGAGCTTCCATCAGTCAGTGCCCAACCCCGAAAAAAGCACAACTCTTTATCTGGTAAGGAGAGCAGCTACTTAGTACGGCTGGCAACCTGCTCAGTTTGTGGGATCACAGCAGACGTATTCGAATCTAGAGTGTACTAGCTAAAGCAACGTAACACATTTTTTTTTTAATTAATGCTTTTTTAATACCTTAATCACAGAAACACACAAAATGAAACAATTTTCCAAACTCTGCAACGAAAATGGTAGACAAAACAAAGTACAAAGACAACACAATACAGGCTAGAGGGCTGAATAAGAGGAGGAACGTTCTCATTATGCAGATTTAACCAACCTTCCTATAGTAACATCAGTTTATCTGATTTTTTTTAAATGAGACCTGAATAAATTTAACTCAGAATGTGTACCTCTTGGCTTTAACACCTTCGATGCGCGTGACGAGCTCAGCTCAAAATAGCCAGTCTAGGATTGACTGATTTGTACTTCAAACATTGTTTATGGCTTTAAAATGATTACTTTGATTAACTTGATTTAGAAATTTGTAGTTGTTTATTACCAATATTACATTGCATTTACACCTAGAACACTTGATTTGTCAAATGTTTGTGTTATTAAAAAAAATCCAACATCCCGAAAGCATTTCGAGTTTTCAAGAACTCTTTTTCGGGGGGGGGGGGTACATTACTCAGTATAATACATGTGGAATCAGAATATATGACGATACTTCTCAAACTAAAACAACGCATACTTTTACAACGTTGTTTTTAGTTCGCAAGTACCGTTACAACTCATTTTTCTATAACGAATACCATTACTTCGCATTTGCTTTAAAATGCATAGGAAATATCTTTACAACGGAGCCCAATTCCCCGCATAGATATACAACACAATTTTTAAAAAAAATAACCCCCAACACTACGCTAATTTCTACTTCCATATACACTACCCTACATAACACACACTCCACAACACTACCCTAAAACACTACCCTACACAACACTACACTACCCTAAACCCTAAAACACTACCCCCTACACGACCCTCCCCCTTCCCCCATTCCAGTCCCTACACTCAAACACTATCCTACACGACCCCCCAACACTACCCTAAACCCTAAAACACTACCCTACACTACACAAACACTACAACACTACCCTAAACCCTAAAACACTACCCCAAGCACGAGCCTGCCCCTACCCCCAGTCTGTCCCCTACACTGAAACACTACCCTACACGACCCCCTGACACTACCCTAAACCCTAAAACATACCCTACACTACACAAACACTACAACACTACCCTAAACCCTAAAACACTACCCCCAGCACGACCCTACCCCCAGTCCATCCCCTACACTGAAACACTACCCTGCAGGACCCCCCGACACTACCCTACACTACACTACACAAACACCACAACACTACCCTAATCCCTAAAATACTAACCCCTGCACGACCCTCCCTCGTCCCCAACTCCTGTCCCTACACACAAACACTACCCTGCATGACCCCCCGACCCACAACACTACCCTAAACCAAAAAACACTACTCCTCAAACACAAACCCTTTAAAAATACACAGCCCCTCTTACCTCTCTCTCCTCGGTGCTCGTCCCTTGTCCTTGCACCAGCGCCTCTCCCCTACTTGCTCCAGCCGCGCCGCTCAAGGCCCCACAGCTCACCAATCCATACCCTGCCGTCATCTCTGCCTCCTCGGTTGAAGTCTCCACTGGCCTCCGCATCACTGCCTCCTCGGGTGAAGTCTCCACTGGCCTCCGCCCCACTGCCGTCATCTCTGCCTCCTTGGGTGAAGCCATACACGCATTACAACGCATGCGTTGTAACAGCGCATGCGAAGTAATAACATGCGTAGTAAAGGCTACGCGTTGTTACAGCGCATGCGTTGTTACGCTTGCGTTGTAATGGTATGCGAACTAAAAGTCGCGTACAAATGGCTGTTTACCGTGGAATCATAAGGAGGCATTTATAGACACAACTATTACTTCATTGGCACCTTAATGGAACCTGTTTGTAGAAAGCATACTCCTAACTCAAGCAGTAGTTCCAAACATCATTATCCTGTGGTCACTAAACTATCTCCACATCCTCTTGGACACAGATACTTTACACCATTAAGAACAATAAATGATCATCTCCGACACAAATGAATGACCCATTATTTTATTAATATCAAAATGAAATTCATTCTCTCTCACAAGTCTCTGGAAACATCCTATATACGTCTAAAATGCTGAGACCTTATAGAAAGACCTGCTGACACCTATTACTAGATGACCTCATCATTTGATGACCATTAGTCACCATCTTGAAATGGCAGATATGATATACCCGAGGTAAAATATGGCTCAACACGTCTGTCCTCTCTTTTGAAAAACTGTGGAGGATGGTATTGGCGCCTTTTATAATAACTACTCTTGCATGCCCATATCTTAAGCTAAAAATTGAATGATCTATGCATTATGCAACAATAATGGAAAACCTGGACAACATATTAGTTCATAATACTGAATTCTAAACGAAAGATCAAGTGGCACCCAACACTTATGGTTGACAAATCTGCTCCAGTTTTACTAGACTGTTTTTTGTCAGGACTGTGGTACAACAGACAACATACTTGCCCTTTCGCATGTGGTCATTGCACTATCCATACGAATAATACATCACTGTATGCTTCCTTTTTGATTAGTAGGCAGCATTTGATGGTTTAGTCAGGCAGGACCCTATTATAAAGGAAGTTGACAGCCTGGAGAATTTCTTCAAATCCCCTCATGCATTTAAATCACTGTACTATAAAACATGGATCAGGAAAAAGCTATCCCACAATCCTGTGGTGTCAAAATAAATCTTACCTAATCAGTGCTTTGAGCTGGGGTGTGTTTTAGCACCGTTGCTTTTTCGTCTATGTACAGAAGATCATTGTAGAGAGCTTTCTATAGACAGATAATCTCCCCCAAAATTGGATTGGTGTTATCTCCTGCAGGTGCAACACCTCCATAAGACTACAAGGACCTTTAGCAACTTTGAACATATATAATATGGTGAATAAACCTAAATTTAACATAATGAAAGCAAAGATTGTTCTCTCTGGATGCAGATTTTGTAAGGTGGGAAAAAGGGCTTTCAGTGATAAGGAGGTGGCACATAAAGACATCTGTGATTATCTTACCTTGATCTATCTTTTGATTAAGTTACATAAGATAAAAGAAGGTAATAGTAAGCAGTTGCCTAGCTAGCACTTGCTGGTATTGGTCCAACATGGCGTGAGTTTATTGCATCACTTGTAGTGTGAATAGGACAATAAAACATATAGGGGCGTATTTACGAGCCCCTTTGCAGCGCTCTTGTACCATGCAACGCGGTGCACGAGCGACGGTAATTAAAAATGAGGTTTATGAAGCCATGCAAGGCCACCTTGCGTGGCCCTGAATGGCTTCATAAATCTCGAGTAATGCAATGCTGTGTAAATCACTGCGTTGCATTACTCTGCACCAGGGAGGCATTTCTGTGGGCGCATTTTGGTTGTTCCCATGCAACATCCATGGATTTTGACGCATTCCCAGGTTTACCGGAGATGGCAGACCTGGGAATGTGCCAAAAACCCATGCCTCCACAGGTGATGCGTAACAAGGAGAACTATGTTTATTTCTCCTTGTTGTTTCCTCTTCTATGTGTGCTGCAGAGTGCAGCACACATAAAAAGAGGAAAAAGCCTCAGGGGATTGTTTTCATGCAGAGAAGTGCCCCTTCCTGCACAAAGACAATCCTCTTTACAACACAGACACCCTTTCACTATGGTGATAGGGAGCATGCATTGGCGCTAGGCAGCCAAAAGGGTGCCAGCACAGGGGAGCAGGGGAAAAGGCTGGAATCGCTGTTTTGCCTTAAAAACGGCACATTCCGCCCCTTTCCAAGTCACACAGAAGTGCAGCGTAGCACGGTGACTTTGCTGCGCTGTGCGACTTGGCCATAAATATGACCCTTATTCTTCAGTTGAACAACATGGGTAAAGTTTAACAGTGAGCCAACACGTGTTTTATGCGTAATAGGTTTCCACCATTTCAAGGCTTACTTTGATCTTTCAGTTTCATATTAGATAGTTAAGGGCATTTCTCATGGAAAAAAACAATCTGCCAAAGCAGACATTACTCCCAGGTTTTCTAAAGGCCTGTTTCAGGATACAAGGCTTGGATGCATGCTGTGCCAAACAGTTTCTTTGTAGATGGAAGTTAAGCCCACAAACTGTAGCTTATCAAAAATGTATGGACCACCTGCAGAACATAGCTGTGCTGAATTTGAATTGTATTATATTGTATTCTAGCATTTTTATACAGCTTCGTAATCTGTTTTGGGCTGCCTAAGCACATTTTTGGAGAAAAGCAAGCTACACCGTAGGGGAGCATATGGTTGTCAGAACATTGTACTTGTTGTGATCCTATGTGAGAAGCATTTTGGTGTCCTGCCTAAGTGGCCATAAAGATCCTCTTTTTGCTTTGGAGTGCAGCACCTAATAGTGTAATGTAGGAGAAGGTGTGAGAGATAGACAGAAAAAATATGTTGTAGTTAGCTGGTGGTTATAATTTTCTTTTCAGGTCCAAAGTGTTTTGCTTTTTTGAAGTATTTATTTTGATATTTTCATCTCATACAAAAATAGATCTGTGGAATAACTTAGAACATTTATATTTCGTGCATCATCCTCTTGCAATTGCGTAATATCTTTCAATAGCACTAGTCCATCCGAACATTTAAGGGAACATTGCATCCAAAGTAGTCCACAATGATTTGTTAGCCACATTATTATAAGAAAAGATAAATACAATGCCAGGTATTAACCACTGGGAAAAAAATGCACCTTGTTCAGTGGTGCGGGTGGGGGGGATACTATGGTAACTACAGTTTGAGGAGGAAGAGAAGTGGGTGAGAGGAGTGGCTCCTTCAAGTGAGTGTGAGTTTGAAGATCATAGTAGTATATTCACATGTTGTGGTTTCTGTCTCTTTAGGCATCTGTGCGTCTACTTAAGATGTGTTCCATATGGAAATCTTGGCCCTCTTGTTAATGGATGGTGTCACTGTTGCAGTGGTTGGGAAAAGGTCTCCAAGTGTTTTTAAAAATTGTCATTTGCACTCTTAGTTGGGATATACTATGTTCTGCTAATCATAGAATTCCGTTTTCCATTCTGATATAGAGGTTTTGTTACCATTTGCCAATGTTTGAGAGTACATATTTTATCTGTGGATAGCAGCGGCAGCCGCTCCATGAGAGCGGAGGAGCGCCGCCCCCCTGCACCACCAGCAAATAAAATGATAATAAAACAGGTTTTAAACCCGTTTTTTATAGGTTTATTTGAATCCCCTGGACCCGCCTCCAGGACTCTGAGGAGTCTAATAGCGACCCCACAAGGCATGTAAGAATGTTTTGCGACTGCCTGGAAACAAGCTTTCTTGCTGCCTATACTTAAGAAACCAGATGCAGATCCAGCAGAACAAAATAATTTTAGGCCCATCTCCCTACTGCCTGCTCCTGCGAAAATTCTGGAGAAGGAAGTCCACAAACAACTGGCTGAATTCCTTGAATCAAACAATTGTTTTCATGATTCACAATCGGGTTTTAGAATGGGGTACAGTACGGAGACAGCACTTCTGGAAGTCTCTGAAACCGTTCGTGAATCTGTGGACCAGGGCACCTCAGCGATGTTGATGTTGCTTGACCTGTCCGCAGCTTTCAACACTGTGGCTCACCCGATTCTTTTGGAGAGACTGAGACAGATGAGAGTGAGGGGAGCTGCTCTGTCCTGGCTCCAGTCGTTCTTGGAGAACCGCTCACAGCAAGTATTTCTACGCCCTTATGTCTCCTCTCAGAAACCCCTTGTTTGTTGGGGTACCCAAGGGTTTAGCGCTGAGCCCTTTACTATTTAATGTATACCTGGCTCCTCTTGCGACCCTTGTTGAGACATGGGGAATGAGAGTGGTCTCCTACGCTGATGACACAGCTGGTGTTCTCTTTCAAAGAACACTCGGAGGCTGCCTTTGTCAACTTTAAGCAATGCCTGAAAAACATCTCGACCTGGATGACTGAGAATTGCTTGAAGCTTAATGCCGAGAAAACAGAGGTCTTATTCTTCAGCCAGTTGGCACCTCCACCTTCTATTTTATGGTGGCCCTCAGAGCTCAGCTGAACCCACCACCGAACCCGGTGGACTCGTCCAGAAATCTGGGGTTAAGATTTGACAATGACCTCTCTTTTACGACCCAGATTCGTAATGTCTCCTCTATATGCTTCTGGAAGTTAAGAGCTCTGAGAAAAATCTTACACTACCTTATGGAGGACTGCAGGAAGACAATGGTCCATGCATTGGTCACTTCCCAGCTGGACTACTTGAACAGTCTATATCTAGGGCTGCCAGCTTATCTGGTCCGCAGGCTGCAGATAATTCAAAGCGCCATGGGCAGGTTAATTAGGAATGTGCCACTCCGCCATCACATCTCCCTGCATTTGCGGCAACTCCATTGGCTGCCTGTCAATAGGAGGATTAAGTTCAAGGTGCTCACTTTGGCCTATAGAGCCACCAGAGATCAGGGCCCGGGCTATCTGAGGCAGAGACTGCAAAGATACCATCAAGACCGGGTCCTGAGATCAAGCCATCTGTGACTGCTCAGGGTTCCTTGCTTCCTTAAGGCCAGGATAGGCGGCAGAGCATTCGCGGTGAGAACTGCAAAACTCTGGAATGTTATGACCCTTCATCTCCACATGATGGAGCCAGAACAGGCCTTTAGGATGGCACTAAAAACTTGGCTTTTTAACCTTCCTTAGATCCACCCACCTGTCTCCCTCACTTTGAATCTGCAATCTAGCGCCGGGACACCTTTTTTTGGGGTAGCTGTGTGCTTTATAAATCACATTTCTTCTTCTTTCTTCATCACATGAGACAACAAAGGTATTGTCAGGGTCCCCCTTAACAATCTATAACATTTGTGAGGAGTCATAATTGGTGTTTGGATGTGTGGCCTGGAACAAATCCCCCCTGTGTGTTATATACCAGGTTAGGACAAAACTTTTTCAACTGGGTTGCCAATATCTTTGCCAATATCTCATTCTAATTTGGGTAATGGTATTGATGGAGCAGGGGAAACGAAATATTTTTTTGAACCCCTTGGAAGTTAATGACCCCATAACGATTAATGATACTAACCGTTTTGAAACACATGAACTAATCAACAAATGCACCTTTTATTAAACATTACATGTGGGCAACTTGCTAATATTGCAAAATCTAATTTATTTACAAATGTGAAGCAAAATAACCTGAGTATTGTGATTTGCGTAGTAAATAGAGTAAATTGCATGATTTGTGTTGCGTAGTAAAATTGCACTGTGGCAAAGAATGTAGATGGTAAGTAAAATGGCTTTAAACGTCGCTTCTGCTAGGTAATACCTAACATGGGTCTTTAGAATGGCGGGTGGTAAACAGAAAGGCTTATTTTCCATGCTTTCATTTCCGTTGTGTTTGCTCTTATATTAGTTTCGTTCGAGCCTGCTAGGCCATACTTCGAAAATGGCCGCTGGAAAGGACGAGATGGCGTGCGCTGAATTAAATGGCCCCCGCGCATGGGCAGTGTAAAGGCTCCAGTAACGTGTATGCGGCCTGTGCCCGGAGTGAGAGATGTCAAGGCCAATCTGACCTGCAACGAGAATCGTGCCAAGAGTTCAGCATATATGCATGGGAACGGATGAGAAAATCGAGCGACAGGGGATGAACTAATATGTGACCATCAGAGTTTGTTACAAAATGGATTAACAAATTGGACTACTTTTGGACATCGTGATCATGAGACTTAATGTGTGCGTTATTGTCCCCAAACCGGTTCGAACAAGGAGGGCAATGAGGTGACCATCACCACCCCTCCAACGTACCAATTAGCGTGATTCTTGACCCTAAAGATTGCAACTTTTAAGTGTAGAGAGCCAGAAAGTAGGGTATAAGAGAGCCTGCCCTTACGTTGTGAAAAAAACTTCTTCGTTTATTCTATCTTGATGCTGCGAGAGACTCTGTCATTTTGAACTTCGGACTTTGACTGGGGAAGGAACGAGACTGTTGCGGGAGTTGCCCGGGAGGAGATTGCATCCGAGGAGGTTAGCGGGACAGTCAGTCAGTTTTGGGAGTCCATCTTGTGATCTGCGGTTCATTTTTCTTTCCTGATGAACCATTCTTGTCATCGCCCTATGGCCAAGGGTAATGAGTATTTCCCTTTTTTTTTTTCTTAACCTTTTACTTAAATGCTTATTGATATAATAAATGTATTTGCTTAAAATGCACTTTACTTTTGCTTAAAGAATTTCGATAAAACTATATGCTAACTCTAGATGAGTCTGTGGTTCTTTTAATAAAATTGTGATTTATAAATGCTAAAGGTTTTAATTGTGATTGAGCTGGTCTTAATCGCCATCAACTGATTCTACTAGTTGGTCCATCGACCGAATCGGAGTACCTTGATGTTTAGAACGACAGGATCCGAAGTTAATGTATATAATGTATAGGTTATAATTCTGTCATTTTAAAAAGGTATCCCGCTTGTCCAGCAACTCATTTTTCCTTAGCGTTTGATCCAGAAAATGGAATGAATGTATGTATGCGGTGTTATGGGCCCCACTGACATAAGTTAGAAGTGATCAAGGTTGCGTAGGTGTTTTTCTGGATTAGTGTCATAAGGAAAAATTTATATTAGCCGCGCTGGATCAGATTTCTTGGTAGCAGAGTTATGGTTACTATAGATTAGTTTGGTGATTATTGATTATTGATTTTTCATGTCTAACACTCTATGTTGAGTTTGTATTACGTTATGTGTAAGTCAGAATTTTGAAGCTTCCGGGAAGTAGGAAGTGGACACGTGTGGCAAGAGAAGTCAGACGGAATTGTGCATTGTCTGATTTCAAATTTGGTGGTAACACAGGCCTGTGTTATGTTAGGGAAATTTCACGTATGAATTGCATTTGAGTGAAATAGCAACAGGTTTTCTTGTGAAACTTTGGCCTTAATTCTCAGGAGCAGTGTGGTCTCCACATGTGTTTTATCCCCAGAGAAACGGGTTTACCTCTTGCTTGAGAGAAGGGTAAGGTAGAGAGAAGTGCTACACTTATCGAACGAAACAGTATTCTTGTAAGTGGGAATAAACTATCTCTTTTGTTTAGAGAAACAGACAATGGTAATGTGTTTTACGTTGTAACTAATCAATTTAGTTGAAAAGATAAGAAAACTGCCGATAATTTTTGTAAAGGAGGGGTCAGTAGAAGCAGGAGTAGAACTGACGTCAACAAGAAGCGCGCTGGTATTGGCCAGTTGGGGAAGAACAAAGAGCTTTCTGATTGGTGCGTTGGTGTGAGACGCGCTGGGATAGGTTAATGTGAGAGTGACGTAAAAGCTTTCTGATTGGTGCGTTGGTGTGAGACGCGCTGGGATAGGTCCGAATAGCCGAGCAGTAGAAAGAACCGATTGGTGAAGGATTGTGTGAATTGCTTCGGCAAAACAACAGTGAAATGCCTTATTATAATGAATATGATAGAGAGAAACCGTCATGGTTTGCGAAGCTTAAAAACCTTTTTAAGAAAGATAAGAAGGTTGTGACTAGGGAAGGAGAAGTACTTCCTCCGCCGAAAACACCAGCATCTTATATGATGACGAAATATGGCTATCATACTTGCATTTGGTTGGAAAATTGGGCGAAGTATACCAAAGACGATGGAGTATTGGCATTTCCAGAAAATGGTTCGTTTAGCACAGCGGTACTTCGAAATTTGAGAGAAAAGATGATGAGACTTGAACCGAGACCTAGACCGACACAGTTCGAAGCCTTAGGTGAATGGGAAGATGAGATGTATGAAAGGGAAAGACACAGAGGTGCAAAGAATTATAGTTTAGTTCATGGAAGAGTATGGGGTTTGAATCATGAAGACAGGATGAGATGATGGCGGTATGCTAACATGACGGATGGCATGTTTCCTGTCAGAACAGTTGAAGAATTTACAGGGGAAAAGTGTACGGAGAAACAGAAGCATGCAGTAACAGAGAGATATGGGTATGGAGTTAGCGACACAGAGGATGAGTTGCTGGAGGACATTTTAAATAAAAGACCCCCTCCATATCAACAGGATTCTGTGGTGGTGACACCAAATGCGCCGCCAATGAGAACTGTAATAAATCAAAGCCTTGAACAAATGTCTGAAATAAATAGTCCATTTAATAAACTAGAAACACCACAGACTATGAAACATGATAATGGTAATACAGCTGAATTAGCCAGAACCACAAGAGAGTTGTCTGAAAAGATAAGAGAACTGACAAAGAATATGGAAGCTGTGACTGTGCCAGTAACTATAGGGCCAGTAATCCCAGTATTTGAAAATCAAAAGATAGATGAACACTCCTTAATAATTCCATTAAATTCCAGTATGCAAAAAGTAAGAGAAGGGATAATTCCAGAAAATAGAGAGAAAGAAGATTCTGTTGGTCCATTTAGGTCAAGTCCACCTGTAAATTTGACAATTAATGAGAGTCAGATAAATAAGACTCCTATGGGAGCCGAGTCAGCAACTGAAACCCCGGAGAGAAGTGCAAATTGGATAGAATTAAATAAGACCCCTGTGGGTCCGACTGCAGAGGAATTAAATGATTGGGTGAGGAGCCTGCAGAAAAAAGATGCTGAACCACATCTTTTGGATGTGGTCAGATTAAAGATAGATATGGAGGAATTAATTCTAGGAACTATTGGTACAGATTGATTGAAGTCCTATCAAGATGATGAATTAATGTTTATGTGTAAAAGCATCACTTTGAGAGCTAGGAACTTGCATGAAAAATTGGAAGAAACAGCGAACAAACTAGGAGTAGATTTTGGAAAAATTAGAGGATTGCAGAAACCGTACAGGGTAGATTTTAGTGAAAAGGACATAGAAAATCTGAACACTTCAGGACGACTAACACAGATAAAAGAACTGGTTGTTTTACTGAGAAAATGGGGAGATGTAGACAAGTGGAGAAGTAGGTGGATAAGAAGAAAAGAGGGAACAACTGATAAAGCATCATTGGCTTTTCCAGTAAAAGAGAAAGAACCAACGGTAATAGAATGTCCAATGAGAGAAACTCCAGGAGGAAGTTATGTACATATCCCATGGTCCAGACAAGATATATTGTCATTTACAAATGATTTTCCAAGATTGAGAGAAAAACCTGTAGAATGGTATAGACAGGTAGAAAGGTTTGTAAATGTTTCAAAGGTATTGTGGGAAGATCTGGATGGATTGTTTGAGATTGTTGTTCCTGCAGATTTATGGACAGAGTGTAAAATTACAATTGACTGGCCGAAGGAAGAATATCCTAGAGATGCAAAAACAGGAGCCCCAGGTTCACAAGTAATGAGAAAATATGAACAGGCAATCACGTTTCTGAAAAATAAAATTCCACCAAAAGAAACGGACTGGGTAAAGATCGATAGAACAACTCAGGAGAGTAAGGAATCTGTACATGCTTATTACGAGAGATTGCTTTTGGTCTTTAAACAGTATAGTGGATACGAGAATTTGAGTGAAAAAGACATGAGTCATTTTGTGTACAGATTTGTGTATGGCTTGAGACCTGAGATAAGTGAAATGATTAAGCAGCATATGTTATGTTGGCAGAATAGCACAGTAGATGAGGTACTACGGTATGCAAAATATTGCAGTGACGATATTGAGTGTAGACAGCGTAAACTCAAGGAAAAGGCAATGTGGGCACAAGTAAAGGTTGCAGAAAAGTAAGAAGCTCAGATGAATAATCAGTCTAGTGACGCAGGACAGACCAAGTCCAAACCGAATATTGGTAAGGGAAAAGGTCAGATGAGTATAGAAGAAGCTAAAAAGAAATGGCCATGTCATAATTGCGGAAAATTAGGGCACTGGAGAAACGAGTGTAAATTACCTCCGAGAGTTAATACAGAGAATCAACCATTAAATCCACAGGAGCAGAATGAGGTGAGTTACCAACAGCCGCAACAGCCGCAGTTAGTTACTCAACAGTGTCAGGTGCCGCAACCACCTCTTCCAAAGAGTGCAAATCCTCAAAGATACAGTACAGAGGCAGGATTCTACGGAGGAGAGCAGGTAACAAAATTGCCGCGCGCAGCTGCAGTTTCGCAGCATTGGTTACGGCAGGATGGAGATGAATCGGATGAAAGTTTATGACGGTGCCTAGGAGAGGAAGAAGAGTGCGTGCTTGGCGCAACTCTAGAGGTAGATCAGTCAGGTCCATTTGTGGATGGAAAGGTGAATGCTGTAAATGTTACTTTCTTTGTGGACACTGGCGCTACCCGTTTTACTGTCAGGTCAGTGGAAATTCCAAACCTTCCTCTCTCAGGAGAATCCATCCAAGTTGTAGGTGTTTCAAACAGGCAAATTAAAACCCCTCTTACAAAACCAGTAGAGGTGGAAATTGGTCCATTCAAAGGCATGCACCGTTTTGTGGTGTGTGATTGTAGTCCTGTAAATTTATTAGGACGCGATGTGCTTTATAACATGAATTGTACCATCTACTGTACACCAGATGGTATTGCTTTCCAGACACCAGATGATGATGTTCTGTATAAATTGACAATGACAGAACTAGAACCAGGAATGTATGATACGTTTCCTGTGTTCGATGCAGAGAAAATCCATGCCGAATTGAAAGAAACAGTCAGGTCTGATGTATGGGATTTCACAGGTGAAGATATTGGACTAATGAGAGAAGTTGATCCTGTAAAAATTACTGTAAAAGAAGGAACGAATTACCCAAACACCCCGCAATACAAACTGACGCCAGAAATTATTGAAGGAATAACACCTGTAATTAATAAGATGATTGAACAAGGGATTTTGAGAGAAATAATGAGCAGCCCATGTAATTCTCCTATAATGGGATTGAAAAAGCCAAATGGAACATATAGAATAGTACAGGATTTGAGAAAAGTGAACAAAATTGTTATTCCTTGCTGCCCAATTGTGCCAAACCCTGCTGTAATACTGTATCAAATACCCCATGATGCAGAATGGTACACAGTTATTGATTTGTGCCATGCATTCTTTTCTATTCCATTGCACCCTGACAGCCAGCCATTATTTGCGTTTCGGTTCGGAGAGCGTATTTTGGCATGGTGCCGAATTCCTCAAGGGTATACTGAAAGTCCTTCTATTTTTAATCAGATTCTGAAGAAATCATTAGAAAGTTTAATAATGCCTGAAAAATCTGTGATGGTCCAATATATTGATGACCTATTGGTGGCATCAAAGACCAGAGAAGCATGTGTTACAGACACCATTGCTTTACTGAATCATTTGGCAGAAGGAGGACACAAGGTGTCCCCATCAAAACTCCAATTCTGTCAACAGGAAGTACAGTACCTAGGTCATAAGATTGAGAAAGGGATGCGAAAAGTGACAACAGAAAGAATAAGGATTATTAAAGGAATGAGAGCCCCAATGACACAAAGAGAGGTGAGAATGTTCCTTGGAATGGTTGGTTATTGCCGACAGTGGATAAGTGGATTTTCATTGATTGCAAAACCTTTACAGTGATTGACAAAGAGGGATGTCAAAGATCCGATTGCACTGGATGAGGAGGAAATGAAGGCTTTCGAGGAACTGAGAACAAGTTTGTGTGAGGCACCAGCATTGGGAATGCCTGATTATGAGAAAGAATTTGAGCTGTATTGTAGTGAGAGAGACGGATGTGCACTCTCAGAATTAGTACAGAGGCATGGAAGAATGAAACGACCAATAGCTTATTTTTTAGCTGTTCTAGATCCGGTAGCAAAAGCGTTGCCTGGATGTCTGAAAGCAGTAGCTGCTACTTGTGTGAGTCTGGAACAGAGTGAAGGCATTGTGATGGGATATCCTTTGAGAGTATATGTCCCACATTCAGTTGAAATCCTTCTGACCCGAACAAAAACCCAATTCATGACACATAGTCGGCTGACTAGGTATGAAAAAGTGATCTTGGGTGCAGACAATGTAACCATTGTAAGATGCACGAGTGTGAATCCTTCCACCTCACTGCCAGATGCAGTAAATCCAGAGTTTAAAGATGACGTTGATCATAACTGTTTGGATGTGCTTGAGTTTAGCACAAAGCCCTGCCCTGATATCAGGGATGAACCTTTAAAAGAGTCAGATTATATAATGTTTGTGGACGGGTCATGCCTGAGGACAAATGAAGGAGTTTTAAGTGCTGCATATGCTGTATGTACGGTGGCAACCATAATGGAAGCATCCTGTTTGAGAGGGATACATTCAGCCCAAGTTGCTGAGCTGATTGCTCTGATTCGAGCGTGCAAACTGGGAAAGAGTTTCCGAATTACTGTGATCACGGATAGCCAGTATGGCTTCGGAGTGGTCCATGATTTCGGACAGATCTGGTCCCAGAGGGGATTCCTGACTTCCGCGGGGTCTCCTATTAGGAATGGTGAGTTTGTGAAGAAGTTGCTTGAGGCGATACAGCTGCCTAAACAGATTGCAGTGGTAAAATGCACTGCTCACAAGAATGGAACTGAATGCATTGCAGTAGGTAACAAGTTTGCTGATGAATTAGCTCAATATTGTGCCAGAAATATGACCTCAATGAATCGGAGAAGGGAAAAAGAAAATGTTTCATGTCCCTTGCTGTTTACTAACCCAGTTGAAACATGGGAAGAGGTGAAACAATTGCAGGAAGAGGCAAGTGATGAGGAAAAAGACGTTTGGATAATATCAGGTTGCAGACGTAGAGAGGAAGATGAAGTCTGGGTTTACAGGGATGAAAGACCAGTTATGCCTGATAGCATGATCTCTAACATGGCACGGATGTACCATGGACAGGCACACATAGGTAGAGACGCCATGATCAGACTTTTCAAACAGACCCGGTACAACCCAAAATTTAGGGCTATAGCTGAAAGTCTTTGCCAAAGATGCCTTATATGCCAACAGATAAATCCTGGAAGGAAGATAGTAGTGAGTTTGGGAACAATAGGACGTGGAGGAGGTCCTTTTACTAAGGGTGGGCGTAGTTCGCGAAGTAATGCTTCGCGAAGCTACGCAAAGTGCAGTTCGCGCTACGCAAGCTTCGCGTAGCACTACGCGAACTGCGTAGCGCACTGTTCGCAATGATTGCACAGTGCCGGATGCTTGTCCGCACTGTGCAATCATTGAAAACGGCAACTTGCACAGTGCGAGCTGTCTTTTACTGCCGCTCGAGTAGATTTTTACTCGAGCGGCAGCTTTCTCAACGCGGACTGGTAGTTTCTCATCGCGAGCGGTCGCAAGCATACGCGACCACTCGCAATGAGAAACCTGACCTCCCGCGTTGAGAATCTCGCCGGGAGGTTTATTTTTCCACGCTCGCGATCGGCAACTTGATGTTGCTGATCGCGAACGAGGAAAAGTCTCGCCGGGATGTCATTTTGCTTGCTCGCGGTCGCCAACTTGACGTTGAGGACCGCGAGCAAGCAAAAATGACCGCGGCACTACGCTACGCTACGCTACGCGTGTTCGCACTGTGCTACGTGCAATTCGCGTTGTGCGAAGTAGCGCAAACTTCGCAAACTACGCGAGCGTAGCGTAGCACTTCGCCCAGGGTTACCTTTTACCAGAATGCAATTAGATTTGATTGAAATGCCCCCGAGTAACAGATTGAGGTATGTCCTGGTGGTCGTCTGTTTGTTTTCTCGTTGGGTGGAAGCCTATCTGACAAGAAGGGATGATGGAGTTACTGTAGCTAAGCTCCTGCTGAGAGAATTCATTCCTAGATATGGCTTTCCAGTAACGATAGAGACAGATAGAGGAACGCATTTCCAGAATGAAATTATCCAACTGATATGTGAAGCACTAGACATTCAACAAAAGCTGCATTGTGCCTACAGACCAGAGGCTTCTGGAGTGGTAGAGCAAGTAAATGGCACAATAAAGAATAGGTTAGGGAAAATGTGTCAAGCCACAGGACTCAAATGGCCCGATGCCTTACCATTGGTGCTGATGAGCATAAGGAGCATACCAAACAGAAAAACAGGTTTGAGTCCCCATGAAATAATAATGGGACGAGCAATGAGACAAGCATACATACATGTCAACAAACTGCTGACTATAACTGATGATCTCATACTGGACTATTGCAAAGGATTGGCTGATGTGGTACATTCTGTGTTTCATCAGGTTGGGCCGGATGCAACCACTCTTGAAAGAAAACCAGCTCATGATCTGAGTCCAGGAGACTGGGTCTGCATAAAAGTCCACAGAAGAAGAAATTGCTTGGTTCCACGCTGGGACAAGCCACGTCAAGTGATTCTGGTGACAACGACTGCAGTAAAGTGTGCAGGTGTGAAAAATTGGATTCATGCCAGCCATACTATCAGAGTTCCAGATCCTGAAGCTCAACCTGTAAGTCGACATCTGGAAAAATCAGGTACCAGTTCGGCAACTGAAGAAGAAACTGAAATAATCAGAGTTCCAGATCCTGAAGCTCGACCTGTAAGTCGACATCTGGAAATATCAGATACCAGTTCGGCATCTGAAGCAGACCAACCTGAATGCAGTGAAAGACAAACAAAAGAATCCGAAACAAAAGAACTAATATTGAAACAGGAGAAACTGAACCAATAGACAGTGACGGTGAACAGCCAAGTACAAGCTTTGGGGAAATTCCTCCGGAAATTGTAGAGATAACTCAAGAAAATTCAGATTCAGATAGAGAGATTGAGGAAATTGCGGAAGAAACACGAGGAGGATTAGACTCAGAATTACAAGCGGAAGAAACATGAGGAGGATTAGACACAGAATTACAAGCGGAAGAAACACGAGGAGATTCAGATTCAGACAAAGAGACTGAGATCATAAAGTTCAAAGTTAGAGAAAGTGAAGTGAGATCTGAGACAAAATCTGAAGAGAGTGAAGAAGAAAGAAGGCAAAGAATAGGACCAAGAAAGAGGACTTGGAGAGTGGAACGAGGGGAAAAGGAAAGTGAACTGAAAAGGCCAAGAAAAGGATACAATTGGCCCAACAAAATTAAAAGACTGAGATATAAGCTAATAAATTTGAACAAAGACAATGCAGAACAAGTAAATGAAATAACAAGTCAGGAAAGACAAAGAAAAACAAATAAAAGACAATTGCAGAGACCCAAAAGAGTGAAAAGACCTAACTTGAAATACAAGTCACCTGAATGGGTATACATAGCACTGCCTGACATTAAAGAAGTGGATAGCAGTCACGAGAACCCAGACAAAGACTGTGAACAAGTGGGTGAGAGTGAACTGCGCCAATCCTGAAAGTCAAAGAAAGAAAACCGGACTAGACACAAAACTGATAAAGACAAAGAAAATTTCTGAAAGACTAAAAAGTGCGTCAAAAGCAATTGGTTCCAGTGAAGATTGAAAGAAAGGGTAAAACGGCAAAAAGTCATTCTGAGGTGTGGAAACACATTTCTGTACATATAATTAGATAATATTTCAACATGGTGGACACTGAGAATAGAAGATCTAGATGTGGGTTTTTCCGTAGATGGTGTAAGATGTGTTTCTATTGTACAGGCTTTCTAATGCTTATTTGGTTCATTTTAGCAATAATAATTCCACTAAGATTAGTTGTAGAAAATACATCTGCAATCATGAATGACACAAATAGTGACAAGAAATCTAACATAAAGAACACTGCAACACTGATAGTACTGAATTTCATAGGGATAAGTCAATAACTGATTTCTCCAAGAATGTCTTCACGAAACTCTTATATGAATATGTGGAGACAATGGATGTCAGAGATTGTTATGTATGCATGCAGTTACCTGCGTCTGTAACAGAAGGTGTAACGTATCATCACCTTCCTTTGACGTATGGAATAACTTGTAGTGTTTTAGCTAGTTTATTTTACAAAACAGGTAAATTAGAGTATTACTACACTGACACAGATGCTGTTTTTGCTAAAGTTCCCGTAGTCCCTGAAGGTGAAATTTGCAAAGATTTTTGGAGAATTTTTCTTAGAAACAAAAGAATTAACATTAGAATATGCATTTAGACATAATCTTACCTGTAGGTTAAGAAAGGAAGAAAAGGTTTTCTTAGACATGGTAGAAGACAGACAGGTTAAGTTTCAAAGAAAAGCAACAGGAGAAAAGACAAAAACCCCACCTTGGGCGTTTGAAGAGGGAAGTTATGACAAAGGTGAAACAAATGCAGCTATTGTTCTAGATTGGCCCCAAACAGGGAAAATTGTGTATTAGTAGAGATAACACTCTGTATGATAACTATTTCGTGGGTTCTAGTGAGTGCCGAGATACATATAAAATTTTAGGGGGATGGGGATTCAAAGGGGGAAAAGATCCAGTATTCCCAGGGATCTATTATATTTGCGGAAACTGAGCCTATTATAGGTTGCCGGACCACTGGTATGGAACATGCTATCTAGGCCTGGTCTTTCCAAAGATTTTTCACGTGGAGAGAGGGACGAAAGGAATTCACGAGATGGGTAAACCATTAACCCGAAGGAGAAGGGAAAGCTTCTCAGAAATAATAGGTGACATTTTTGGAGCATTGATACCAGCAGTGGGTATATCTTTGAATGCATACAAAATTCGGAAATTGTCTACAGTAGTAGATCGTTTATCAACGAATACTGCTGGAGGGTTCTTGATCATAAATACTGAAATGATTGCCATGAGAGCTATGGTAATTCAAAATGGACTTGCCCTTGACATTCTTTTGGCAAAAGAGGGTGGAGTCTGTGGAATGCTGAAGGTACAACATTGTTGCACTTACATTCCAGACAAAAGTCAGAATATACAGAAGTATATAAAGAACATTACTGATTTGCATAAAGAAATTGCCCCACTGGAGGTTGAAGGTGCTTGGGAGAGGCTTGGCAAGAGTTTTTCCTCAATGAAGAAATGGTTCACTGAAATAGGTAGTTCTCTAATTGGGAAAATGCTAATCCCAGTGACCTTAGTAATAATGATATTATTGAAATTGAGATTAGCATATGTGTGTATTAAAAGAAGAAAAAGACAAAATAAAGCAAAAAGAGAAAATGAGAAAAATAAAGAAAGAGAACGGGAGATGGGAGAGATCAAATTGGAAGAGTTTAAAGGGAACATGTACAAAAGGTCTAAAAGACAAGATGAAAAGTACACAATTGTCTAAATTAACAAATGCAAGTGGATAAGAAACATTTATCTGATAAAATTTTGTAAGGATAGGTTTTAGTGGTGATGTTAAAAATCACCAAAGGGGGGAATTGATGGAGCAGGGGAAACAAAATATTTTTTTGTACCCCTTGGAAGTTAATGACCCCATAACGATTAATGATACTAACCGTTTTGAAACGCATGAACTAATCAACAAATGCACCTTTTATTAAACATTACACGTGGGCAACTTGCTAATATTGCAAAATCTAATTTATTTACAAATGTGAAGCAAAATAACCTGAGTATTGTGATTTGCGTAGTAAATAGAGTAAATTGCATGATTTGTGTTGCGTAGTAAAATTGCACTGTGGCAAAGAATGTAGATGGTAAGTAAAATGGCTTTAAATGTCGCTTCTGCTAGGTAATACCTAACATGGGTCTTTAGAATGGCGGGTGGTAAGCAGAAAGGCTTATTTTCCATGTTTTAATTTCCGGTGTGTTTGCTCTAATATTAGTTTCGTTCGAGCTTGCTAGGCCATGCTTCAAAAATGGCCGCTGGAAAGGACGAGATGGCGTGCGCTGAATAAAATGGCCCCGCGCATGGGCAGTGTAAAGGCTCCAGTCACGTGTATGCGGCCTGTGCCCGGAGTGAGAGATGTCAAGGCCAATCTGACCTGCAACGAGAATCGTGCCAACAGTTCAGCATATATGCATGGGAACGGATGAGAAAATCGAGCGACAGGGGATGAACTAATATGTGACCATCAGAGTTTGTTACAAAATGGATTAACAAATTGGACTACTTTTGGACATCATGATCATGAGACTTAATGTGTGTGTTATTGTCCCCAAACCGGTTTGAACAAGGAGGGCAATGAGGTGACCATCACCACCCCTCCAATGGACCAATTAGCGTGATTCTTGCCCCTAAAGATTGCAACTTTTAAGTGTAGAGAGCCAGAAAGTAGGGTATAAGAGAGTCTGCTCTTACGTTGTGAAAAAAACTTCTTTGTTTATTCTATCTTGATGCTGCGAGAGACTCTGTCATTTTGAACTTCGGACTTTGACTGGGGAAGGAACGAGACCGTTGCGGGAGTTGCCCGGGAGGAGATTGCGTCCGAGGAGGTTAGCGGGACAGTCAGTCAGTTTTGGGAGTCCATCTTGTGATCTGCGGTTCATTTTTCTTTCCTGATGAACCATTCTTGTCATCGCCCTATGGCCAAGGGTAATGAGTATTTCCCATTTTTTTTTTCTTAACCTTTTACTTAAATGCTTACTGATATAATAAATGTATTTGCTTAAAATGAACTTTACTTTTGCTTAAAGAATTTCGATAAAACTATATGCTAACTCTAGATGAGTCTGTGGTTCTTTTAATAAAATTGTGATTTATAAATGCTAAAGGTTTTAATTGTGATTGAGCTGGTCTTAATCGTCATCAACTGATTCTACTAATTGGTCCTTCGACCGAATAGCGGAGTACCTTGATGTTTAGAATCGACAGGATCCGAAGTTAATGTATATAATGTATAGGTTATAATTCTGTCATTTTAATAAGGTATCCCGCTTGTCCAGCAACTCATTTTTCCTTAGCGTTTGATCCAGAAATTTGAATGAATGTATGTATGCGGTGTTATGAGCCCCACCGACATAAGTTACAAGTGATCAAGGTTGCGTAGGTGTTTTTCTGGATTAGTGTCGTAAGGAAAAAATTATATTAGCCGCACTGGATCAGTATCATTATTGCTTTTGTTACATTTTTCGCACAGGACTCCTGTAGATTGTGCTTCCATAAATATTTCACATAGGATTGGTGAGATTATGGATTTCGTTATTTTGTAAAACTGACTCAGCAGTTTGTCATCTTCGGGTGCCTTACCATTGGTTAACTCTGTTATTGCTTCCTCGATATCCTGTATGGTAATGTCACCCTCTAGGAGGGCTTTATCTTCCTCTGATAGGGTCAGTAATCTAATCTCACTATAGACATAAAGTCAGTTTCTGTCTGGGTAAAAGTTGTACATTCCAAACAATAAATATGTATTTAGAACTCAGCAAATGAGGTAATAATTTCCGCTGGGAGATGTAGTTATAGAATTGTGAGAGCCTGTTCTCCAAAGCTTATAAGCAGTGTGTTCTGATCAATTTGTTTCTTTTCTAATTACTGTCTTCCTTTCTAATTACTGTCCCAACTCTTCTGTATGTTTTTTGGTTATTGGGATGCTAGATTTTTGATTTCTTGCTAGAGTTACAAGGTGTGAAATGGATCCTAGGAGAAAAATAGAGTGACCTGAATGGGTATAAAGGACTTCTCTTAACATCACAGAATATTCCGAGCAGGGTCCGATGACACCCACACTGACAAATCCTGCTTCACAGTTCTGTTGAACCACATGTAATACTTGGGGCACACTTGAAAGGGAGAGACCATGATGCCAAGACTATTCTTGTGACTCACCTGTCTGGTACCTGAAGGTCCCTGCTTTTTGTTCCCACCAAACTTCTGTTTGGTTTGTTTTGGGTACAGTGCCTGCTTCAAACTGGATTTTAGTATTGCATTTGGGAACATGCACACACACACATGCATGCATGCACACATACACACACACACACACACAATTTCCTCCCCCCCTCAGAGCCCATGTTTAGTGTGGCCGGAGACTTTTGCGATCTTCAAAATGTCCTCGCACATGGAAATTTGGCCCTATGGGCAGGAAGGAAAACAGGGACTACTGAAAAATTGGATAGACTTGCTCCTGGTAACTTCAACCCCATTGGTTAAGGAGTGCCCAGGAGACACCCCCACACTAGCTGGTGCCAGGCATAAATCGGACACCTACTGGCACCCACTTGAGAATACTTTCTGGACTTGTGGTAGATCAGAAGAAGACAGCTGTCTCTTACATATCAGGAGCCCCGAAGGGCTGAAGCTGCTCTCTCTTGTGCCCCGGACAAAGAAGTAGATTCCAAAGTTCAGTTGTCTGACTTTCTATATGGCTTCAGGGATACAAAAAGTTGCAGAAGGCCTTTTTCTCGAAGTGCCCAACTGACCAGTGGCAACTGGATCTGGACTCGACCCTGCTGTTGGCCTCTGCTGATACCCTGTGAGTCTCTAAGTGCCTCTCCTAAGGTCCTTGGAGCTTTAGACGTGTACTCTGTGGTTGATTGGGACTTAAAAGACTCGGGGGTTAATTTATATGTTGGTGGTATAGATACTCCATCGCAATGGTGACTGAGTATCTATTACACAAAGATAATGGTCTGCTCAACAAATTTATATGGGGGTGGACCTTAGGATTAATCACAGTGGAGACTACTCCGGCTCGGCAATGTTTAAACCCCTCCAACAGCCCTACAGAGTAAAGGCTACCAGAGGCAGAACCCTAATTTCATCCACCTAATTTAGATGGGTGAAATAGAGGTCAGTTTTAACTGCCTGTCACCTCCATGAAAACCCTGGAAATAAGGGTGTCAGGGTTGGTTATCCTCGAGATCGGATCGATGCTCACGATGGTCCACCTCCTGACAACTTCAAAGTCTGACAACTATGATAGCACAGACAGATGAAGGGATCAGGTGAGGGAAGGAAAGGAAGGGTACAGCAGGGAGGGAGATCTGCAGATACAAGGAACAATAATTACTCTCTTGTTATTGAATGAACATAACCATCAGACAACTGCTATGTACTTCAATAAACAATACCTGTAAATAAAATAGAAGAGAGGCTGTAACCTATGCTGCTCCTGGACAACTATAATCTGTTAAATCAGAGCATTTTGCTGCTGGAAATAAAGAAACATCAAATCAACATAATCAAGAAACACTGTTGCTATCCTTATTGCGCTCTATGTTTAGATAAATGGGTATAAGATACCTCTGTTATGTTATGTTAACAAGTTCTTGTATAGCGCACGTACACTGAATTGGTTTCATGGCGCTGCACTTCTCACCTACCCTTAATGATAAGGCCAGAAATATTCACAGGGGCGAATAAACAACAGGTGGCTGGAACACTTCTACCCCCTGTGTAGTAAAGTAAGTAAAAATAACAATAATATAATAGAGGTTGGTAATGTTCATGCTTATTTCTATCATAGCACCTTTGAATCCATATCCTCAATATATATGCAGCAACAGAAGATCAAGGAGTATGTGTTCTCAATGCCTATAGAGACCAGGGAACGATACCACTCTGCAACATGCTCCTTTTAGGTAAACAAAAACAAACTCAGATACTTCCCCTATGCCAGTTCTGAACACTCATCCAAAGTAATCTCTTTCTTTGGCCCCATTAGGATCAACGTCCCTTTCCCGCATGAGAACTGAACATGTCTCGCTAACTGGAAGGGTAGGAAACGAGTGCTGCACTCTAGGAGGTCCCGAAATGCCAGAGGCCAACAGATGGAGGGAAGGTCCTGCAAAGATTTCAAAACAGTACGCTCTGTCCTTTCCCACAATAACAATGCGGCAGAGCAGATAAAGCTTTAGAAAGGCCCACAATAGAGACTTCCCGCATGAGGCACTCGTTACTCAAGCCTCGCCATCGGGAGTCTCTTCGGGTGTTGCGCTGGAGCGCGACATCAGGAATCCATATAAACACCGGCGTACCATCCAGCCGTGTCTAAAGCCACTAAACCCCCCCCACAAACGAAGAACAAACAGAAGGTGGTGCGCAAGCACCCTTACCAGACCAGCACCAGTGTAATCCTTTCGGAACGTTAAGTAGCGGTCGCGTCCACAGTGGTCGCCATGTTCAAATAGGCGGAACTGATCTCACGCTGACAAGCGTGCGTCGTACCCGCAACACACGTCGGTACCTGGGAGTTGTAGTTTAGCTAGTCCCAGCACTGATACCTGTTTGTCGGTCCTGTCAGTGTTCATTTCTGGAAAGAGGGGCTAGTGAGACATGACAAAGGTGCAGTGAAAACTTCTACTCTCCTTTGCATGGGAGAGGACTCCCATGGTGAGGGGATCATTTTCTTTTTCAGAAAGAAAATCCTGGTTCTTTATTTTTAACAGAAAACAATTTCATGCACGGCTCCATGTTCACGGAGCCCTGCACCAAACTTTAAACAGCATTGACAGGAACGCCATGATGGCAGTTCCTGCCAATGCTTTAGAAACGACTGACAGCTTGGCAGTCATTTATACATTTGGTGGGCGGCACCTCTGTCAGGGCTACGGAGTAATTTACTCCATCTCCTTGACGGAGAAACGGGCTGCCCTGCCTAGATATAAGTTTTTTTTTTTTAAAAAGGGGAATCCGGCTACCACTTTTAAAGCGCTGCTGTTTATTTAAGCAGACTATGGACCAATGCACTTTGTCTCCTTGGTCCTGGTTAAATTGCTTTACCCATTGATTACAATAATATTTTTAAACATTAAACATTTTTGCATGCCTGAAAACATATTGACACACTGTTTGAAACATTTGTCATAAGTACATTCAAAAAATATTTTTGAAATAATTATGGTGTTCAAACGAAAACAAAGTATTTTGCTTCACCAAATTATACAATAAAACATTCAGATATCAAAAATTTCTCTGGTTACACATTACTCCAATCCGTTTTTAATAAGCAATGTCTGTACACTGAGCACTCTCACTGCGCTCTATTTACTTGCATTTCACGAGAGTTGCTCACCATAGGGAAAGCAAGATTTTATGGACTGTGGGGATAAATCAATGTTGTGTGTCCCTCTACAGTGCCTACACTGCGTTTGTGTAATAGTCCCTCATTGCATGGTAGAGAAGAAAGTGCCGACACGTTTCAAATCCCTATTTAACTTCTGGGATTATCCTCAGGGCATTGACACGGTGTAATCTGAATATTAACGTGGTACTGCCTCACTGCCGGTAATGGTTCCTGACTTTGCATTTGAGTTTAAGCAGGACTCATCTGTGTTAAACAAAAATGATTTCACTCGGATGCTTTTTAGTTACTAAAATGCACTGCTGCAGCTCATTATTCTGGTTTGCTTACTTTTTTTTCCGAAGACAGGAAGAGCCCTTCAGTCACGTTGAATTTTCTTTAAATTTGTTAATTTCCAATCGGGTTTTCTGATCCAGCAGTCAGCTTCTTTGGGTTGTGACACAAATCCAAAGTCGGGAACCATTACCGACATTGAGGCAGTACCACGTTAATATTCAGATTACACCGTGTCAATGCCCTGAGGATAATCCCAGAAGTTAAATAGGGATTTGAAACGCGTCGGCACTTTCTTCTCTACCATGCCATGAGGGATTATTACACAAACGCAGTGTAGGCACTGTAGAGGGACACACAACATTGATTTATCCCCACAGTCCATAAAATCTTGCTTTCCCTATGGCGAGCAACTCTCGTGAAATGCAAGTAAATAGAGCGCAGTGAGAGTGCTCAGTGTACAGACATTGCTTAGTAAAACATTGGTGTAATGTGTAACCAGAGAAATTTTTGATATCTGAATGTTTTATTGTATAATTTGGTGAAGCACAATACTTTGTTTTCATTTGAGCACCATAATTATTTCAAAAATATTTTTTGAATGTACTTATGACAAATGTTTCAAACAGTGTGTCAATATGTTTCAGGCATGCAAAAATGTTGAATGTTTAAAAATATTATTGTAATCAATGGGTAAAGCAATTTAACCAGGACCAAGGAGACAAAGTGCATTGGTTCATAGTCTGCTTAAATAAACAGCAGCGCTTCAAAAGTGGTAGCCGGATTCCCCTTTTTAAAAAAAAAAACTTTAACCAAAGCCCTATCTGGCTACCGAAACTGGGCTTAACCCCTTTCTTGTACCACTGCCTAGATATAAATCAGTGCCTATAAGTCCAAAAGTTAAATTTTTGACCTGAACGAAAATGGTTGGTGTATCTGACCTGTGCTCCATAGCGGTCAGCCTGAATTTGGCCTAAATGCTTGTCCATTGACTATCATTGGCACGTAGCTCTTTTGGCGATATTTGATTTAAAACTTAAAAATTCACGTCTCTGGTTCCCCTTATTGGATTGTTCTCATTTTAGTGTCATTTTGTTTAATAAATCTTACAATTTTTTTCTAATTTTGGGGGATTTTTATTGTTTAGTGTTTTGACTTTATTACTGTTTTGGTACTGAATACATTCTTTACACATTGCCCTAATTTAAACCTGTATGCTTTGTGCTATAGCTACCAGAAGGTTATTTTAGTGATTAGGAGGGTTTAGTCATACCGGGGTTGTGATTATTCCTTGAAATGGGCAGTTGCCTACCCCAAATGGTAATCAAATTTCTTAAAATGAACCTTTACTATTCCATGGAGGATTGCTCCATCTTTATAGTTTCCTCTACCGACTGGTCCTGTTTTGTCTATGACTGGGTCCCTTGCAAGGTTCCAGTCTCCCCCTATAATTAGTATTGATGAGCGAGAGTCTGGTGAGGATGGAAAAGAATGAGTCTCTGGAGTTATTTGAATAGATCAATCCTATTACTAGAGCAGGACTCAATGTTTTAGTTTTCACTAATACATATATACCCATTTTGCCTGTCCATGCTTGTAGTGGTGTGCATTGTAATGATTTCTTAGATGTGAATTACCTCCCTTAATTTTTACACTGAGTTTTCTGTTAGGAGTTTGTCCTGCTACTGCTGATAACCCTTCCCACCCATTTCCTCTTCAATTTATCAGATTCTCTACGTATGTTTCCTGAATTAATGCAATATCTTAAGATTTGGAAGCTGGATAAGTTAGGTTTTGTTTGCCTTTTATGTAATGTTGCATGCCATGTTGAGGGCTACAACGACAAAGAATCAATGTCTAGGTCATGCGCCTTCTGCATCCATGTTTCAGGTACACATTCTACCTTTATGTAATTGGCTGGAGCAGGGTTTTTCTTCCTCCCTCCTGTGTAATAAATAGAAGAAAGAGACTGTTGAGAGAGTGGTAAATGGGATTGGGTAGGTAGCCCTATAAAGAAGGTCATAGGAAGTGGGCAGTGACAATAAGAGAAGGGTTATGGAGGTGTTGGGCAGAAGTTATTCCTCCTCGCTAATCAAGTCTCAACCAAGTACCCTAGCAGTCCCTAGAAATAGTGTTTTAACAGATTGTAACACTAACAATTATCGAGCATAAAATTTCTAACGGGTGAGTGTAGTTGTCTCAGCTCCGCTTGTGCAGCTTGTTCCCTGCCTTTCGCTCGGTCAAAGTGTCTGTTTCTTGAGCACTGAGTGCTGATGGCTTTTAAAGGTAGTTTGTTTTTAAAAAATGACATTTTACTTGAAATTCTGTCTTTTCGGTGCTAAAGAGAGGGCAACACACATGTATGTTGTTGAAATCTCTTCTTGGGCTTTTACATTCCTTACCCTGTGACACTGGTGTAGTACTTGGTGGTTGATTGGATTGGGTGCAGCAGGCCTATATTTCGACAAGCCATGGGTCATCATGTGCTTCATCAGTCTCCAGGATTCTCATTGGTTTTGTTGCTGGTCTGGGAGATGGGAGAGGTGAAAGACTTGGTGTCTGGAGATTAACTTTTAAATGATGATTTGGATTTGTCACACTTTTTTGGTTGGGATTCTTTCTCATGCTTGTCTATCACCACTCATCTGTGCTATTGCTTGCCATTGGGTTTATTTGAATTTCTTGTATGGGTTTTCCTGTACATTCTTGCTATTGATGGGAGAGGTCCATTTCTGACCAGCGGCGACCGACATGACTCGCCTGTGGCGGGGCGGGCGCGGGGGCACAGGGTTGCGCAATACAAAAATATATATATATATACACTCACCTTGCCGCCGGGTCCCGCGTCTCTGCTCCTGCTCTCCTCGTGGGACACGAGGAACAGGAAGCCAGGAAGAACAGCCAGGACCCTCTAACTAATCACAATGCTGCAATGCAGCATTGTGATTGGTAAGCACCCAGGCTCCACTGACCAATCACAACTCTGCAATGCAACGTTGTGATTGGTTTTGAGCATCCTGGTTTGACGCTCAACCAGGGAATGGGGGCCTGGGTATGTTCTCCACACAGACTGTCATGCAGCCTGCATGGGGGAATGGGGAAAGTGCGCATGCCTGGTTTGGGCGGCCCAAGAGGGCCTACCAAACAGTCATTGGTAACTTAGGACTGGGCAAACCACTCCTCCCCTGCCCTGCTCCGAGAGCAGAGCAGACCCGCCTGCCCACAAAGAAAACATAAAATGATAATAACTCAAAGTTATTATCATTCTATATTTCCTTTACTTTGCACTCCTGAAAAGCAGTGGGGTGACGCTCCTCCGCCATAGTGGAGGAGCCGCCACTGTTTCCAACTGTTCCATATCATTTAGGAAACGTTGCAGTTTGCCTGGGTTAGAAAAATCTCCTGTTTCTTCCATTTATTGTCATGAACATTGTGGCGGATTCTAGCAGCTCACATTTTATTTCAGCTTTCCAGATGTGAGGTCGCAGGGCTAAGAATTGTTTCCTTTTTATCGCTGTGTCCTGTGAGAAGTCCTGTGTCGCTATCATTGTTTGTCATCTGTAGAATAGTGGTTCCTCTTTTCCATATAAGTAAGTAAGTAAGTAAGGCTGATGGAGGAAAGAGATAATTGTAGGTCTTCGGGTGTCACAGTTCACTAGGCATCTGCTCTGTGCCCTGTGTGCCCTCTGAAATTCTAGCAGTGGAATAAAGGCCAATCTGGTCAGTTCTCGGAGGAGGTACTAGAGGAATACAAGCAATTTGTCCAATGCAAGTCCTTCTGGAAATCTCAGGAAGTGGTGATTCTTTCTCTGGAATCTATCATCCATCGCTGTCATTTTCTTCCTTATGTACCATAGTTCCTCTTCTATGTCAGGCCACTTTCAAGGTGTTCCAGTTTAATCTCTCCCTGAGTAAGCCACCTCTTCCTTGCATCCGGCTTAGATTTGCAGTCCATCATTTCCGCCCTCAATGAGTTGACTCCCATTGTCATGATCATGGTATACTCGCTGTTCCAACTCTATTGCTTTTATGGCAGTAAGCTCCTTCATTATCATTTCTAGTGTGATCTCCAACATATCTAGCTGAGGAGCCTTTTGTTTATCCCCAAATGCTTCAGAAGAAAGGAGTTGCCTCAAAGCTTTAGGCCTGGGAATAGGATATAAGGGTAAATCTCTCTTCCTTTAATATTACACTGAGATATGCATTCTGGGCGGTTGCTGCATCCTGGCACACCAACTGGTTCACTCTTGTATTGTGAACCACTGTCATTGCCTGTACGGTGTTGGGTATCTCCCATTTTCAGTGTGTGCCGCCGCCTTTTCCTGTCTGTTTATAGTTCAGTTCATTTATACAGCTTTTTGCACAGTGTTCTATTGGATAGAGATGGTACCTTTTCTAGTCCTCTGCACAGATATTATGGTGATGTGCAGAGCATTACTGCTAAATAATGGATGGGTTTCAGGGGTGTAGGGTGCTGTTATTGCAACTTGTGCTATCTTCCTAGCCTGGTCTTTTCATACCTTCTCATGTTTTATTTTTCCACCTTTTCTTTCCACAACGTGTGTTTTGCACACTATGCACCAAAGGGTGCATGAAACTGTATGCAATGAATACCTGGCCCATCTCCACTTTCCCTCAATCGCCCTTCAAGAGGCTTCACTGTGCATGAAAGACCAGTCGTGCAGATTAATTGCTCTCAGGTGCCAAACTCATGGTTGCAACGGCCTGCTGACTGCATCTGCCGGTCTCCTCTCACAGGGCGTTCAGCTGGGATGTTACTTCACTCTGCTACAGCTGTGGACTGAAGATATGCTGCCTTACAGGACCATCTGGTTCCTCTCCAGTCTTCAGTCTGATGCTGACTGGTTGCTGCTGTAGTCCTTTTCCTTTCAGGTCCAGGGGCGCTCCTCTCGCGGAGCTCCCAATGCTGGACCACCATACACTATCTGACATCCATACTTTCTTGTTCCTCACGTCTGCCTTCCACAGTGTTATGAGTGTTAAGTTTCTACTAGTACATTTTTAAAATGTTGGCGGAGGTCTTTGCCACTGGGGCGTTGAGTATGGTAAAGTATGGAAAAAGTTAATAAAGTTTATTGGGAAAAACAATTATATTGAATATAAAAGTGTACATGTAAATTACCTTAAAATAATGATTAACCTAGAACTAAAACAAATAAATACTACAACAAAGTAATTAATCAAATTGAATGTTACATACATAATTAAATAAAATACATTAATTACACTTATTACTATTATATTATTTTAAAATTCCCATTCTCATTTTTATATTTAATTATTATTTAGTGACGTTTATTCAGACTTATTTATTTAATTATTTTAATTCATTTTATATATTTATTACACGTTTTCTTTAATTTTTTAGACAAAAATATAAATATCAGGGCCTGATTACGAGTTTTTTGATCTTCCCATCAGAATGCTGACACAGCAGTCCCAGGAAGACCTACAAGCCCACGGTCTCTCGCCTGTCGAATTATGGGTGTAATCCAGGGCTGGTGGTGCGGCGGCAGTGGTGTCACGGTGGCGGTATGCTTGCCCATAGGAGAGCCTTACAAGCATACTTCCGCCGTGACAGCGCCTCCAGGACATCCGTGCATGGTGTGGCATGCACCATGTCGAGCACACCACACAGTGAACGCACGCACGACCGTGCACTTTTTGGGGGGCACATCATGTGCCCCCCACGCACCCTCATGGGGAGAGTCAGCCACGGGTCCTGTTGGGGGTCCCTTTACATGCCTTTCCACCATGCATTTCATGGCAGGGTTACTGTCATGAAATGATTGGAGGAAAGGCATGTCGTAATCTGCATGGTGGTGCTTGGATCTGCACCCCGCGGCAGACCGCTGCCTTCCCCACCACTGCCCCGTCAGGATCCAGGATCCTGTCGGTGGTGGTGGTCTTCTGCCGGGCTGCTGGTGGTCCCACCACCACCATCGTGATACAGCTGTCGGACCACCAGGGCGCTGGCGGTTGAACCATCACTGCTAGTATGGCAGTCCCAGGAACGCCATACTCGTAATAAGGCCTTTAATCTAAAGAAAATAATTTTACATTGAATGTCACTTTTAACGCTTAAAAATATATGTAGATGCAATTTAAAATTAGAGATACTTAATTGTATTTCACATTATTTCCTTTGGGGTGCTCTTTTATGTCCCTGCGTCCATTATTTTCTATAGGAGTGTACTGCAGTGCTTGGGATGTGCCATGTGTGGTGCTGGACTTATTTCAAAGGCTGGACTGGTCATTTAGTAGTGAGTATTCCTATTGTCCAGCCACATCTCCAGATTCCCCCCACATATACTAATGAAGCATGTGCAGAGACCTCCACAACCGTGGAGGAGAACTCTGCACAGAAAGGATAGGAAAGCTGGAGATCTACACATGTAGGGTTGTAAATATCATTTTGTAGTACAAAAGCAACACTATTGAAAAACTACGAAACCTACTACAAAGTGCCGCATTTTCTTTATGAAGGGAGTGTTTAAACTGTTAGCCCAGGTCACCTGTAGAACAATGAAGATCCGGTCTAAATTATTTCTGTAGATTGCACTTGTACCACTGCCCTGAGATTTGATTATGAGAGTGCTGAGCTGATTATTTAAGGAATGTACTGACTTCAGTTATAATACTGAAGAATAAATATAGCTGCTTTGTCTCTCTAAATAATAGGACAAATAGGCTTTGTTAGATTCTGACTGAAATGATGAATGGGGTATATGCAAATGTAAGAAATCGATAAAATACTAGGAAGATACCCTAGGGCCTACAATATAGGTTTTGGTGCTGCTTCTAATGACTCAGGGCAGCAGCTGAGCAGGGACGGCTTCTCCATTTGAGCGGAGGAGTGTCACCACACAAGCCCCAGAGCTGAAAAATAAAACGGCAATAAAGTTTATTTATTAGCGTTTTATTTTTCAGCAACCCGTCCTGAACGAAGTGTCAGGATGGGGTGGGGTCAGCGCTGCCAAGTGGCAGCAGCAGGGAGTTGTGACAGTGCGCTTTAAAATGGGCATATCTCTTTGGCAGGCTGTCTTGGGATGGGCAGGCAGACATGCACATTTTAAAGGTCTCTAACATAGCTGTCTTAGCTGGGTTAGAGAAAGCGCAGGCCTCCAGTGCTCTTAGGAGTGCTGAGAGAGGTGCTCTATACAATCCTGGCACTGCTTTCATGCTATGAAAGCAGCAGCAGGATTGGGTAGGGCAGTTTCCTGCATCGGGAGCTTCCTGAAAGACACTCGAGGGAGGAGGACATCACGCTATGAAGGAAGGTAAGTAATTTTATTTTATTATTATTTATTTTGTGACCCCACCCTCAGTACAAGCCAGCCACCACTGAACCTGAAATCCTTTTGTGAATGCATTGTGAGCAACCTATTGTTAAGATGAAAGCAGCAGACACTGGGTAGGCTAAAGTCATTCATTCTCACCAGGACTATTGCTTCAGAAAACGGCCACACTGAGGGAGGGGGCCTGACATCTGTGTCCATTTGTGCTCTACTTTGGGGTCTCAGATCCAGTAGGACACTGGAGCTAAACACCAAAGAAGTAGAGTTTATTATTCAATGTGCTCCTTTCACAATGGAGGATGAAGATCACTTGACCCAGCATTTGACTCCAGAAACAAATATTCACCTCCACACATGCTCATTATCTCAAATCAATATGGAATCATGGAGATAATAATGACCCATTTATTCACATAAAAGGCATATATACATGGCCCAATATTTTGCCAGTATGGCTCAGTTTTTCATATGGAAAAAAACCTTCAGTCAGCGACTCTACAAATCGGTATTGAATTTTCCTCTGATATTTAGTAACACACTTTCAATCAAAATTCATTAATATGTCACTTGAATACAATGGACAAAGAGATTCAACTGAAAAGGTAGAAATGGCCATAAAATCATTTAATCTAACAACAAATCTAGTTGCATGCTAGCTGATCTTTATAGGGCCTTTCAAGGTCAAGTGTCATCAAGGCTTCAAGAGACATTCAATGACGATATTACAAGACAATCCTTTAATGAGGCAATTAAAGAAACAATGACATCTCTTATAGGCAAAATAGGAAAGGACTATCTGGCACATGCATCAAGGTAGGCTTTTGCGATTCCTTAATTGCGATTATTAAGGAATCGCAATTAAGGAATCGCAAAAGCCTATGCATGTAGGAATCGCTATAAAAATAGCGATTCCTAAACATTCCTTAATTGCGACTCGCAAATTGCGAGTCGCAATTAAGGAATGCCGTCCCATTCATTCCTATGGGCCTACAGGCCCATAGGAATGAATTGGAGATTGCATGAGCAATTTGCGAGTACCAGTAGGTACTCGCAAATTGCTCATGCAATTTCAAGGTGCAAGGGTGTCAAAATGACACCCTGTTGCACCCTGAAATTATGATGTGCACCCATGTTGCGCACACACATGCCCCAAGGGCATGTGTGTGTGTAACCTAAAACTTTAAAAAATGGATTTTAGTGCATTTTTTAAAGTTTTTGCAATTTACCATGAAGTTCAACTTCATGGTAAATTGCGCCCCCTAGTAGCGAAATCGCTAATTTTTTAACTTTGTTGCATTGCATTTAAGGAATCTCAATTTGTGATTCCTTAAATGCAATCGCAATTTAAGTAATCGCAATTGTGCGATTCCTTAAATTGCGATTTTTGCATTTGGGATGATGCATCCCAAATGCAAAAATACAGGTCGCAAAGGGGCAGATTCTGCGAATCTGCCCGTTTGCGACCCGATTTTCGGATGATGCATGTGCCTGTATGTTTATTGTACAGTCTTTGGGAATGGATCTTTTCTCTACCACAGACCACCCTGCTCTGGATACAGATTTCAAAATTTAGACTAGAGTGGCTCCACAATGCAAATTCTCTCAATGCTCTGCATTGTTGACCAACAGGGATTTTTCTTCCTCCTTCTTCCAGGGTCAGAATTAGGAGTGGATGGTAAACGTTGCTCTGCCGGCTGTGTTTCGTCTACTCTGCGTGGGGTTTGCCAAATACTCCGCCAACCACTGTGAGGCGGAGTTTTTCTCGTGTGCGGCTTGCCAACGTTAAGTTGCCAAGCAAAAGCGAGAAAAAACGAGTGCTACACCGACTCCAGGTGAGATTTCTCAATGCTGGCGGTCACAGCAGGCCGCTACAGCTTGCGTTAAGAAAGTTGCCACTCTAATTGCAATGGCTGCAGCTCGAGTAAAATATCTACTAAAGCGGCAGAAAAAAGCAGCGCCCTATGGTGCACCACGTGGTGCAGTTCACACTGATTTTACAGTGCAGGACAAGCTCCTGGTGCTAAAAATCAGCACGAGCAGTGTGACAGACTGGAATTCCACCGCTCTCAGAACTCCGTGGAATTTCGCAAAGTTTTTAGGTTACCATTGGAGATTGCCCTTTTTGCAGGGTTCTCCCCAAACTTTTTGCTTCTTCCGCCTATTTTTTCCTGACCTGCTGTTGTTGGTTTTAGGATTCTAGGCACTTTACCACTGCTATTCAGTGCTAAAGTACATATGCTCTCTATGAAATGTGTATTATGGATTGTTGTCTCCATGATTGGCATATTTGATTTACTGGTAAGCCCCTAGTAAAGTGCACTGAGTGTGCCAGGGCCTGTAAATCAAATGCTACTAGTGGGCCTGCAGCACTGATTGTGCCACCCACATGAGTAGCCCTGAAAAGGTAACTCAGACCTGCCACTGCAGGGTCTGCGCACAGTTTGTAACTGCCATGTCGACTTGGCAAGTGCGCCCACTTGCCAAGCCCTAACCTCCCCTTTTCCTACATATGAGTCACCCCTAAGGTAGGCCCAAGATACCCCTTTGGGCAGGGTGCAGTGTATGTGAAAGGTAGGACATGCCCTCCTGTGAGTGGCATGTCCTCATAGTGAAATACTGCCAATTTCGTTTTTAACTATTGAAAGGCTATCTGGCCAATAGGAAAGCATGGGAGTTAATTTATAACATCTTATAAATATAACTTCCCATTGGGACCAGATAGGAAAATAAAGTTTAGTATGCCTGAACTCAGAATCTAAAGATGCATCTTTTAGTAAAGGTGATTTTTACATTCTGTGTTTAAAAATACCACTTCTAGAAAGTAGGTATTTTCTTGCTTAGCCATCCTGTGTGCCTCTGCTAGGATGTGCATTGACTGTCTGGCTTTGGAGCGACAGGGGCTGGGGATGTGCATTGGCTCCAGAGAGTCTGGATGAGTCAGGGCTGAATAGACCTGGGCTGCATTCAGAGTAGTGGGAGGAGATTTCCTTGCACCTGAATGGGCAAGGAAATGGGTCTGGTCTGCTGTAGACAATGCTGTCCCCGCCTCCTGCTGGGAGCTGGGCAGGAGAGGATCAAACTGGTTTGGACTAAGCACAGACACTGTAATGTATGTAATGTAAGTTGCATTTATATAGCGCAGCTGTCACCCAACGGGCATCCTGGCGCTGGGATTACCTAAGTCACTGTGCAGCTATAAAATTATGAATCACCACGAGCAGGTCTCTCAAGGCTATTCTCTTGGGAAGAGCCTGGTTTTTAGCTTTTTCTAAACTGCAGTAAGTCGTCAGTCTGTCTGAGTTCACTTGGTAGTTCATTCCATAGCTTTGCGGCTGCATGAGCCAAATGATCTACCTCCTAGTCGGGTTTTCTTAACTCGTGGGGTACAAACTAGGTGGGCTGCTGAGGAACGAAGATTTCTAGCTGGGGAGTACCAAGTAAACATTCTCTGTAATGGTTTAGGCCCCATTTTGTGTGCCACCTTATGAACAATGCAAAGTGCTTTAAATTGAATTCTTTGCAGAATAGGCAGCCAATGGAGATCCCTTAGCGCTAACGACGCGGAAGATCTGCGTTGTTTTTTAGTGCCAGCTTAGCCGCGATTGTTTGTATTCTTTGCAGCCTTTTTGTTAGAGCCACCGGTGCTCCAAGAAGCAGTGCATTACAATAATCCAATCTACTCATGATGATACTCCTTACCACCTGGGGTCTGGCCGAAATTGATAAAAGAGGGAGTATTTTCCGTAAAGCTCGGAGTAGAGAAATACATGTATTCACTGTTTTATTCACTTGTGATTCTAGCTGTAGATTACTGTCCAGTAAAACCCCCAAGTTACGCACTGTCTTGGCTGGCCGCGGTGGATTGTTCGTAGAAACCGGCCAGAAGTCCACTGGCAATGGACGGGGTATTTTCTTTGCTGTACAGTATATAACCTCAGTCTTGTCTCCATTGAATTGCAGCGAGTTCTCCCTAAGCCAACCTGCAGTTTCACGCATACAGCTGTGAAATTTATCCAGTGATACTGCTTGATTCCCTTCAAAAGAGAAGACAAGTTGAGTATCATCTGCATAGTTAACCACTTCAATACCAAAAGATTTAATAGTGTACATGAGTGGACGCAGGTAAAGATTAAAGAGAATTGGACTTATGGCTGAACCCTGCGGGACCCCATGTTTTATATAGCTACTGTGAGAAATAAAAGGTGACATGGCCACTGCCTGCTGTCTCCCTGTTAGGTATGACCGAAACCAGTTCAGTGCCCTTCCCACAACTCCAGCCTCCATTAATCTTTTAATCAAGGTCCTATGATTGACCGTATCAAAAGCGGCCGACATGTCCAGTAGTACCAATATAGCTGCTTGGCCAGTGTCGGCACGCATTCTAAGAGCGTCCAAAACTGTCACCAGGGCTGTTTCTGTGCCATGACCGGGACGAAACCCAAATTGTACTTCATCCAGTAGATTGTTTTCTTCTACATATTTCGAGAGAGCTTTGCTAACCACTCTTTCCACGATCTTTACCGGGTATGGCAACAGAGATATAGGTCTGTAATTTGATGGGCAGTCGGGGTCAAGTGTAGCTTTTTTTAGCAGAGGAGTCACCACTGCCTTTTTCCAGCATTCTGGGACTAATCCACTTATTAGAGACTGGCAACAAATTTGATAGAGTTGAGGGAAAAGCTCTACTCGGAAAGCTTTCCATAGCTTATGTGGGAGAGGGTCCAACGGAGAACCAGAGGAGATATTACCTGCTAATATATTAAACTCCTCCTCTGTAGGAATTGGGAAGGATTCAAGGGTTACTCTGATCTCTTTATCAATTCCCTCCTTCTGAGTATTTTCTATTGCTCGTTCCAACTTATCGTTTTCTCTATCTATCTCTGTTTCCATATTGGAATTTAGGCCACTAATAATTTTATTAATTTTATCTTCGAAGAATACTGACAGGCCATCACATAACTCTTGTGAGGCTATAGTCTTAGTTTTCACACAGTCCGGGTTCGACATGTCTCTTACTATACTAAATAGAGTTCCGGTTTTGTTAGATGCCTGCAGGATAGTTTCTTCATAATATTTAGCTTTGGCCTTAGCAATTGTCCCTTTATAGCTGTACAATACAGTTTTCAGAGCAGCTTTATCTTCCTCTATATAGCGCCTCCTCCATTTTCTCTCGGCCTGTTTACATTTTTTCTTAAGTAACCTTAGCTCCTCGTTGTACCATGGGACTGACAGTTTGTTTCTATTTTTGATATTTTTCATCGGGACCAATTGATCTAGTGTGTTGGTGATTTGGTTGCATAGGTTCGAGTAGTTCTCATCTACCAGTTTATTAATATCAAAAGTAATTTTTTCGGTAAGTTGTGGGAGCCTCTCATTCTTCAGCAATCTCGTCCATTCCCTTCCTTTCCGGGTACTAGCCTGGACATGAGCTGTCTTACTTAGATTGGGAGGTTTTTTACAAAAAAAGGACCAAAGAATGGTCTGACCAGCAAAGTGGCAGAATTTCTCCCACCTCTACCTCCAGATGATTGGCAAAAATTAAGTCCAGAACATGTCCTCCCTGATGAGTAGGGTGTAACACCAACTGTTGAAGGTTAAGATTCTCACAGGCCTGTAGTAGTTCATTTAAGGCCAATTCATAATTACCATTCTGCCAAAGATTAAAATCTCCCAAGATGATTAATCTAGAATGAGTAAGTGAAAAATTATAAATCACATCAATCAAATCTTGATGTAGAGGGCTCCTCCCACTGGGGGTCTGTAACAGAGTATGCCAGAAATTACTTGTCTATTGGCATCCTCAAGCGAGAATCCCAATAATTCAAATCCCTCTACTGCATCTATATTCATGGGAGTAAGCGACCACTTTTCATTATATATCACTCCTACTCCGCCCCCCTCCCTACTAGCCTAGGTCTGTGGAATGTCTTAAATCCTAATGGACATGCCATCCCTAGCTCAACTTCAACCTCAGGGCGTATCCATGTTTCTGTAAGAAATAAGATATCTAAATTCTGATCTTCTAATAGAGAGTGGATTTCTTGGAAATGCTTTACTAGGGATCTGGCGTTAACTAACCCACAGTTAAGGTTTTCTGCCGTGGTGTTTGAAAAAGTGGCCTTAATGTCCAGCTGCCCCCTATTGTTATACTCATCCATACCCTGTTCACCTATGGCAATAATTTGTTCCCTAGTATAAGGAGGACCAACTTTCCTAGAAATACCTGAGTCCGGTGTGGCAGCATAACTGGCGCTGAGCGCGACCTGTGCGCGGACGGGCGCAGACGGGCTTACCTTTGGCGCGCCATCGGCGCGCCCGCTGCGCGCGCGCGCTGCGCGCTTGCATTCCTTCTCCTTAAGTAGGGAGGAGTGCTTCCTAGCAGCTAGACCGCTGACCAAGATGGCGTGTTTCCGGTGACCCGCTCTTACATGCGGAAGTACACCAGCACACCTTGGTTAGCAGAAAGAAAAGTGCAGGCTACAACCACTAAGAAGAATCTTGTTGATCTCACAGGTATTTCACGCTAAAACAGTGATTTAAAACAGACGCTATTACAATTAAGTCGAAGTTTCTAAAAACAGGTTTATCACAACGCACACAGTTAAAAGCAGACGCTGTTAAAACGTATATCGGGCACAAAGCTTTCTAACATTAGTAGATTCAAAATTTCAAAGCGCGCAGCAAGGTAATCCGTAACTCTCTGCCTGAGAGGCTGAAGGCATTTGGATATAAATACTGGGGCCCAGACCCCAGAACTTTAGAACTCTTTTGGAACCAAGAAGACTGCCAAGAAGGAGAGCTGGAGAAGCTGTGAGGAGGGACTACCACTTTGCTGTGTGCTTTGCTGTGTTGGCCTGCAGTGGCTGCCTCTGTCTTAGGCAGTGAAAGGACTGGACTGAACTTCCTGCAATTTCTTTTTGTGAGTTTCTTCAAGGGCTTGATGTAGAGCTTGCCCCCTGTTCAAGAAGTCTCAGGAACAGCAAAGACTTCAAGTTCTTCTGCCATCAGCACTGGGGACTGTCTGTTTTTTGCTGCAACAGAAGCAAAAGCAACCTGACGCCATCTACAACGCTGCTGCCGACTCTGTGTCCTGAAGGCACCACAGAGGGCACCGCCGCCCTTTGCACCGCAACACTGGTCTCACTGACGACGCCACCTGATCTCGCCACTGAGCCGCTGCTTGCACTGCGACCTGTGGGCACCGCACTCTGCACCGCCTCGCTTCATGCCATCGTCCTGGTATCCCCGACGCCGCCGCTCCATGCCGACATCGATGCTGCTGCTTGCACAGTGGTTCGAGGTCGCCGCTCGTAAGTTACACGACACACCATCCTCACCCCACACCGAAACCTTGGCCCGCCTGCGCCATCGACTCCAGTTCGTCCGCCGATGACCGCGCTTCAGCAACGACGAGGCCGCTGCTTGCACCGTGACCTGCCAGCATCGCGACGAGCACCGCATCACTTCGCACCATAGCGTGGTCTCACAGACTCTGCTGGATGACTGTCACTGAGCCGCTACTTGCATCGCGACCTGAGGGCACGGCACGCCGCACCGCTGCACTTCGCACCACAGCCCTGACACCCGTCAACGCCGGCCCTCCCAACTTCAACCGCGAGAAGTTTGATCTGAAACGCGTGTGACTTCAAGGGCCCGATGACTCCTGCACTGACCTCCGAAACCGACGCCTGCGGACGCTGGCCCTTCATGGCTCATCAAGAGGTCTCTGACGCCCTACATTTCTAAAGGTACTGTTTTGCAGGTCTTCCCGACACCGTAGCTGGCCCGCGACCATAGGTCAGCCAGAACTGTTTGGATTTGTTGTTCATGACACCGTGATAGCCCCAGACGGAGCTATCGACTTCAAGAAACTGTATTTCAAGTTTATTTTGATTACTGAAGATTTCTGAGAACTGTATGATGGATTTTTATCGTTTTTGGTCTTGTTTTGGATATATAAAAATATTAGATATTTTTCTAAACTGGTGTGGTGTCCTTTTGTAGTGTCTTCACTGTATTACTGTTGGTTTTGTGCAAATGCTTTACACACTGCCTCTAAGATAAGCCTGACTGCTCGTGCCAAGCTACCAAGGGGTGAGCAGGGGTTATTTTAGGAGTGTAACTCCCTTATCCTGACTAGAAGGAAGGGTTCCTACTTGGACAAAGATACATACCTCTGCCAACTAGAGCCCCCCATTTCTGACAGTAACTCTGTGGAATTCTGCGCAGTAAAACTCTGCGAGTTCCGCCCACCCCTATTCAGAATATAAACTCACCTGATGCAGCTTGTTTATCCAAACACACCAAACAGTTCCCTGCTTCTAATGGCACACCCCATCCCAATTATAATACCTTTGATGCAAATACAAAGAATAGTCGGCTTGGCAATGCCATCTTCCTGTCCTGCCTTTCCAAGCTCCTCTACTGCCTTCCTTAAATGTGCAGTAGAAGAGAGCTGAAACACGTTGGCGAAGTATATTGAAGGTAACCATACATAAACCAAGAACAAGTCCCTCCATATCACATAGAACATATGATCGAGTGAATACTCTTGCGAATTGTGACAGTACAAATCAATTTTCAATTATTTTGATTACACAAATTTCAACTATAAATCAATTCATTACATATACAATGCATTTGGTTATAAATATACTTTCTACAAATTACATTCTTGAAGAAGTACATATATCATGCAAAATTCCTTTTTTATTCCTTATGATCATACTATCAGCAAGGAGCCCGACCCCAGGGAACCTCTCACACCCTGCACATCACACAAACTTACAGCATCAAAACTAAATGTGGCTTGGATTTAAATGTGGTTGAGGGTGATGTGTTTTTACCTTGTTTTGAATGATGGTTTTTATGATGTTCGGTGTTTGAGAGTTTTTTATATTTTGACCCATAATGATGCTCTTTAAAATAATTATGTTAAGATGAAATGAGCAGAGTATTAGTGTCATTGGATGATCTCATCAGTGATGCCAGCAATGATATCCTATCTGTAAGCAAAAGACACACAAATGATGGATGGAATGCAGACACATCAAATAATCACCTCCAGTCAAGAGATCTGGGTTAAATCCATTGTTCTTTTGCTCACCATACCACCCCTGTTTAGACCCAGCCATATGTAAATCAGTCTTGACCCTGCTCCTCATGGGAAAAGTCCAGCCCAAACTGCTAAGCCAGGTCCTCCCTGGACCAGAAACGAGCATCCTGAGACCGGTTTTGGGGTATCACTCCTCAGCAGCCAGGCTAGCTTGAATCCAGTGAAACAATAAGCCTGGGACCCATGTCTGGGCATACCCGGCGCACTTACGAAGAGAAAGCAAAAGACACACAAATGATGTATGGCATGCAGAACAAATCAAACATTCACCCTCAGTCAAGAGATCTGGATTAAATCCATTGTTCTTTTGCCCACCATACCACCCCAGTTTAGACACAGCCATATGCAAATCAGTCTTGACCCTACTCCTCATGGGTACAGTCCAGCCCGAACTGCCAAGCCAGGTCCTCCTTGAACCAGAAACAAGCATCCTGGGACCGACTTTGGAGTATCACCCCTCATCAGCCAGGCTAGCTTGAGTCCAGTGGCACAGTGATCCTGTGCCATACGTCTGTGCATATGCGGCACACTTAGGGCGAGAAAGCAAAAGACACACAAATGATGGACAGAATGCGGAACATATCAAACATTCACCCCTGGTCAAGAGATCTGGGTAAAATCCATTGTTCTTTTGCTCACCATTCCACCCCAGTTTAGAGCCAGCCAAATGCAAATCAGTCTTGTCCCTGCTCCTCCTGGTATCAGTCCAGCCCGAACTGCCAAGCCAGGTCCTCTCTGGACCAGAAACAAGCATCCTGGGACCGGTTTTTGGGCATCACCCCTCATCTGCCAGGCTAGCTTGAATCCAGTGGCATAGTGAGCCCGAGACCCACGTCTGGGCATACTCAGCGCACTTAGGGCAGCTGATCCACATTGTGCACAGCCTTTAGCTATGCACATCGGGGGTGGTCTGCCAACACTGCTCCTAAACCTTTTTTGCAGACATCTGGTAATATCAAAGTATTTAAAGCTGTAAACCATTCCATATACTTTAATTCCTATGCACAGACTCCTGACCACACACTCCTTTACTTTTCTTCAGTAAAAACCACAAAGCATGATTTTTTTTTAAATGTGATATATCTGTTTACTGTACCTAGAAAAGACTAAAGTTATTTTATGTTGGTAGGCACAGGCGATAGCAAGGCAATCTTTGGTCTAATTCCTTCTGTTGAAATTTGTTGACCTAGAATGCAAATCTTCGCTTTCCTAAACTTGCACTTTTCATGTCTAAGTCTTAGATCAAACCCTTACAAACTTTCCAAAATGTTTCTCACTCTCATGATAAGCTTCTAGCAACAAGTTAACATAAGCAAGAACAGCTTGGAAGAATTTTACACAAACTAAGTAACGGTGAATCTTGTCAATATTCTCAGAAATACAGAGGCGGCATTCGTAAAAATTGTTAAAATCCTCAAATTGTGTATAGTTGCTGGAAGTCGTATACATTTTCATGAGAAATGTGAAATTCCATAGAATTTCTCAATAATTACACTTTTATAGCGGAATTTGGTTTGCCGGGATCTTGTGTGACTTGTTTTTTTACATCACTTGTACCTTGCATAAAAAAGTCTCACCAGATACCCGTAGGAGACAAGCTCAAGTAGAATATGTCTCTAGGTGATATCCTTTCTGTGTGAACCAGAATCCTGGTGGTATCTTGTGAGACTGTTTTTAAAACAATGTACATGCATTAAAAAAAATACACAGAAAATCCATAATGCTAAATTTTGCGACATTTTGTAAAGTTCCCAAAATTCTGCAATTTTGCCAGTATAATTACAATTTCAACTCTGCTTCATCGTTCCAGAAGTCAGTTGAAGGTCTGAAGAGCAGGGGTCAGGCTGTTGTTGCAGGGATGGACTGAGCTCACTAAAATATTTTTTAATATTGAGAATGGCAGGTTAATTATAGTTTACTGCTGTTACAGATTTCCATAATCTTGGAAACATAAATTACCCTTTCTCTGCTGGTGGACTCTTTTGACACCCAGCAGCATTTGATCTATTATGAAGAATGGCGTATTTTTGTATTGCAGTGATCAATATTTTTTAAGCTCTGAATGTTGGTTGGTTTGTAACAGTTGTAAGGTCTTATGGAGTATAGCTACTTGAAAAATGTCATTGAACCACCATGTTTGTTTGGGGCAAAAGTCAGATTTGACTCGTAGATTATCCCCATAACATTTGCTTTCTTTTCAGGGACAACGCTAAACTTCAAGAGTGAAGGCTATGATAATGGCTTCTCTGCATCCTAGGCTTTATTTGAATTTTGAGATGGAGATGTAGCTAGGTTCTATTGACATGCATCAGAAACTGCCACATATGTGTTTTCCTGAGACAAATGATGTGTGTAATTGCTGTTTAGAAATAGAGACCAAGATAATCTTGGTGGAAAATTTATTAGATATAATTCTGATTAGGAGACTGTGATTAAAAAGATATTTTTGGGTGAAATCTAAGGTGCTCCAAAAAATTTAATTTTCTCTTGTCCTTTAAAGAGAATACCAGTGTTTACTGTGACACATGAGGCTAGAACAAGGAAAATTGGTGCTACATTGTGGGGATCATCTATGGTGCAGCTGAGGTTTTCTCTGTTTGCCAGTGCCATCTTTGTCTCTCTGATGAATCAGAAGAATGGCTTGATATAAGAAGTAGGTTGTGTAGTTACAGGTACTCCACAAGTGGTGTTGCGACTTCCCATTATAAGATTATTTTTAGGCAAGAGAAGTTAGAAATAGGCATGAAGTTCGCAACTACAGTAGGTTGATTGGTGGCGTCTTCAGAAGCAGATTGTTAATACATTATATAATACATGAGATTCTTCAAAACCTGCATAAATGCCTGTCTCTAATTTCTTTATAATAAGTGCCCTTTGATACACCCAGTCACCAATTAGAAAGAAACATCAGAACTCCACTGTAATAAGTTATTGCAATTGAGTTATGACGTCACAATGCCTGCTGCAGGTCAGGTCATGGAGCAGCTGGTTAAAGCAACGAAAATTAAACTTTGCTTTTTTCTATGCTCAATTTTGCTATCTTACAGCAACTAGCAAAAGAAACATGATTATTTTTTGCATTCTTTAGATAATTATACAAATGTTACAATCTTTCTGCGCGTTTCTCAATTCTGAGCTACGTTTAAAAAAATAAATAAGTTGCATTGAACTGTTTCGAATATCTTTTTGCAACAAATACCTAACAGGTTTTTGATATGTTTAATTTTGCACTAGAGGTTCTGTTTTTATTCTTCATGTTTGTAAACATGCTCTCTCTTTCATATGAAAGAGCTACGTGCCTAGGTTTTAGGTGGTTTGTGGGTAATGTGATGGTGTGACCATGTATTATATGGGATACCGTACTCCGTGTCGTACATGATAAGGATATGGCAAGTCACCTAAGAGTTCTATAACCTTATAACAGAACTTGGCCAATGGCCTTGTTCCTCTGTGTAGTTATGGAATGCCTCAGTGACCTGCAATATCCTCATAATGTATGGCAGGGGGTACTTCAACCCTTATATTATACTCAGGACTTCATGGTGAGAAGTAATGCATTCTGTGATGCATTCTCAATGGAGGTTGCGGTTAGAGGCTTTCATAATTTTTCTTCCTTTATAACCTTATCTAAAACTATAGCCAAATAAGAAGGTAGAGAAAACTGTTTAGGATTATGGATCGTTCAGGTTTTTCATTGTATCTTCGGGGATTCTCAGTATCCAAGATTCAAAAGATGTCAAAAGGCTGCAACAATGTAATGTAGTAGCAGATAGTATATGTTAAATGGTTTCAGGAATAGTAGGTGCATGAAAATGTATGATATTGCCCTTGCTCTCTCTGCAGCTTTGTCAACATTCTTGGTGCACTATGATTGTTTACCCTCTTTGTTGATGTATGACATTGTCTTCAGTGCATTCTGTCTATCATGTGTAGGTCACAAGCTAACCACAAATCAGGAATAAAATGTATGTCTTCTTGGAATTAACCAAATTACCTTTAAGTAAGTCTCAAATATATTTACATTTAAGTTTTCATTTGGTGAAGCTTGCAAGGGGCTTTGCACTTTGGGAACTCAAGCAATAGGTCCAGATCTGGGTCTTGCTTCCAAATCAATGATTTACCCTTGAGCTTTATCTTGGCTTTGGAGTTAGGCTGTTAAATATGACTGATTGAATTGGGGGTATTGCAAGCAATGCATATAGTTTGGGATTCAATCCCCCCGCAGTGAATGATGGACCTTGTGACAAAAAAAATCTGTCCGACACTATCTGCCTCCCCTCTGGTATGCTGTAATACCACTTTGGAAGCAATACGAATCATCAAATCTGGCTCCCCTTTGGATCCTGTACCAATAGATATTATGATAAAAGGCACAGATATCATAACTCCAGCCCTAACTAGTATGTACAATCTTTCGCTTGGCAGTGGAAAAGTTCCTGACCCCTGGAAGTTTGCGATAATCAGCCCATTGCTAACACTAACATTGCTAAACACACCTAGACCCCACTAAAGCTGACCTATATCCCTGCATTCAGGTGTCAACAAGATACTAGAGAAATTGATAAATGGACATCTGACTACGTTTCTGGAGGATCATCATTTCCTGCATTACACACCGACTAGTTTCAGGCCTGGCTATAGCACTGAAATGGCCATGCTATTAGCCACAGAAGATCTTAGGAAAACTCTGGATCAATGAGGAGCAGCTACACTTATTCTTTTAGATTTAACCGTGGCCTTTGATACGGTGTCCCACCCGGTCCTCCGGCTCAGATTGAAAGCACTTGAGATAATGGGAAAAGCACTTGAATGGCTGTCTTCCTTCTTAGAAAAAAGATGTTTTCAGGTTAGGGAAGGCCCACATTTGTCAGATGTTCAGGAGCTTAACTGTGGTGTGCCTCAGGGCTCCTCCCTGAGCCCCATGCTTTTTAACATGTACGTCCGGCCTCTAACTGACATTATCTGCTCTTTTGGCTTTACCATGGTATCCTATGCCGATAACACACAAATTGTTGTCTCTCTGACATATAACATTAATCAAGCAGTGGCATATCTATCCACCTGCTTGGGACAAGTCAATAACTGGATTGCCTCCAGTTGCCTAAAGTTAAATGGCGACAAGATGGAGGTTATGGTGTTGGGGAATGACCATTCTCTTTGGGACCAGCTTACTTGGCCTCCTTGTTTAGGGTATCGCCCGTCCCCCTCACCGGAGGTCAAGAGCTTGGGAGTCTGTTTGGATGCTGGTCTCACCATGTTCTCCCAGGCAACAAAAGTGGCAGGGACACACTTTGGCCTATTGAGAGCATTAAGGAAGAACCTGAAATGGCTCCCAGCTGAAACAAGAAGAATTGTGGTACAAGGCCTCATACTCTCCCGACTAGACTATTGTAACTCGCTCTACCGGGGCAGTCCGGCCTATGTTGTAAAAAGACTACAGATCATACAAAATGCTGCAGCTTGCGTCTTACTGAACATTCCCAAATTGCACTCAGTGCGTACTGCACTGGCAAGTCTCCACTGGCTCCCAGTTAAGAGAAGGATTGAGTTCAAAGCCCTGTGCATTACACACACAATCAAATATGCTCAGGGCTCACATATTCTAAATCAGCTAATTGTCTCATACAACAGCTCACAAGACTTGAGGTCAAACAATTGCTCCCTCCTGGCCATGCCAAAGATTAGAAGAGCAAGAGGTGGAGGATGGTCTTTTCTATACTTGCCACCCAAGAACTGGAACTCTCTCCCCATACATCTGAGAGCTAACCACAATCTCTTGAGTTTCAGAAAGCAATTAAAGATGCATCTGTTCAACAGTAGCGGCGGAACACAGTTTGACCCGAAAACCACGTCTGCGAGAAACTCGCGGCCGGGAATCAAAATGGCAGCGCCCTCGGAGTGAAGTGCTCCAGAAGAATCCAGATCGTTGAGATGAGGACGGAGCGAGATTCGGCGGTCTCGCAGAGGTGAATTGACTCAACCGGGCTGCCAGATGGGAAAACAGAGTTGGTGGCGGGCTTTGTTTGAGCTCCAGCAGGCGACCCTAAGGACGCAAGAAGCAAGGGACGTCCTCCGCACTGAAAGCAGCGAGGAGACGCCCTGCGACCCCAGCAGAGAACTGTGACAACCGGACCCCTCAGATGTAGAAGCGGAGCCGGCAGTGAGCCCTCGGGACGTGAACAGCAAGGGAGGTCCTCAACTCTGGAAGTGGCGAGGAGATGCCCTGCGGCACAGGCAGAGGGCTGCAACAGCCGGATCCCCCAGATCTGGAAGCGGAGCTGGCAGTGAGCCCCGGTGGGGCTTCATTGGACCCTGGCCGACTGCAAACGGAAGAGCGCGGCTGAGGGAAAACTAACTGACTACCTGCCTGGCGGCCATTAGTGGGGTAAGACATCGAGAGGGAAAGGAATTAAATGAGGACAGAAGCCCCATGTAGGATCCCAAGGAGGCTAGCGGCCCGCAGATGGAGGGGCCAACACCATAAGAGGTGGAGGGGGGATTGAGGCTGCAATTAGAGGATCGATCCTGAAGATCCCTGAGGGACGCACCACAGTACTGACGACTATGAGGCCTATTAAGAAGCGGATAACCTCTCTGGCGAGGGCATCAGGGTACAAGGCAACACATATGGTAGAATGCACCACAGGAGTGTAGCACCCCCACGAAGATTGCTGGACGATGGGATGGGCTGGTCTCTCATAAGGCCCAAAGTGCGGACAGGCACACCGGTACAGATGGAAGGCCTTCAATAACGGGGGGCCCCCAGATATTCACCCGATCAGAAGGAGGAGGGGGCTGACAGACGGGAGGCACCCGGCCTCGATATCGCGTCAGGTCAGGCTGGAAACACAATGAGAACATTGAGGCTGAGCGAATGAAATTGTGAGTAGCACGGAGTACCAGGGAAGAAGACCCCAGGTGGGCAGGCAAGACCCCCCAACAAGATTACCTGAGTACTGGCTGAGAGCGGACCACCCAGAGAGAGGCCCTGAGGACAACCGCCTGATAATCTCAGAGGAACAATGGGGAAGACGAGCAGAAGGAGAGAGGTCGACCCCCCGGTCCAAAGTTTCGATGGACACGGAGGACAATGCAGCGCTGGCTCCCTCCAATGCATTACAAGAAGATGCACAAACAGCGCCAACGCTTCAAGACATTCTTCAAGCCATAATAGCCTCGAGGCTGGCTGTTGGGAACAAAATAGACACTGTGAGGGAGGAAATGGGCCTCTTACGAGCTGACCATTGCTGACTGGCGGAGCGCGTAACCACGACGGAAACAGATATTAAAGACCGGAAACCGATCGTAAGCACGACTGTGGACAGGCTGGGAGCAGTGGACGCACAAGTGAAGGTACTGGCAATGAGGGCCGAAGACACCAAAAAAAGATCCCGCCACAACAATGTGCGGCTCACAGGCCTACTGGAGAAAACCGAGGGAAGGGGCATGGTGGCCTCCTGGAGAAATAGTTCAGGGAGGAGGTGGTGCCGGACGGCCTGTCCCCATACTTTCCACTGGAGGGAGCTCACAGAGTGCCTGCGAGGCCCCCTCCTCCTGGAGGACTGCCGCGCCCAGTGGTGGCCCGCCTTTTGTTTTACAAGGACAGAGACCATATACTTGCACAGGCCCGGAAGATGGAACCCCTGGAGACAACAGCACGGTCAGATTTTTCCCCGACTTCTCTAGGAAGGTCCAACGTTAGAGATCATCATTATTGGCGGTCAAGAAGAAGCTGCGACACATGGAGGTCCAGTATGCAATGCTCTTTTCGGCCAGACTGAGAATAGTGACCCCCTCGGGCACCCTATTCATTAGTTCACCGCAGGAGGCTTGGGAATGGATTGATCAACAGGCTGCCTGACATGCCTCTCTGGAGCAGCGAAAGACGGAGGGCACCCAACCAGGCGGAGAACACGGCAAACCCACTGCGGCCCCTTCCAAAGCAGAAAAGCAACAGGAACGGGAGTGGGCCATGGTGGCAGTGGCATCCCTGAGCCGCGCCTGGCTCCAGTGGTGCATCTTCTCCTGCAAGAGAGGACTTGGACCAAAGCACCAGCACGATGGAAGGTGCCAGCCAAGACATGCTAGTGGTCACCCCTGCTACAGCGGATGAGATCATTTGACTGTTTCCCAATGCCGCAAGTATTTAGAAGGGATGAGGGGAAGGGCGGGAAGAATCCCACGAACAAACTTTGCAACTGAAAGGGTGAGGGAGGATGCACCCAGGATGGGAACACTTACGTATCGAACTATTCACTGAATGGGTGAGAGGGTGGCTAGGCCACAGCGTCGGATCCGTCGGATGTGAGGAGGGCCAGCTCTACCCCATATGCTCAAATTTGGGGCATTGTTTTCGTATGTTTGGATGAGGAGTGTTTGCTCGCTTGTCCTGGGAAAAGGGAGTTTGGGGTGTTATAGGTTAATGGGGGTTACAGATCTCACAGACCAGACACTGAAAAAGCAGGAGCCTAAACCGTGTTCTCACCTGCAAGTACGTGGGACCTCACGTCTGCGAGGTCCGCCGGTGAATGCACTTGACACACACCAATGGCTGGTCCTCAACTATACAAGATAATTTCATGGAACATTAGAGGGATGCACACTATGTCCATGCGGTATAAAATGTTATCCTTTTTAAACAAATGGGGAGTCCATATAGATCTACTACAGGAGTTCCACCTGTTTGCGAAGGAGGGGGAGGCTCTTAGACGTAGATGGTGAGGTCAATTATATTACACATCGTACTATGCCTTTGCTAGGGGGGTATTGATTTGGGTTAGGGCGGGGGTCCCGTTCCAGTGTACTGGGGAAATGATAGATCCGGATGGCCGATATGTGGCAGTGAAGGGCCGGCTGGATGGCCGAGATATAGCGATTGTAAGCATATATAGCCCTAATACAGATCAGGGGACGTTCCTGGCTAGGATCACAGGTACTTTGGCGGCCTATCTCCTGCACTCTGTAATTATCGGAGGCAACTTTAACTGCATAGCTGGCCCCCGGAAAGATCGTGCACACCCACCACTGAGGGATGCCCCAACAAATAGAGTAGCGAGGACATTCACAGATTGGCAGGACAGATGCGGCTTAATAGACTCCTGGAGACATCTGAACCCCGAGGGCAGGGCTTGCTCCTTTTACTCCCAGGTACATGACCTACATGTTCAATTAGAAACATCCCTATGCTCCCCAGACATACACACCCAGATCCAGTCAGTGGAATACTTAACGCGCACCCTGTCTGACCACAATCCGGCCCTCGATTTACCTGCGGTGGGGACACGTGTGCCAACAAATACCAACATGGTGCCTCGATCCAGAGGCCCTAGAAGACCAGGTGATCCCCGAGGAAGTTAGAGAGTGCATTGTGAACTACTGTATTATTAACGCAAACATGACTAACTACCGACTAACAGAGTGGGACGCATTTATGGTGGTGCTCAGGGGCAAATGCATGGCTACCTCTATAGGAGTAAGACGCTCCCTTAAGGCCGAACTTGAGCCTGCGGATCAGGTACTGCATGCACTGGAGGTACAAAGGCCAGGGCATCTGGAGTTGGGGCAGGCCCTACTGGATGCCAAGGAGGAAGTGGGCAAACAAACGGAGTGGCTATGTAGTTATGACTATAAAAGATACATGGAATGCACACGTGCAGAGCGGGACAGAACCGGATCCCTGCTGGCGTGGTTGGCCAACCCGGCCCGGAGGGGCTCTCCAATTCTTGAAATTGGGGATAACGAAGGGCATATACTATTCCAACAGGAGGAAATAAATAGGAGATTCCTGGAGTTTTATGCCAACTTGTATTGCTCCCGGTCTAGACAGGAAGAGGACACAATTAGAGAGTACCTGACTGCTATACCACTCCCCACATTGGAGGCTGAGGAGGCAGATGCATTGGGGGCCCCTATAGACATACAGGAGATAAGAGCTGCAATCAAGGGACTGGCTAAGGGCAAAATGCCTGGAACAGATGGAATGCCCATAGAACTTTACGCTACCTATGTTGAAGAATTAGCCCCCAAACTCGTGGAGTGATATGAGGCGGCCCTAGAGTAGGGTCATCTCCCGAACTCCACCCGAGAAGCACTGATAGTTCCCCTAATTAAGACAGGCAAGACCCCCACTGATTGCGAGGCTTACAGGCAATTATCCATGCTAAATTTAGATTTTAAAGTACTAAGTAAAATTCTGGCAACGAGACTCCAACCACTAATGACTGACCTCATACACCAAGATCAGGCGGGATTCATCCCAGGGCAAAATAGGGCTCTTAATATTAGATGACTCATGGCTCTTATGGCAAGGGGGAACGAAATTATGGGCGAGGTGGTGGTCTTCGCGGTAGGCATGGAGAAGGCCTTTGACAGCCTTGAGTGGGAGTTTTTGTACAGTGTCCTGAATAAAATGGGGCTGGGACAGGGTTTCTCCAATGGGGTAAGGTTGCTATACACGAGACCAGTGGCGCGGATCAGAACAGGTTGGACGATATCGGAGGGATGCATAGTAGAGCGAGGGACTCTGCAAGGATGCCCCCTTTCTCCACTGCTGTGTGCTCTCGCCATGGAGCCATTAGCCTCCCTGGCATGCACAGTAGTGCGATACCGGGGGATTCACCTGGGGAATAGTACACATTATATTGCCCTCTACGCTGATGATCTCCTGCTCTTCCTCGGGAGTGCGGAGGAGGTTCTGCCAGGGACAAAGGTATTGATGGCGGAGTTTGGAGAGATGTCCGGCTTTAAAATTAATGGGCAAAGTCCAAATTGTTTCCGCTGACAGGCAACGGAGTCCCCCGCCAAGCTGGGAAATCTTAAATGGGAACCTAGCTGCTTTGAATATTTAGGGGTAAAAATATACCATTCCCAAGTAGACATATTTGAGGGGAACTTGGGAACGGCCTTGAGGTCCCTAAACACCAACATGGAATTTTGGAGGGGTCTCCCGCTATCTTTGGCAGGGAGAGTGGCCCTCCTAAAAATGGTGGTGTTACCACGACTACTATACTTCTTTATGGTACTCCCAATATGTATTCCCCCGAAATGGCACACAGACCTACATTCATTGACGACGTCCTTCTTGTGGGGCTCAGGTCATGGACGGGTGGCTCTGAAAACGATGCAGCGCCCAACTACTGAGGGAGGGCTAGCAGTCCCAGACTTCGAGTGATATTATCTAGCCGTCTAATTACAGTGGTTGGCGCGATGGGTGGGAGACCTCCAGCCCTAGATGCAGGAAGTAGACCCGCTTATGCCAGACCTAGAAACGCTATGGAAACTGCTACTAGGCATAGGCAGAGCCTCAGCTGGGGGCTCCGATGCTGTGCAATTGGCAAGGCGCTGTTGGAGGTGATGTCTCCGGAAGACACATACCCGATTTCCATACTCGCCTGACTTACCCGTTACAATATTAAGGGTGCTCCCCCGCGGAGCAACTTGGGAGTGCCTCGGAGACTGGGAGTTAGCAGGGACGACAGGACTAGGAGATTTGTACTACGGTGGGGAGCTCATCGCCTTTGAAAACTTTAGAGAGGGGTATGATTTACCCCAGGGGCATTTCCTAAAACACGCTGGGATCGTAGTGGCAATTTGTGCGCACTGGGGACTGGGAACAGCTGAACCTCCACATCACACAACCTGCAGCTACTTGGGCACGGGGGAGGCAGAATTAAAGCAGTCACATGCCTATACGGTGCCCAGAGCAGGGACATTTTACAACCGCTGACCACTCTGAGATAGATGGGCAGAGGATTTGAATGTTCTGCTGGAAGGCAAACCATGGGAGAATATATTGATAGGGATCCCCAGGACCTCGAGAAATGCCTGATTCCAACTCATTAACTTTTTCATATTGCATAGGGCTTACCTCACTCCGGGGCGGATTAATAAATTCTTCCGGAGAGCCGATGCGAAATGCCTGAGATGTGGATAGGTGGGGGCGGAACACCTGCACATGTTATGGACATGCCCAGAACTATAGAATTACCAGAATGCAATCCCTGCCACCATAGGGGAGGTAATAGAGCAGCCAGTTCCATGCACCCTGGCACATTGTCTCCTGGGATTATTTCCACACAACTCCAAGTTGTGGGTTTACCAGCAGGTTCCAAGACCTAGCCTTCATTATAGCTAAGCGTGAGATCATGCAGCACTGGAAATCTCCTGTAGGGCCTAGAATTACAATGTGAAAAAACGAACTAGAGAAATGGGCAGCCTGTGAGGGGAGGGTACTCCTTAGAAATGCTAAAAGAGGTATTGGCTCATTGGAGCGAGCCAGGGCTTGGGAGGCCCTGGTTGATCATTTAAAGGAGCTGGAACCTGCATCGGGGGAGATATCCCCAGAGGGGGGGGGGGTCCCCACAGAGAAGACCAGAACACCAGGGAAGGGGAGGATACAGTACATAACCGAGGTAGCAGAAACTGACCGCAATCCTAGGTTGACGCAGGGGAGCCCTGGGAACACAGGCAGAGGGCGGCGGGGCTAATGGCAAATTTATGGTATATTTCTGAAGTCTGGACTGGCAAAGATCTGTGATGGGGGAGGGAGGATGGGAGTTGGGGAACCAGCATAGATAGGGGGGAAATGTACTACTACTGCAGTCACAATGACCTCTCAACTGTTGAATGGAGTCAAGTAATTGTAAAATGAGCATAACACGAGATTGATCGTGAAAATGTAACCGAACTGTGATAAATATCTCATGTTGTTCAAAAACCCAATAAAATACGTTTAAAAAAATAGATGCATCTGTTCAGTTAGTCACTACCCCATCTCATTTTTCTTATGTCTGCTAGCGTTGGGGAGCCCGTGTTTGGGTAGCCACGTGCTCCAAAAATCTAGGTAACATAACATAATCTAACATTTCTTTACAAAAGCTCTGCAGAAAATATTTTGTCCTCTGGGGCAGCTTTTCGCTTGGGAGAATCCCAGCTTGAACATATCTGCCTAGCAAGGCAGAACTAACAACAGCCTTCATTGTGGTAGCAGAAATTGTACTCATATTCCTACCCACTGAGTTCCATATGTTTGCTTTTTTTGTCAGGATGAACTGTAGGAGCAGGAAATGTGGCATGTATTTGGCTTCTGACATAGTCACAGAGTCTGATTAGGGATTTTGTGTGTAAACAGAGGCTCTTGGTCTTAAGAACTGTATTTTCTTCAGGAGTCTAGTATGAGCAATCATGGCAGAGATAGGAACAAGAAACTATTGAATTGTCAGTTGTACGAGACATGGCACCAGAGGAAATAGTGGCATTGATGCCGAACAATGGCATGGAGGGCCTGATTTAGAGTTTGGCGGACAGGTTACTCAATCATATTGTGACAGATATACCATCCACCTTTAAACAAGTGCTATAGGATACAATACAAGCTATAAAAACAGATCCAAAGACTTAAATATCACAGGCATCAGAATATTGAGCATCAACACCTCTCTGACCATTACCACATTATGTGGTGGTTCTGTAACTACGCGTCCTGCTGCCATCATCCATCCCTTTTCTATATTGCATATCACGATGTAATGCCAGTGGTGCTGGCGCCCAGTGCAAAAGATAAGCAAGCAGATCAAAACTACACAGAAAATATACAGACAGATATGGCATCCAGATGGACATGGCAGATGGATTTTAATCACACTAAAGTGGCATAATTTGCCCATTTCAAACAGGAATGCAGCTTTGCAGATGATGAATGTAATATAATATAATACAATAAAATTTGATTCTCTAATACTTTCAGCTCATATATCAGGGTCCATGGTCTGTCATTTGTAGATTTCACTACATAAAAGCATGTTCACCGCCAGCACAGAACGAAAGTCCTTAATAAGCAAACACAGTTTCAAGATACTGCATACATTATTTTACATAATATATTCACCCATTACTATAGCGAACTCTGAGGGCCATTTTTATTCATTGGCGACATATCCATTTTCCTATGGCATCACTTGCTGGGAGGGGTTGATGACACATGGGCCCATTCAACAGGGGTGGTGAGAAATGTACCACACCTTTGGAGCCAAAGTACGTTTAAAAAAAAAAAAAACGTTTTGTTTAACTTTTGAGTTTCTCATTCATATACTTCTAATTACACAGTAATTTATAATCCTATTCAATTTCTCATATCGTATATCATGTATATGTATTATCAACATTCGTATTTAGTACATTCGCTCTGTTTCTTTTATTAGTGCCTATTTATCTCAGCATTTCAATTTATTCTGTTTCTTACAGTTCTTAAAGATGGCTTCACGCCAGTTGGTTGTATCCTTTGTTTTAATTTGCTTGATCTGAATTCTCTATTCTCTTGTGGGTTGAAGGAGTCAATTAGCTGACCCCATGTTGCTCTAGTTGTAGATTTGTACGAATTGCCTTCATTCTTAGTTCTTTTGAAACTGACCATTTAGCTACATCTGTTTCCATAAAGAGTATTTGGTCCCCCATCTGTTTCCAATGTATCTCAATGTGTCTATTGGCCTATATCAGTCTAAGTGCTAATAACCTATATTGTCTATGCTGGATCATAGGTGTAGGCCCAGCATACAATGTTTGAGGTCGAATGCTATGATAGATACCCCGGTTCTCTAGCATATCTATAGAACATTCTCAGAAAATGATGATTACTTGACTGGTCCTGGTCACATGCATGAAGTCTACTTGTTTAGTGGTTCATTTGAAGAAATTGCAATTTACTTCATGGTATATCATACTGGCAACTTTTTGCAGAAGGTACAATCTCTGTAGATGTTTTATATGAATAAGTCTAATTTGTGGTTACTAGATACTTTGCAGGTGTATTCCAGACCCCTCTTTCAATCTGTGTCAATCAGCTGGGTGTTGAAGTCTTATTTTTTTGTTTATTTGCAGTTCTTGTTTGAGGTGTTCTGCTTTAATATCCTGAAACAGTTGCCTGTTGTCTCTCTCTAGTGTGTCACTAGTGCCTTTATTGTAACTGATTTAGGGGGGCTTCCCATGTATTTGGTGCTGTCCTGGCCATCCTAGCATATTGCAGGATTTGTCTCCTTGATATTACACAGTGGATCCTGGCCTCTTTAAATGTGCATAACTTCCCACCTCATAAACGTCTCCCATCTATTGGATTTTGGCCTCTATCCAGTTTGCAGCCCTGGCCTCTAGGAGTATCTGCCTAAAGCCTTTAGTCCCCATACTGGGCTTGTTCTGTGAAGGGGATCTTTAGCATTACTAGTCTAGTGAGCCACGCGCATATTTGTGTCATCATTGGGATTAAAGTGGGATGTTTTCAGTCTGGGGCTCTTCATTTAGCACATGTGTTTTAACTCTCTTTCTCTGTTTTCCATTTCCATCCACAATTGTGGTAAGTATTGTAGTTGTGAGGCAAGATAGTTGAATTCCATATCTGACACTCCTTGCCTCACCTCTATTGTAAGGCAACTGGGGCACTTTAAGTTTGATACTGGGCCTCTTGCCTACCCAGCTCAACATTATAAATACAAACATATAAACATTATAAATATACTACCTGGCTTATGATTATTCTCTTGGTTAGCTGAACAAACACACTCTAGAATGCATGGAGACACCTGGGGACTATAATATAGCCTTATAGCCCGCCGTAGCGGGCTATACCGGCCATTAAAGGCCCAGTCCAGTGTTAAAGACCTGAACCGAAGACGAGGGCCTTTAACAAGGGAGGGGGACTTTAATGCCAGTATAGCCCAGCTACGGAGGGATATAAGGCTATTAGAGCATTCCGCCACGAGAATGCAGAATGTTCTAACAAATAAAACAAAGGCCTCACGGAGCCCGAGGGGATTGAAATCCCCTCGGGCTCCGTGAGGGCCTTTGTTCACAGCAATAGCTGTGTAGGACAACACTGGAATGTTGGAGCTCCAGGCTTCTAACGACCATTAGAAGCCCGGAATGCTCCATTGTTTTCAATGGAGCTCATAACATTCCAATGTTCTAATTATTTTTATCAGTGCCACTCTACCAATTACAGAGAACAGTAGTTTTGTCTAGAAGTCAAACTGCTGGTGCTGTGTTCGTAATTATCCTGTCTGCTAGATCTGTCAGCCATAGCGTGGTCTTTCCCCAAACCTTTTGCCTTCTACCCGCCTGTTTTGCTGAATTTGTTTCTGTTGGCTTTAGGATTTTGTGCACTTTACCACTGCTAACCAGTGCTAAAGTAGGATAATTGGCTTACACTTGATTGGCATATTTCATTTACTTTCAGTAAAGTGATATACCATATACCAAGGCAAGTAAATTAAATGCTACTAGTCGGCCTGCAGCATTTATTTTGCTTCTCACTTAAGTAATGTTGCAGGCCTGATATGCAGCCTATGAGCAGTTTAAGCTGCCAATTTGCCTTAGCAAAATAACCCTTTTCTTTTACATGTCCCGGGGTAGTGAAAAAAGAGCATATTTGTTTTTCACTACTGTGAGGCATAACTCTTCCATGGGATAACATTGGGTTACCTTATTACGTTTAATAGGTGATAAAGTTTGATTGGGAGCAGGTAGAAAGGTCATGTTCAGTGTCTAGGGAATTGGAATTTTAGAATATCTTTAATGGTAAAGTTGGATTTAAAGTCACATTTCTGAAAATGCCACTTTTAGAAAGTTACCATTGTCTTCCCCGACAATTTGGTACATGCAGCCTTTTCCTGGGTCACATGACTCGCTGTAGTTGGGAGTTTGGTCTTCATGTATTCCTCCCAGACGGCCACACAATAGAGAGCCTAAGTATAACAGGATGATGGGATGGAGCTGTACACAGCCCCACCTGCACTTAAAATCACTGCTTCAGCTCGCACACAAAGAACTTCACGCTAGCTTAAAGTGCCTGCAGACATCCTAGCACCAGAACAGTTAGGCAGTAAATGTCAAACACTTCAGTATGAGGAATACTCCAGAAGTTTCTTTTACTTCAAAGGGGGAAACGGGTCTAAAAATAGGATCCTCAGACCCAGTCTTCAATTCACTTCTGGGCCTGCGGAAGTACTGTCAAAGTTTTGCCCTGCTGCCTGTGGCCTGCTGTTTACTTCAGAGGACTGCTTTGCTGCAATAAGGGGTTTGCCCTGCTGCCTGGAGCTTCTCTTGTGCCCTCAGAGGACTGCCCTGCTGTTGGAGACCTTTTACTGCTTGAATCCAGGGTTTCCGGAGTGACTCTAAGGGATTGTTGACTGGCCTCCTGATCAGAGCATTAGTCCGGACCCTCCAAGTGGTGCCCCCTCCATTCCTTGGAAGTGGTGCTAAAAGTGCCTAGCTAGCTCAAATCCAAAACTTGGGAATTTTCTGCCAAACTGTTCTCAAAGAACTGAGAGAAGCCCGGGACCTGCCTGCTCACTGATCCACCCAAGGTGCATCGACAGCCAACCTGACTTCATGGCAGCTCCTACTACTTTCTTCGCCACAGCAGCAAATCCTTTTCAGCTGCTCCTCACAGAAGGGGTATCCGGCCTCGTGGACGTCTTGTTGGCTACAGCCTGCAGCTTCGTTGCGCTGGAGATTTTCACCTTCCAACTTCCAAAAAAGAGAACAAGTTTGAATGTAGAAATCTTCACTGCGACTTCTTCCAGCATCTCCCCGACGATGACACCTCCTCCTCCAACACCTCCGGCTGCCTTGCCCCTCTGAACCTTACCTTCTCAGACATTTTTGTTCTAAAATGTTTCTAAGTACGAAGGTAGGTGGAGACCAGACCCAATCCACATCATGTATCCAAATCGCACTCCATTGTGGTCGGCCATAACTTTAGACTTTGCCCCGTTGTTGCGTGACCAGAAGTCTGGGGTTAGTGCTTTTATGTTCTAGGAGTTATATTTCACTTAAAATTTAAAAAATTCATAACTCCAGTTTTACTGATTGGATTTTTGCAGTTTTTGTGCCAAATAATTTATTCAATTTTACATTACTTAATTGGTGTGAGATTTTTCTTGTGTTGTGTTTTCACTTTATTACTGTATAAGTGCTGCATAAATACTTTACACATTGCCTCTAAGTTAATCCTGAATGCTTTTGTTCCAAGCTACAGAGAGTTAAGCATAGGTTAATTTAGTGACTTTTTGTGGTTCATCCTGACAAGGAATGCAGCTGTTGCTTGAGTAGGGGTTCACTCCCTTAATCAACAACCCAATTTCTCACACTGTCTATATTCATCAAATGTTTTTTACCTTGTCGTGTGTCACCATTATTCCCAGGTATTTTAAGTCTGCAATGTCCAGTGCATTCCCAGATTTATATAACTATTATCAACACTGTGTGCTCTTTCCCCCAATGGGAACAGGTTAGATTTATTTCAATTAGTGTGTAGTGTAGAAACAGTTCCAAAATCCTCCGGTATCTGAACATCTTTGGTAATAACTACTTGGATTTGGGTAAATATGTAAATGCGGCATCTGCATATTGTGATATTTTATGTATGGTATCTTGACCCTTTAATCTTTCAATCTTGTATTTGTATTTAGATTTATAGAGTGCATTTAGCCAGAAGGGAGTCTAAGCCCTAGCACCGGTCAGAAACAGCCAGAGTGAGACTACAAGAGCATCATTAAGGTTGATAGGATAACCATGTTTTGATATGCTTGCGTAACACAGTGTAAGAATTCAGACTTGCAATATAAATCAGTAACATATTCCATAACATGGCCGCTGCCACAGAAAAAGCGCAGCAACCCCATCTAACTTTCCAGAACCTGGGAATGATCAATTTCCTCAGCGCTGAAGATCTAATCTGTCTTTTAGAAGAATTCCAGTTGAAAGCAGTTCTCAGGTACCATGGGCCCTGCTGGTGAAGAACCTTATATTCCATGCAGAGAGCTTTCAAAATAACCCTCTTCCTCATGGGAAGCTAGTGAAGAGAACGCAATCCCTCCCTAACAGAAAGATGTTTAGGGACATCCAAAACCACCTGTGCAGTCACATTTTCGATGACCTGATGTTTGTTTAGAGAGTACTTATTGGAATTTAAATATAGAGCGATACAGTAGTTAAGGCCATGACCACTGAAACTTTTAATTCCCGAGGTCAGAATGGAATTATCTTCTTCACGATCGTGATAATGAAGAAGCAAGAGCTCACCGTCCTGTTGGCCTGAGAATCGAAGATAAGGGTGTTATTGAAAATCACTCCCAGCTTTTTTAGCAGCAGCCTCAGAGGTGGGTAAAGGCCAGAGCCACAATTCTCAGGCCACCAGAGCTTAGACCACACAGAATTTTCTGCCCCAAAGACCACAATCTCAGTCTTCTCTGATTTCCACCATACACAACCTGAACTTGTCTGCCACCAGTGCCAAGTTGTAAGATATAGAGACAATGATTTGTGTGTCATCCACATAGGACAACACCTGGAACCCAGAGGATCACACCAATTTCGCAAATGGAGCCACATAAAGATTAAACAAAGTGGGACTAAGGGAGGACCCCTGCTGGATTCCACAGTGAAGCTGCAAGGGTTTAGCCCTGTAATCCCCGCAGCTGATAGTTTGGGTTCTATTCTCCAGGAAGGATCTCAATAGATCCAAAGCAGTGACCCTCTGCTCAGCCTGTTGCAATCTTTGCAAGAAATGGGATGGAGATATCGTATCAAAGGCTGTGGACAGATCAAGCATAACCAGGATAGCCGCACCTCCCTGATCCACCTGGCAGCGAATAAAATCTGCTGCTGCGATCAGTGCCAATTCAGTGCTATGGCCACTCCGGAACCCATTCTGAGATGGGTCCAGAAGATCATGACTGGTAAAGAACTGAGCTAATTCTTGATTGATGCACTTCCCAAGAATTTTTGTCGGAGTAGGCAGAAGAGAAATTGGGTAAAGATTGTTTAAGTCTCCATGATCCCCATTCGGTTTCTTTTGAAAAGGGGATAACAGTTACCTCTTTCCAGCACTAGGGGAACACTCCTGACTCGATAATCTGCTTATAAACATTCTCCAAGAAGGCTTCAATTAGGTCTGGCACAAGTTGCAGCACCCTAAGAGGACCATACCATTGGGGGCCTGATCAATGGAGTCACCTTCTGTAAGCATTGGTGCCTGCCTATCCTCAATACTGTTAAATTCCAAAAAGATCTTCAGAATCTTGTCTCTGAAATAGGTAGCAACTCTATTACAAAAACTATGGGAGTTCTTTAACACCCGTTGAGCTGGCAAAGAAGCAAGATCTTTTACTACCTTATAAAGTTCATTAGGGATATTGGAGGCCGATCTTATTTTGTTAAGTAAAATTAGCCCACTTTGAAGGCGTTTTTATACTTTTGGATCATTATTTTATGTTTATTTTTCTCTTCTGGATTAGGTATCATCCTCCACCTCTTTTATTGCCTCCAAGATTGCTGTAGGAGATCTTTGAGTTCCTTAGAGAGCCAAGGAGCAGAGGGTTTCAATCTGGTATCCGTCTTATTTTTCATGGGGGCCACCTGATCGATGACTGTCTTCACCCATAAGGTAAAGTCCTCTGCTGCCGGTGCCTGACAGCTATAACCTGCTACCTGGGCCATACTGAGAGCTGCTTCCATATCATTCATGGATACTTTACTCCACTTTCTATATGTGATGGTTATACCCTGTTTAGGCTCCTCAGTCTGCTGCCTAAGCATTTTAAACTGCACCACTAAGTGGTCTGTCCAACTCAAAGGGAGACTATCTTCTACCACCAGAGCTGAATGATTAGTAAAAATACCATCCATCATATGGTCAGATATGTGGGTAGATGGGACAACCAATTGAAAGTATCCAAAGCTTTTCATGAGTTCTAAAAATCTATCAGTATCATTACAATCTTTGGCCAAGATTCACAAAGGTTTGGCAGCGGGTTAGCGTTACTTTTTTAATGCTAAACCTTTCTGGGGATTAGCAAACCAACACAAATTGGTATTTGTGTTGGTTTGTATGGAAAGGTAACGCAAAGCAATGCAAAATGTTGCTTTGCATTACTTTGCATCAAAGGGGTGTTACATGGGTGGTACATGGGCATTCCTATGCAGCCACCCATGCTTTATGACGCTAAACCCTATCTACTAACATTAGTGGACACGGTGTTGCACCAAAAATTAATGCAGCTGAAAAGCAGGCATTAAAAGGAGAAATGTTTTCATTTCTCCTTGCTTTTCTGACTTTATATGCATGCTGCACTGTACAGCACACATACAAAGTAGGAAAAGGTTTTGAACTTGTCTAGCCATAGTATTTTGTACAGGAAGGTTAACCTTCCTGTGCAAAACCTATGGTAGACTCAGGCATGAACCCTAGCACTATGGTGCTAAGGTGTGTGACTGGCGCATGGTAGCACAAATTAGCGCCGGCGCTAGGGAGAGGAGAGGAGAGTGCCATATCTCTGTGAATATGGTGTTCTTCTGCTTTCTCCCTGTCACGCAACGCAGCACAGCATCTTTGGGTGTTGTGCTGCGTTGTATGACACCTTTGGGAATCTGGGCGTTAGTTTTTAAGATGGAAATTAAAATCCCCAAAACAGTAAAATTGAGGTATGAAATATAAGGTTCAAAAGTAGCCCAGACAGTAAGGATGTGTGGTTAATTTTGATTCTAAATATCGCCACCTCACACCCGTCAGGTGACATCGCGCTCATGGATTCTAGAGAACAGTTGAATGGGTTCCTGACAATAATGAGCAATCCACCTCCTCTCCGAGAGACCTGGTCCAGCCTGACAATAGTATGTCCCGGAGGGGTGGCTGCTGCCAAGTCAGGTCCTGAGTCTTCCCTTGCCCAAGTTTCCATGATAAACAGACACTCTAATTGCGAGCTAAGAATCAGCTCGCAAATTTCCATACTGTGTCTTATCGTAGAGTGTGCGTTCACCAATGTGCAATAAATCAACCCCATCTCAAAAGTTCCCCCTGCAGCCACTCTTTCCCCTAGAATGGGAGTGAGCTCTTTGTTCCCCAAAATGCCCCCAGAGTCCCAGTGGCAGTGAGTGCAGCTCCACATAGTGGCATTCATAGGATCCATACTGTCACACCCCTCTCTTCTCAACTTAGGGCACAAGTTAAGGAAGTCAACCCTAGAGTTGGACACACGCTCACTTTCTTTGCTTAAGGGGCAGAAGGGATTGCCTTTGGAGCGCCCGCTGCGCGTGCCCGCGCATCTGGCCACTTTTTACGGTTAGAGGTGGACATGTGATCAGCGCTAGAGTGCTGACCTCCTCCTCTCGGTGGCAAAATCAAGATGGGCACCAGGTGAGAAATCAATCCCTCCCACATCTAAGAACAGGACCAGAAAGGTAAGTCATGGGCCCTAACAGGCCCTTAGGAATTGAAAGCGGGATAACACACAAGACCCCTCTCTCCAAAAAACACAAGAGAGACCCTCGAGAGACCCACCTAAAAGGAGCCCTTCCTACCTCCTCCCAAGCTAAGCAATAATGTAAAGCGCTTGAAGATTAAAATATAATATTGCTCTGCATGTTTGGGATTGAGGCTGCTTTACCAGGGTGAACAGTGTTCATGGTAAGGGGCATCATTGCTGAGCACCGTATTCAAATAACCAGCTGTCTGATATAAGTTTGCCTGTTTTAACTTTTGCTGCAGCCTCTTGTACAGAAATCTGAACCACTGCATTATGTAGGGACTAAAGTGGTACTTTTCTAATGCCTGGAAGAGGAATTCCCAGCCCAATGTGCCAGACGTCTCTTCTATGTCCAAGACAACAAACGGAAACAATCCTACTCTATTGACTAGAGTGTAGTGAACATGTTCCAGTCTACTTATATTATATATATGATTGGGTTACAGGATAAACCCCAAATGATCCTGATATATCAGGTTCAGGATTAATGTTGGTATACGATTGGCTATTGCACGACTCAAGATTTTTGTATTGACTGTGATCATTGACAAGGGTCTCTATGATCTACAGTCTCGAGGACCTTTCCCAGATTTTGGGACCATGGCAAAAAAATACTTATCTCCTTGTCCTTGGTAGGCAGCCCTTATTTAATGTCTCATTACAGCCCTCAAGAAGCCTGCCCATTAAAGGTGGAGCATATTCTTGATGCAATTCTGACAGTAGGTCAACTAGGCTGTGGACTGATCTCTTTTCATCTCTTTTAACAAAGCTATCAGGTCTTCTCTGATGAGGTGGGAGCTGAATATTTCTTTTCTTCAGCAGTCCGCTGTGGCAGTTTTGCATTTGTCAAGAATGTGTTAATGTATCGGAGATCTATATTGTCTATTTGTTTGTATATATGTTCTAGGTGTTCATGAAATATTTTGTTTATTCTTACTTGAGTTGTGTAATCACCCACTGTTGTCTCTTAGAGTGAAGATAGTCTGTCTCTTTAGTAACCAGCCTAGTACATTTCTGACCTATCTCCTCTTTACAATTTCTGTCAACAGGACATACAGGAAAATGTGTCTAATTTTTCATGTTATTCAGTCCATTCTTATGTTTTTTCCCGAAGTTGTATTTGAGTTCTAAACTGTATATCACCTTCTGCTGCAGATCCTGTCTATGTCTGCCTGTAGGCTTTTACTTATGCCATATATCTTCTCAAGACAAGTAGTCTTCCTTACCTCTTTCATTGTGTCAGATTCTAGGGGACTAGTGGCAACTGATCCCATTTGTTAAAAAAAAAAAATCACTCCCATCTTGTGTCTTCCTGGAAGGTTGTGTCTGCTAGAGCTTCTGCTGTCAGCCTCCTAATGGGTAACCTAAGCATCACGTGCTGCCAGGTATATAATAGGAGTGTGGTGAGTGGATGAATGTAATCTGGAGTCTGAGCATTGGTTTAATATCACTAGAAATATATTGATACAATCAATTTTGCCATACAAATTTTGTGGGGCTTGAATAAAGTGAGTAGGCCCCATTGCAGGGCAAATTGTGTATAATTGGGCATGAAAGCAGAGAATGTTCTTCCTCACATTCCTTCTGCATCTTTTGCTCTTCCTGCTAGGATGAGGTTACTCTCCTGGATTTTCAGCATATTTCCTCTCATTTCATTCATATTGTTAGTGAGGACTTGTACTTCTTTTTCGTTTGTCCTTGTCTTTTCCTTAACTTTCTTCAAGTCTGTTCTTTTTTTTTTTTTTTTTAAATATCTTTATTCAGTTTATAACAGCAATTTTCACCCCCCGATCCCACCCCCACCCCCACCCCTCCCGGTCAGACAAGTATACATACAATTTCATTATTCACACTAAATCATAACCTTAGGAAACACTGGTTCCAGAATACATTAATTTCAGTAGAAGAGAAACACCCACAACCAGATCCCCGTTGATCATTGATACTCAACTAAGTACGGCCTTGCGATTGACACCATTCTATTAGAGGGGTCCAGATTTTCAACCCTCTTTTATGTCGCTTCCGGCCCTTCCGTTTATAAATGGCAATCTCTATATTAGAGATAGCTAATAGCCTAGCTAGCCACTGTTGAAACGACGGAGCGGTAGAGTCCAGCCACGCTGAGGCTATACACAGCCTAAAAACTGCCATAGCAATAAAGATGAGTTCATGGCCTACTCTAGCATTACTAGGATCCGCCGCCCCTAATAATATGACATTACTAGATAATACTATTGTGCTTTGGAGTACTGCGGTCCAAAATTTCCCTATCTCTTGCTTTATAGATGTTAATCCTTCGCATGTAGAGAAAATGTGTACACAATCAGCGTTATATAGCATACATCTTGGACAACACGTGCCCTTGACGCTCCCCCACTTAGCAATTTTGTTGGGCGTATAATATAAAATAAAACAGGTTTTAAAAAATTGTGCTTGCAGTTTCGTTGACATGAGAATTGTTTGTGACATTAAATAAGCATAGTTAAATTCGTCAATCGACATTCCGACTTTTTCCTGCCATTTCTGTGAGGTTTTCTCCATATCGTCCGGAAACAGCGCATTGATAAGAGAATGTATCCCCCAATAGTGCTTTTTTAGCGTGAATTAGTGTTTCTACTATATTAACTTTTTCAAACAAAACCCTGCCCCCACCTTTTGTGACAAGAAGTCTCTAATTTGAAGGGACTTGAAGAAATCCCGCCAGTCCAGTTCAAAATCTCTTTTAAGTTCTTCGAAGGATTGAATCCCTGCAGAGGAGAGGAGGCAGCCTATCTGGACAATTCCCGCCTCATTCCATTTGTGTATACATCTGTCACTAAAAAATTCCAGGAGAATTGGATTATCCTTTAGGGGAGTGTAGAAAGAAAGTCACCCTATACCAAGCATTTTTCTAACGGCCTTCCATACCTTAAATCCACTATATAGCGTTTTAAATTTAACCTTCTTGTGATAACTATCGTGCAAGTGTCGCCAAAGATATCCTCTACTCTTACAGCCTAGGATTAATTGAAAGATGGATGGCATACAGTCCCCACCCCCTCCGTTTCCCCATTGTTCTGTAATAGCTCTCTACTATATAATAGCACGGATGCCCAATAATAAGCCTTTAAGTTTGGGAGAGCTAATCCGCCTCTATCCTTGGGGAGAGTAAGGAACTTATAGGCCCACCGGGGTTGTGAGTACGCCCAAAGAAAACTTGAAAACATACGTTCTATTGATTTAAGCCAAGAAGTTGAGAATTCTAGGCATATCGCTCTGAACAAATACAGAATTTTGGGGAAAAAGACCATTTTAACCGCATTAACTCTACCAATAATAGAGAGTGTAGATTGTCTAGGCGTTGGAGGTCTTTCTGCATTGAGTCCGTCATTGGTTTAAGATTTAGATTGACCAGGTTTTCGAGATTCGATGAAATACAAACTCCTAAATATGTAGCTTTTTCTACTACTCGGGAATCCCTCATTTCAATTTTCTTGTTCAATACGATCTGAGTTTTCCCTTCATTGAGTGCGTATCCGGACACTAATCCGAAGTTATTAGCCTCACTTTCAATAGCATTCAAGGCCGTGATAGGATCAGGTGTCACAATAGCGATATCATCCGCATAAGCCAAGGATTTGGTGGGATAATCCTGTGACCAAATAGGTTCAATTTCTCTGTTTCCTTCTAATCTGCGAATGAAAGGGTCTATGTAAATTGCGAAAAGCAACGGCGAGCAGGGGCAGCCCTGCCGTGTTCCACGAGATATTATCAGTTCTTTAGTTAAGCTGCCATTTACCATAACTACCGCCCTGGGGTTGACATACAGTTTTTGAACTGCCTGTATATAGCCTTCCTTTATAGTAACTCTGGACATAGCGGCCCACAGGAATTGCCAGGAGACCCTATCAAAAGCTTTCTCTGCATCAAGCAGAACCAGCGCCATAGGGTCTCCTGCAACATCCATGCCATCAAATAGAGTGATCACTCTCTGAATGTGGTTAATAGTAGATCTACCTGGGACAAAACCATGTTGGCTTTTAGCAATCACTTTATGGATAATAGGAGCAATTCTATTGGCCAAAACTTTCGAATATATTTTTGAGTCCGTATTAATAAGAGTAATAGGACGATATGAACCTAACTGTTCCGGAGGTTTATTCTTTTTGGGGAAAATAACTATCTTTGCCCTGGACCAAGATTTTGGGGGTTGGCCACCTTTAAAAATGTGTATAATAAGGTCTATAAAGATGTTTTTGATTTGATCTAGAAAGGATACATAAAACTCAGAGGGAATACTATCCAACACAGTTGCTTTCCCTTTTGGCAAATTTTTGATTGTAATTAAAATTTCTTCTGTATTGGGGATTTCCTCTAATATAGCCAGATCTTCATCATCAAATTTATCATTAGCAATCTTATCTAGGTATCTTTCAATATTTACTGGGTCACCCCCACCCCCCGCCTCCGTATACAAATCACGATAAAATCGCCAGAAGGCTTCTCTTATGAGTTCCGGGTCAGATATTCGGCCTCCCTGAGGATCATGGATCTCACTAATCAAATTTGACGAGGCCTGTTGCCTCATACGTACGGCAAGCTGGTGTCCGATTTGCTCGTTCACTTCGTAAAGCATTTCTTTTTGAGAAAGCGCTTTTTTAACCGTTTTGTCAATAAAAATGTTTGTAATTACAGTCTTTGCAATTGCCACTTGGCTTTGTATTTTTACTAGTTCTTCTCGCCCATTATTTCCTATTGTCACCCTTATCAGATCTTCCTCGGCCATCCTCAAATTTTCTTGAAGCACCTGCATATCTTCTCTAGCCCGTTTGTTAGCCTTTAAGGAGTACTGCAGTGTCTCTCCTCGAATCCCAGCGTTTAGAGCATCCCATACTATTTCAATTGAAGTGCTCCCCATATTGTCTGTTAAAAAATTAGGGATCCACTCTCTCATATGGGTGCAATAATTATCATCTAAAAGCAGGGATTTCTCAAAAGTCCAAGAACTGGGTGTTGCACTTCCGATATTTATTTCTACAGTGCAGATTAGCGGATTATGGTCCGATAGGATTCGAGGCAGTTTCTCAATTTGGCAATTTGCTTTGAGTGAGTTAGACACTAATATATAATCCAGTCTTACATAGGTGAGATGTGGATTAGAAAAAAATGTGTACCCTGGATCATTAGGTTTTAAAGTCTGCCAGCCATCCACTAACCCGTGCGTATAACACATCTGTCTAAATGCTTTAAACACTTTAGGTTTACGGCCAATATATTGCCAACCATCCTTCATGGACCAATCATTAGGAAGGTTGATATTGAGGTCCCCGCAAATCATTAAAGGTAGTGGCCAATGCGTGAGTTCATTTGAGATCTCGTCAAAGACCGACGGATCATCGCTATTGCTTCCATAAATAGCACATAGTGTTATCTTTTGCCCGCTCCCGTATTGGCATTCTGTAATCGCCCAACGACCAAATTTGTCTGCTTTAGAGTGACTAAAAACATACCCACTTCCCTTGGCTAAAATAGCAACCCCCCGCACCCTAGCTCCCTGTGTTGTGGCACAAATCAGCCTATACCCTAGTGTTTTTAAAATGTGTGTTTGTGAACCCTCTATGTGCGTTTCTTGTAGACAGACAATATTTGTGCCCCATGCCTGTAACCCTACCGCTACTGTTTGCCTTTTTTTAATGTCATTTAAGCCACAAATATTCATAGATAAAACTCTTAGCAATCCCATCTCATTACATTGTATACTCCATATATATGTCCAAAGTTTTGAATGCACCATATCCTAATATTACCATCATACCAGTTTTGTCTATTAAGTTTTTTTATGTTTTTGCCCAACCTGTCTGACCCGCCACCCCCCTCCCTTACCCCACCCCCCACCCTCTCCCACCCCCCCCACCCTCCACCACCATTGGAGGTTACCTGGCCACAGCCGGGCCAGGAGTTTGACAGCCGGCGTGCAGAGCCCCGTGAGCCCGCTGAGACTCCCCCCCCCCACTAGAGATATAACCTTCTGTAGAAACTTACACCAAAAACAAAAATGTACCATAATAATCATCAGGAAAAAAAATAAAAAAACCAACAGATGAAAAAACCCCTAAAATTATTACAGATCTATATTCCCTGCACATTACATCTGCCTGAGTATCAAGTTACAAAGGGGTTACCCTCACTATGTATATTGTATACATTACTTATGTCCCGAAACTTCCTCTAGGTACTTTTTGGCTTGAATTTCTGAAACAAAGCTACGTGTGACCCCTTTATATACAATTTTTAACCTGGCCGGGTTTTGCAGATACACCTCGGCGCCTTGTTTCTGAAATGGTTCAAAAAGCTGTCTGAGTCTCCACCTGCGTTCCACTGTGGCGTGTGTGAAGTCAGGTCTGGTGAAGAAGGTTATCCCGTCAAAGGTCTGCTTATTTGTGGGTCTGGCCAAGTCGAAAAGAGTTTGGCGGAGTAGGAAATTACCAAAAAACAAAAGCATGGCACGAGGGTATTGCGGTGCCGTAGTGTGTTTAACGGGAGACAGAGGGAATCTATGGGCTCGCTGTATTTCTTTGTCCAGGTCCCATGATTGTAGCTCTGGAAAAGCCCCTTTGAGAAGCGTAATCATGAATTTCCTGGGATCATCTTTCTCAACCCCTTCCGGAATTCCTAGGAAACGGAGATTGTTACGCCTCTGCCGATTTTCCTGCTCCTCCATCTTCCACATAAGATCTTTAACCACCCCCTCGTGCTCATCATTCTGTGTTTTAAGCATGGCAACGTCTTTTTCTAGTTGTTCAGTCCTTTCCTCCACCGAGGCCATTCGATCTGCAATTTCGGCACAGGTTTTGCCGACCTTCCTGACTGCCCCTTGCAGTTTTTTGGCAGCCAGGCGCGATCTGCGACTATCTGCCTTGGCTTCCTCCTGGAAGCTTTTGATGGATTGCAGAATATCTGTTAAGGCAGGTTCGCTTCTTGAGTCTCCGTGGTTTCCCCCTTTGTCGCTGCCAATGATTGTTTGATTGCCCCCAGAGGCTGCCATGGAGTTGGAGAATATCGTAAGAGGGGTATCATTGTAGTCCCACTTCAGATCCCTTGCATCCTCTTTGTCGGAAATGTCGCAATTCTTTTGAAAGCGATCTCTATTTTTCTTCTTTAGTAGCTTTTTAGCACCCTGTTTATTTTTCTGAGTGTCCGTGTTGGGGCTGCTATACCATTTATTTCCTTCCTCCCCGCTTGACAAGGAAATACTTATGTCTGATATCTCCGACTCATCTGTCAGAGAGTAGAACTTGTCCTGATTATCAGGCGGTTTTGATATGTAATCTGGCAGTACATTGTTAACAGCTTGAGATGTTAGTAGAGAGCTGGCAATGCTAGTAGTTGTGTTGCTACTCAAAGTACTGATGTTACCACCGCAGCTAGTAGTATTATCCCCTAAGCTGCCTTCTATCGCCAGAATCGCAGGTACTGAGGCGTTTGCTATATCTGTAGAAGAGAGAGTGTCTGAAGTCTGTGATGCACCCAGTGCCACAGGTGAAGTGTAAACAGTCACTCCGACTTCCAACTGACTCACCATCCCGCTTGCCTCCCGAGGACTTTCTACTGAAAGATTGTCTTCCGCCCCTCTCGCTGCGCCGAAACTGCTAGTGATTAAGGGCTGAGAGTAACCAGTTTCCTTATTGTATTGTAATTGCATTTATATAGCGCTTACTACCCCTGACGAGGCGTCGAAGCGCTTTTTCGGCGAGTAGCACGCTACTCCGGGACCCATAGAGGATTAGTGTTGAATTAGTATAGTGAAACATGCAAGTACATTTTAAGTGGTGGATAGGTTAGTCAGTTATTTGGATTTGGAATGATAGCAGAAGGATAGAGGAGGAAAAAAAGGTTTGTATTTATATAGCGCTTGTTACCCCTGATGGGGGTATGTGATCGAGCGGTACCTTTTTTGGCAGTACCCGCGATCACAGTGTCTTTTCCCACTGAGTCAAGGCTTTCCCCTTTTTCTCCCCCGCCTTTGCCCTTTGTACCTAAAATGTCCAGCTTTTTTTGTCGGGTACTTGCCAACTTTGTGCTAGACTGAGAAGATACTAGCGCGCTCTTCACCTTCCCCGCTCTCGCCCCTTTACCGGTCATTCTTACTTGGATGTTGCAGATGCGGTTGCAGATACAGAGTATCGCTGTAATTATGCCTGTCTTTACAAAGTCTCTGTAGCGCTGCTTGATCTGGGTGCTTTTCCTTTCAGCGAGGTGTGCGCGCTGACTCCCGACTATTCTCCTGTAGTTCTGACGTGCCGGGAAGAGCTCACGCAGGTCAGGATGAATCCGGGAAGCCCGAGCCATATTGGCGTCCTCACGGCAAGGAAGAGACGTGAGTACGAGCCATTGTGTGAGAGTTATTCGCCAGCTCCAGATAGAGTTTTTCTGCTGCATTCCTTTCATTTGAGTTTGGCGTATTTCTTATAGTTCTAGCAATTCCCTCGTATCTTCATTCCAGAAGGTATCCAAAAGTGCATTAAAAACGTTTCTTAGGGGGATACTCAGTGGAGCATCTCCGCAAAGATGTCAGTCGGACGCCATCTTGCCTCTCTTCAAGTCTGTTCTAATGGGGTTTATTTGAACTGATGTAGTGTTGATTGTATATTCAAGAGCTGATTTTGTATATTTTATCACCTTCAGTACAGCTCCTACTGGTTTTGCTTGGGAGGCCAAGTCATTATGTGCTTATAAAAGTATTGAATAAGAATGCCTACAAGGGATTTCGCTTATTAAACATAGTCAAATTGAATCAGAGACTAAATCGTATGTAAGGTTCCAACTGGTAACCAAACAAGAAGTCAATCTAGCATGAATTGAGTTGTTCTACATAGGTCAGTCAAGACAAAAAAGTAAAAAATATAAATAAACGGGCATCACTTTTCTTCAAAAAATACACATTTAATGTTTAACAATGAATGATAGGGGTATCATCACAGATACTATAACACCATGACGAGGGAAAATTAACTCAACCTACAAATCATTAGTGTTTACATTCAGTCCAAGATGACATAAAATGAGAAAATGGGTCTAAACAATAAAACACACTTCATCAAAAGAAGTTTATCATATGTTGACGGAACAGAATGTGGCAGTCGACGTTTCGGTCTGTAGTGGTAAGAAATCCGTCAGACCATCTTCAGGACAAAAGGTAAGTGTCTAAAACAACCCCCTGTTGGAAATTAATAAATACAAAACATTGTTTATAATAATTAATAACACAGTTGAAGAAAGAAAGAAGAGAGCCCGTATACTAAAACTTGCAGCAAAAGATTGCAGATAGAATTGTTTCTATGAGAGAATCCAAAGACAAAAGATAGACTCAAACCTCGTGAGAAGATATGAAAAAGGTGTAATCAAGAACTTTCACCCAGGACATTTCATAGATTTTTTTATATAACAAACTTACTTAGATTAATTGAGGTACCGTTGCATATGTCAAAAGATCCACGCAACACAAGAGTACAAAAATGAAGAACTTGATGAGTAAGAACTTCACAGCTAAGAGCCTCGGAAGTAGGCTGATAGTGGAAAACGCTCTATAAAGTAACGCAGAGTTTTAACTTTCAATAGAAAAATCAGTTAATTCGCACAATTTATGCAAAAAATTTACTGATGACACTATCATAATTGAATGGTTAAATGTCTCATCACAGAGCTATTTGTGTAATACTATCTATATTCTAAGATCTGTCTTGTACAGTCTTAGAAGTAGAGAAAGGTACAATAAGGGGGGTTTAAGTCGGAAACAGCCTATCAGACTCATATGATGGCAGAAGGACTAATTCATGCTTGAAGATGAATCGGGAACCGGCTTTAACTGTTCCATGATCATAATAGAAGTCAAAGAGTATAACGCATGATATTTTCAGTGCTCTCTGGCAGCTTAAAATAAAATTTGCCCACAGAGAGAAAAACTAAATGAAGGAAAAAATAAAGCAGAACAAAAATGTAGCACAAGTCGCCATGAAAATATTTGGAATCGTTTAAAAACGTCACAAGCATAGCAAATACCAAAAGCAAAAAGTCGAACATTACTAAATCTAGCCTGTCAGAGTTTAAAAGATAAATACTGCCGCTTCACACTCTAATGCAACGCACCATGTGATGTTATATTACATCTATTAGCTAGACCATGAGCAAGTATACAAAGTTCGAGTGAGTATTAACTAGACTAGACGTATCTTACGTCTGAACAAAACAGGCTATTGCTTCACGCTTTCGTTGAAAGCACTTTGAAATGCACAGTATCCACTTCGACTCCGCAATAAGCTACTTAAAAAGGGAACTGCATATACAATAGCTGCCTAGACCCTTACCGTGGTAGAAACAGAGCAGGTACCGTGAAGTATATTTAAAAACCGATGACGTCGTTAGTTAAGTCACAGGCTTGTTATCGGCCGTGCTTCTGAAACTTAAACAGAAAGAACGGCAGTCATGAGTCCTATTGTTACTAGGACGAGGATATAACGTCTAAGACGAGTACTACAACGCGGTTATGGCAGAAAAAACGGGTCAGAGGCTTACCAGCGTATTCTGCTTCTCCAAGTCTCAGCGTTCAACACAGCGGTTAGACGCCTTGGACTAACCCTTTTTATGGCTAAGTACCACCATGAAAAATACCATCGAGACGGGCTGTCCAAAGAAAGTAAAAGCGGACTGCTAATCTTGTCAGCAAGGGAATTAGTCAAAAACGGTGGCCATATTGGAACTGCAAAACGCCGTGGTTGTATCCAATGATCCAAATTGCATCTACTGCATTACATTTAGGAACCATACCGTGATAGCAACTGAGTTGAAAACATGTGGTGATCACTACACTAAATTTAAAGACAATACATTTAAACCGAAAAAGTAATGAGGCCATATACAAAGGAACAGAAAAAGAAAAAAAAAATACTACATGGACCACCACTCCGTTAGAAAAATACCTGTGTTATTAAGTATCATAATCAATACAGAGAAATAATACATGAAAATTATTTTTACACAAGCATGGTCTAAAAAAGAATAAATGGCACATATATTGTTATGTAAAACAGATTATACACATTGATATAAAGTAAAAACAAATCAGTCTGCACACCAATTTGCTCATGATTAGGCAAAGTATATACATTCATTATAACAGTTGTACTGGTCAATCTATGAATCAATATAGTAACATAATATCACAGCGTAATATTTTGACATAATAATCACAACCTAATGTATACAGATGTCAAAGATCTTGATACTAATAATAATTAGTAGTTGTCACAAAAAGCTATGTATAGGCATCCAAGATAAAACGAAGGAAATCTCTGCTGTTGGGACATTTAAATGCATGCCAAATTATGCCATTCATTGGCTGAATTCAAACCTTTATTGATACTGTCCGTGCGACAGATCCATTGATTCTCTTTAAGGGTCAAACTTCTATCTACATTGCTCTGTCTGATTGAGGGTTTTATGACTTCCAAGACCCACCAGAACATGTCTTTAGCTGTATGTTTGGCCATACTGTAATGTTCCACTAGAGGTGCATTTTCAACTTTACACCGTATCCGCGATTGGTGCTGGAGGATATGTTTCTTAATCAGTTGAGTAGTCTTGCCTATATAGTACAGGCCACATGGACATAGGATGCAATAAACTACATTATTGGTGTTGCAGTTCGAGAAACATTTGTTGGTATAACTGTGTCCATTGAGTGTAAACGTCTTGGTAGTTTTGGTCGTACTACATGCTGTACATGAATTGCATCTATAGTGACCAACTACCGGGAGCAACTGTCTCATATTGTCCACTACATGGGTATCAGATGTTTCATAAGCATGTACAAGTTTATCCCTCAAGTTTGAGCCTCTTCTGAAGGAAAATAGTGGTCTTTCTGTCAGCTCAGGAAGCCCCGATAGGAGCGACCAATGTTTGTTTACAATTTTTTTAATGTCGTTTGTCGCTGTGCCAAAGGTGGTTACACATACTAATTGCGGTAGTGAGGACTTATCTTTGACTTGAAGTAACGCATCACGATCGTTATACCATGCGCGTTTCAATGACTTTTTGAGAAGTTTGCTAGGATAGCCTCGTTGTTGTAATTTTTCTTTCAGTTTTTTAGCTTCAAAAAAGTAGTCATCCCTACGCGAACAATTCCTTCGTAAGCGGAGGAATTGTCCAAAGGGTAATCCATCCCTCAAAGCCTTGGGATGGTGGCTACTATATTTAAGAAGTGTGTTCCTGGCTGTCGGTTTAGTAAAAAGAGTTGTGTAGAGCAAGTTGTTACTATCTACTTTGATGGAGATATCTAAAAAATTCATTGAGGAGTCATCAGATTCTATTGTGAAGTTAAGATTTAGATTTTTTTAATTGATCCAGTCATGGAATTGCAATAGTAGATCTTTACTACCTCTCCAAATTAAGAATACATCATCGATGTATCTGAGCCAACAGGAAATGTTGGACCTAAAGGGATTCAATGTATCATAGATGTATTTTTTCTCAAAATCTGCAACATAGATATTCGCTATATCAGGGGCATATACAGCCCCCATAGCAACTCCTTTGCATTGTTTGAAAAAGTTTTCTCAAACAGAAAAAGTTTTCACAGAGAGAAATTCTGATACACTCAATGATAAACTCTGTGGGAACATTATGTGGTCTTGGACGACTCTCCAGAAGTTGTTCAATGATATTAATAGCCTCATTCTGTGGAATGTTGGTATACAGACTTTCAATGTCCATTGTAACCAATAATTCGAATGTGGGGTCAAATGGAAGCCCCTCTACCACATTAATCACTGCTGTAGTGTCTCTGATAAAAGTAGCTGTATCTGTAGCAAAGGGTCGGATGAAAAAGTCTGCATATTGAGCTAGTGGCTTAAGAATGGAATTACAGCCGGAGACTATGGGTCTTCCAGGAGGTGTTATGGCATTCTTGTGCACTTTAGGTAAGATGTAAACTACTGGCACAGTTGGGGATTTGTTAATTAGAAAGTTGCTATGGGGGCTGTATATGCCCCTGATATAGCGAAAATCTATGTTGCAGATTTTGAGAAAAAATACATCTATGATACATTGAATCCCTTTATGTCCAACATTTCCTGTTGGCTCAGATACATCGATTATGTATTCTTAATTTGGAGAGGTAGTAAAGATCTACTATTGCAATTCCATGACTGGATCAATTCAAAAATCTAAATCTTAACTTCACAATAGAATTTGATGACTCCTCAATGAATTTTTAGATATCTCCATCAAAGTAGATAGTAACAACTTGCTCTACACAACTCTTTTTACTAAACCGACAGCCAGGAACACACTTCTTAAATATAGTAGCCACCATCCCAAGGCTTTGAGGGATGGATTACCCTTTGGACAATTCCTCCGCTTACGAAGGAATTGTTCGCGTAGAGATGACTACTTTTTTGAAGCTAAAAACTGAAAGAAAAATTACAACAACGAGGCTATCCTAGCAAACTTCTCAAAAAGTCATTGAAACGAGCATGGTATAACGATCGTGATGCGTTACTTCAAGTCAAAGATAAGTCCTCACTACCGCAATTAGTATGTGTAACCACCTTTGGCACAGCGACAAACGACATTAAAAAAATTGTAAACAAACATTGGTCGCTCCTATCGGGGCTTCCTGAGCTGACAGAAAGACCACTATTTTCCTTCAGAAGAGGCTCAAACTTGAGGGATAAACTTGTACATGCTTATGAAACATCTGATACCCATGTAGTGGACAATATGAGACAGTTGCTCCCGGTAGTTGGTCACTATAGATGCAATTCATGTACAGCATGTAGTACGACCAAAACTACCAAGACGTTTACACTCAATGGACACAGTTATACCAACAAATGTTTCTCGAACTGCAACACCAATAATGTAGTTTATTGCATCCTATGTCCATGTGGCCTGTACTATATAGGCAAGACTACTCAACTGATTAAGAAACGTATCCTCCAGCACCAATCGCGGATACGGTGTAAAGTTGAAAATGCACCTCTAGTGGAACATTACAGTATGGCCAAACATACAGCTAAAGACATGTTCTGGTGGGTCTTGGAAGTCATAAAACCCTCAATCAGACAGAGCAATGTAGATAGAAGTTTGACCCTTAAAGAGAATCAATGGATCTGTCGCACGGACAGTATCAATAAAGGTTTGAATTCAGCCAATGAATGGCATAATTTGGCATGCATTTAAATGTACCAACAGCAGAGATTTCCTTCGTTTTATCTTGGATGCCTATAAACAGCTTTTTGTGACAACTACTAATTATTATTAGTATCAAGATCTTTGACATCTGTATACATTAGGTTGTGATTATTATGTCAAAATATTACGCTGTGATATTATGTTACTATATTGATTCATAGATTGACCAGTACAACTGTTATAATGAATGTATATACTTTGCCTAATCATGAGCAAATTGGTGTGCAGACTGATTTGTTTTTACTTATATCAATGTGTATAATCTGTTTTACATAACAATATATGTGCCATTTATTCTTTTTAGACCATGCTTGTGTAAAAATAATTTTCATGTATTATTTATCTGTATTGATTATGATACTTAATAACACAGGTATTTTCTAACCGAGTGGTGGTCCATGTAGTATTTTTTTTCTTTTTCTGTTCCTTTGTATATGGCCTCTTATTACTTTTTTCGGTTTAAATGTATTGTCTTTAAATTTAGTGTAGTGATCACCACATGTTTTCAACTCAGTTGCTATCACGGTATGGTTCCTAAATGTAATGCAGTAGATGCAATTTGGATCATTGGATACAACCACGGCGTTTGCAGTTCCAATATGGCCACCGTTTTTGACTAATTCCCTTGCTGACAAGATTAGCAGTCCGCTTTACTTTCTTTGGACAGCCCGTCTCGATGGTATTTTTCATGGTGGTACTTAGCCATAAAAAGGGTTAGTCCAAGGCGTCTAACCGCTGTGTTGAACGCTGAGACTTGGAGAAGCAGAATACGCTGGTAAGCCTCTGACCCGTTTTTTCTGCCATAACCGAGTTGTAGTACTCGTCTTAGAAGTTATATCCTCGTCCTAGTAACAATAGGACTCATGACTGCCGTTCTTTCTGTTTAAGTTTCAGAAGCACAGCCGATAACAAGCCTGTGACTTAACTAACGACGTCATCGGTTTTAAATATACTTCACGGTACCTGCTCTGTTTCTACCACGGTAAGGGTCTAGGCAGCTATTGTATATGCAGTTCCCTTTTAAGTAGCTTATTGCGGAGTCGAAGTGGATACTGTGCATTACAAAGTGCTTTCAACGAAAGCGTGAAGCAATAGCCTGTTTTGTTCAGACGTAAGATACGTCTAGTCTAGTTAATACTCACTCGAACTTTGTATACTTGCTCATGGTCTAGCTAATAGATGTAATATAACATCACATGGTGCGTTGCATTAGAGTGTGAAGCGGCAGTATTTATCTTTTAAACTCTGACAGGCTAGATTTAGTAATGTTCGACTTTTGCTTTTGGTATTTGCTATGCTTGTGACGTTTTTAAACGATTCCAAATATTTTCATGGCGACTTGTGCTACATTTTTGTTCTGCTTTATTTTTTCCTTCATTTAGTTTTTCTCTCTGTGGGCAAATTTTATTTTAAGCTGCCAGAGAGCACTGAAAATATCATGCGTTATACTCTTTGGCTTCGATTATGATTATGGAACAGTTAAAGTCGGTTCCCGATTCATCTTCAAGCATGAATTAGTCCTTCTGCCATCATATGAGTCTGATAGGCTTTTTCCGACTTAAACCCCCCCTTATTGTACCTTTCTCTACTTCCAAGACTGTACAAGACAGATCTTAGAATATAGATAGTATTATACAAATAGCTCTGTGATGAGACATTTAACCATTCAATTATGATAGTGTCATCAGTAAATTTTTTGCATAAATTGTGCGAATTAACTGATTTTTCTATTGAAAGTTAAAACTCTGCGTTACTTTATAGAGCGTTTTCCACTATCAACCTACTTCCGAGGCTCTTAGCTGTGAAGTTCTTACTCATCAAGTTCTTCATTTTCGTACTCTTGTGTTGCGTGGATCTTTTGACATATGCAACGGTACCTCAATTAATCTAAGTAAGTTTGTTATATAAAAAAATCTATGAAATGTCCTGGGTGAAAGTTCTTGATTACACCTTTTTCATATCTTCTCACGAGGTTTGAGTCTATCTTTTGTCTTTGGATTCTCTCATAGAAACAATTCTATCTGCAATCTTTTGCTGCAGGTTTTAGTATACGGGCTCTCTTCTTTCTTTCTTCTTTTTTTAACTGTGTTATTAATTATTATAAACAATGTTTTTTATTTATTAATTTCCAACAGGGGGTTGTTTTAGACACTTACCTTTTGTCCTGAAGATGGTCTGATGGATTTCTTACCACTACAGGCCGAAACGTCAACTGCCACATTCTGTTCCGTCAACATATGATAAACTTCTTTTGATGAAGTGTGTTTTATTGTTTAGACCCATTTCTCATTTTATGTCATCTTGGACTGAATGTAAACACTAATGATTTGTAGGTTGAGTTAATTTTCCCTCGTCATGGTGTTATAGTATCTGTGATGATACCCCTATCATTCATTGTTAAACATTAAATGTGTATTTTTTGAAGAAAAGTGATGCCCGTTTATTTATATTTTTTTACTTTTTTGTCTTGACTGACCTATGTAGAACAACTCAATTCATGCTAGATTGACTTCTTGTTTGGTTACCAGTTGGAACCTTACATACGATTTAGTCTCTGATTCAATTTGACTATGTTTAATAAGCGAAATCCCTTGTAGGCATTCTTATTCAATACTTTTGTATTTGCCCAAGCCTCCATGGGTATATTGGGTTTCCCACTTTATTGTTAGTATACTTTGCGCAGACGACTGTCTGTTGTGGGTCACTTGTTTAAGTGATTTGTATGTATTTGTAAGTATTATTAATATTGTCTAGTTTGGATTTGAGAGATACATTGTATTCATGTCTGAGGCTGAAACATTATCCTATACGGATGAATATATTTTAAAGATTGCGGCAGGCCCATCTTTGTTAGGAAACAAGGGCCTTGTGGTCCAACTCCCATATGAATCTGATCTTAACCAACTTGAAAGACTCAAGAAGAAACTGGTGAGAACCGAGCTTCATGCCAAGTTTCTCACTGATTGTTTAAATGCTAATATTATTCCCACTGGGCTGCAGATAAAGAATATACCCATCATCTTTACAGAAGACGAGGACTTTAAAATAGGTTTCAGCTACTCAGCGAACAAGTGCTCTCGCACTTGGATGGTGCTTAGCATTGAAACAGCGTTTAAACATATTAAGTCCCTTACCAAAGATATTGAGGATTTAGAAAAAAAGATCAATACAGACTCAAGTATAACTAATGCTAAGTTACTTTTAGATAAGATCGCACTCACGATTAAAGAATTTGAGGATTTCAATTCCCATAACAAAACTGACAAACTTCACAAAGACATAAAAAGATATAGCAGAGAAAAAACTTATCCTTACCTACACAAAGATTTTTACTTACCACAAGGGCCTAACCAAATACAACGTAAGAGGGCAACTTTCTCTGATACTAATTCAGATACTGACAGTGACCAGACATCTGACAACTCCCATCGGCATTATCACGATCAACAACCCTCAACATCTAGACAGTCTTTTTTAGGCCAAGATCGGAGAGGCCAAGGTCAACCACGGAGACAACGGTTAGTGAGGAGAGGATGTTATCGGAACCAATACACGCCAGGGTTCAGGCAGACGCGCAACCAATATTACGAATGGTAGATCAACAGCAGACGATACCGATCTTCAACTTATTGCAACATGTCTTAACTCAACCAGAGATAGCGGTCTTATCAGCTGGCCTCTCCTTTGTTCCTACTAATAAGAAAGATCTTTTTCAGACAAAACTTGAGCTGTATACATTTTTTCGTTCTGTGAGATTGAAAAACTTTTTTCTCACAACATAATAACCCCTTCGACAGACAGCACAGGTCTTCATGATCTTTCAATGTTTTTCCCTACTAACGGAATGATCTCTAAAGAAATTATAACATTTGAGAATGCTGTGATTACTGAGATCGAGAATCTGTTTAGCAAAAAATCATTTGCTACATATAATCTTACAAAGGACGAACATGATGCCCTTCGTAATTTGCAAACGTTGCCCATGACGATAATCAAACCAGCAGACAAAGGTGGGGGAATAGTCCTCTGGGAAAAAGAAGCTTACAGAGCCGAATTATTGAAGCAACTATCATTCGAATCTCATTATAAAAAGCTTCCAGGAAATCCGACTAATCAGCTTTCTAAAATCATTGTTGCACTCAGTCGACAGGGTCTAGATGGTGGCTGGCTAAGTGAAAAAGAATCAGCCTTTCTAATTAACAAATCCCCAACTGTGCCAGTAGTTTACATCTTACCTAAAGTGCACAAGAATGCCATAACACCTCCTGGAAGACCCATAGTCTCCGGCTGTAATTCCATTCTTAAGCCACTAGCTCAATATGCAGACTTTTTCATCCGACCCTTTGCTACAGATACAGCTACTTTTATCTGAGACACTACAGCGGTGATTAATGTGGTAGAGGGGCTTCCATTTGACCCCACATTCGAATTATTGGTTACAATGGACATTGAAAGTCTGTATACCAACATTCCACAGAATGAGGCTATTAATATCATTGAGCAACTTCTGGAGAGTCGTCCAAGACCACATAATGTTCCCACAGAGTTTATCATTGAGTGTATCAGAATTTCTCTCTGTGAAAACTTTTTCTGTTTGAGAAAACTTTTTCAAACAATGCAAAGGAGTTGCTATGGGGGCTGTATATGCCCCTGATATAGCGAATATCTATGTTGCAGATTTTGAGAAAAAATACATCTATGATACATTGAATCCCTTTATGTCCAACATTTCCTGTTGGCTCAGATACATCGATGATGTATTCTTAATTTGGAGAGGTAGTAAAGATCTACTATTGCAATTCCATGACTGGATCAATTAAAAAATCTAAATCTTAACTTCACAATAGAATCTGATGACTCCTCAATGAATTTTTTAGATATCTCCATCAAAGTAGATAGTAACAACTTGCTCTACACAACTCTTTTTACTAAACCGACAGCCAGGAACACACTTCTTAAATATAGTAGCCACCATCCCAAGGCTTTGAGGGATGGATTACCCTTTGGACAATTCCTCCGCTTACGAAGGAATTGTTCGCGTAGGGATGACTACTTTTTGAAGCTAAAAACTGAAAGAAAATTACAACAACGAGGCTATCCTAGCAAACTTCTCAAAAAGTCATTGAAACGCGCATGGTATAACGATCGTGATGCGTTACTTCAAGTCAAAGATAAGTCCTCACTACCGCAATTAGTATGTGTAACCACCTTTGGCACAGCGACAAACGACATTAAAAAAATTGTAAACAAACATTGGTCGCTCCTATCGGGGCTTCCTGAGCTGACAGAAAGACCACTATTTTCCTTCAGAAGAGGCTCAAACTTGAGGGATAAACTTGTACATGCTTATGAAACATCTGATACCCATGTAGTGGACAATATGAGACAGTTGCTCCCGGTAGTTGGTCACTATAGATGCAATTCATGTACAGCATGTAGTACGACCAAAACTACCAAGACGTTTACACTCAATGGACACAGTTATACCAACAAATGTTTCTCGAACTGCAACACCAATAATGTAGTTTATTGCATCCTATGTCCATGTGGCCTGTACTATATAGGCAAGACTACTCAACTGATTAAGAAACGTATCCTCCAGCACCAATCGCGGATACGGTGTAAAGTTGAAAATGCACCTCTAGTGGAACATTACAGTATGGCCAAACATACAGCTAAAGACATGTTCTGGTGGGTCTTGGAAGTCATAAAACCCTCAATCAGACAGAGCAATGTAGATAGAAGTTTGACCCTTAAAGAGAATCAATGGATCTGTCGCACGGACAGTATCAATAAAGGTTTGAATTCAGCCAATGAATGGCATAATTTGGCATGCATTTAAATGTCCCAACAGCAGAGATTTCCTTCGTTTTATCTTGGATGCCTTTACACAGCTTTTTGTGACAACTACTAATTATTATTAGTATCAAGATCTTTGACATCTGTATACATTAGGTTGTGATTATTATGTCAAAATATTACGCTGTGATATTATGTTACTATATTGATTCATAGATTGACCAGTACAACTGTTATAATGAATGTATATTCTTTGCCTAATCATGAGCGAATTGGTGTGCAGATTGATTTGTTTTTACTTTATATCAATGTGTATAATCTGTTTTACATAACAATATATGTGCCATTTATTCTTTTTTAGACCATGCTTGTGTAAAAATAATTTTCATGTATTATTTATCTGTATTGATTATGATACTTAATAACACAGGTATTTTTCTAACGGAGTGGTGGTCCATGTAGTATTTTTTTTTCTTTTTCTGTTCCTTTGTATATGGCCTCTTATTACTTTTTCGGTTTAAATGTATTGTCTTTAAATTTAGTGTAGTGATCACCACATGTTTTCAACTCAGTTGCTATCACAGTATGGTTCCTAAATGTAATGCAGTAGATGCAATTTGGATCATTGGATACAACCACGGTGTTTTGCAGTTCCAATATGGCCACCGTTTTTGACTAATTCCCTTGCTGACAAGATTAGCAGTCCGCTTTTACTTTCTTTGGACAGCCCGTCTCAATGGTATTTTTCATGGTGGTACTTAGCCATAAAAAGGGTTAGTCCAAGGCGTCTAACCGCTGTGTTGAACGCTGAGACTTGGAGAAGCAGAATACGCTGGTAAGCCTCTGACCCGTTTTTTCTGCCATAACCGCGTTGTAGTACTCGTCTTAGACGTTATATCCTCGTCCTAGTAACAATAGGAATCATGACTGCCGTTCTTTCTGTTTAAGTTTCAGAAGCACGGCCGATAACAAGCCTGTGACTTAACTAACGACGTCATCGGTTTTTAAATATACTTCACGGTACCTGCTCTGTTTCTACCATGGTAAGGGTCTAGGCAGCTATTGTATATGCAGTTCCCTTTTTAAGTAGCTTATTGCGGAGTCGAAGTGGATACTGTGCATTACAAAGTGCTTTCAACGAAAGCGTGAAGCAATAGCCTGTTTTGTTCAGACGTAAGATACGTCTAGTCTAGTTAATACTCACTCGAACTTTGTATACTTGCTCATGGTCTAGCTAATAGATGTAATATAACATCACATGGTGCGTTGCATTAGAGTGTGAAGCGGCAGTATTTATCTTTTAAACTCTGACAGGCTAGATTTAGTAATGTTCGACTTTTTGCTTTTGGTATTTGCCATGCTTTTGATGTTTTTAAACGATTCCAAATATTTTCATGGCGACTTGTGCTACATTTTTGTTCTGCTTTATTTTTTCCTTCATTTAGTTTTTCTCTCTGTGGGCAAATTTTATTTTAAGCTGCCAGAGAGCACTGAAAATATCATGCGTTATACTCTTTGACTTCTATTATGATTATGGAACAGTTAAAGTCGGTTCCTGATTCATCTTCAAGCATGAATTAGTCCTTCTGCCATCATATGAGTCTGATAGGCTGTTTCCGACTTAAACCCCCCCCTTATTGTACCTTTCTCTACTTCCAAGACTGTACAAGACAGATCTTAGAATATAGATAGTATTATACAAATAGCTCTGTGATGAGACATTTAACCATTCAATTATGATAGTGTCATCAGTAAATTTTTTGCATAAATTGTGCGAATTAACTGATTTTTCTATTGAAAGTTAAAACTCTGCGTAACTTTATAGAGCGTTTTCCACTATCAGCCTACTTCCGAGGCTCTTAGCTGTGAAGTTCTTACTCATCAAGTTCTTCATTTTTGTACTCTTGTGTTGCGTGGATCTTTTGACATATGCAACGGTACCTCAATTAATCTAAGTAAGTTTGTTATATAAAAAAATCTATGAAATGTCCTGGGTGAAAGTTCTTGATTACACCTTTTTCATATCTTCTCACGAGGTTTGAGTCTATCTTTTTTCTTTGGATTCTCTCATAGAAACAATTCTATCTGCAATCTTTTGCTGCAGGTTTTAGTATACGTGCTCTCTTCTTTCTTTCTTCTTTTTTTAACTGTGTTATTAATTATTATAAACAATGTTTTTTATTTATTAATTTCCAACAGGGGGTTGTTTTAGACACTTACCTTTTGTCCTGAAGATGGTCTGACGGATTTCTTACCACTACAGACCGAAACGTCGACTGCCACATTCTGTTCCGTCAACATATGATAAACTTCTTTTGATGAAGTGTGTTTTATTGTTTAGACCCATTTCTCATTTTATGTCATCTTGGACTGAACGTAAACACTAATGATTTGTAGGTTGAGTTAATTTTCCCTCGTCATGGTGTTATAGTATCTGTGATGATACCCCTATCATTCATTGTTAAACATTAAATGTGTATTTTTTTAAGAAAAGTGATGCCCGTTTATTTATATTTTTTTACTTTTTTGTCTTGACTGATCTATGTAGAACAACTCAATTCATGCTAGATTGACTTCTTGTTTGGTTACCAGTTGGAACCTTACATACGATTTAGTCTCTGATTCAATTTGACTATGTTTAATAAGCGAAATCCCTTGTAGGCATTCTTATTCAATACTTTTGTATTTGCCCAAGCCTCCAAGGGTATATTGGGTTTCCCACTTTATTGTTAGTATTATGTGCTTATGGCTCTTTGTTTTTAGTAGCAGCATCCCTAGGGGCAGATGTGTATGTGAATTTGTTGGTCTGATTGTTTTGAGTCATCCTGCCCTTTACCATTTTGTATATTCGCTATTCCCCTGCCATAAAGCAGGTGGTGTTCTTGGACAGTGCACCTTCTTGTTAATTCATGCGTGGAGGGTGTATGGGCTCTCTGATATGACGGGATCTCACTGTTTCCTTGGTGGCAGTGTTATGCTATCCCCGTCGGTCAGATGCTTTGAAGACCTTGTACAATAGATGACCTTTGTGTGGGGATGGATTATCCTCCTTTCTGTTCAAGTGTTTGTTTGTTTTCTCCCAGAGCACATTGTCCTTTTCTACGGTTAGGGTGGCCATGGCCCTCTCAGCTCCAAGCTCTTGGATATTTAATGGCACTTTCCCTTTTTTATGGGTTTTATGGGTTAGAGATAGATCTTCCCTGTTCTTTTTCCTGGTGTTCGGCCCCACCCAAAGGCTTTGTGTCAGTGCGGTGTTGCTTCTTCCTTTCTGCTGGCAGCCTAGCACCTAGAGGTGTTGTGGGGAGGGGATCTGTTGAAAATCATTTTGAAACCTCTCTTTGATTTTCTGGAGCCTTATAGGCTCCTTGCTGCTCTCTGGGCCGCAGACCAGCGACACTTGTTCAAGGTACTGCCTCCTGTAGTGTTGCATGACTATGCACTAGGACCCTTGTGTTTCTGGGCTGACTCAACAGAGAAATTACGTAACTTGCTGGTGTCAAGGTGTGATTATTTACGGTTATGATGTAATCAGAGTGCATTGTGTGAATGTAAGCTGAGGAATAAAGACCTCTGTTCCAGAGCTTCATGTGTGATGTATTCATTTGCATGCTCCCAGGCTGGAGAGGATGCTCAATCTGATGACGAGTAGGGGATATGTGCCCTGAAGAAATGAGGCTGCCCTCTTGAGAGTTTGCAACGGTACAGCAAACTGCTTGTGAGTGCAACATGTGCCCAAATCGTTGAGAAGCAGTTCGCATGTGTGTAGTCAAAGCTCCACTCCAGCCCAGACATGCCTGTTGAAGAAATTGAAGGCCCTACGAGGGAGCATCTTCGAAAACCCGCCAGAAACCCACTGGTAAGTCCAAAAGAAGAGAGACTGTGCCACATCATAACAAAGAGCCATTATCCATGCACAGCAAATGCTAAAGGCAGTGATAACCAGGTACGAAAGTACAAACGTACTTACCAGCACGAGCAAGGGAAGTGCCACATTACCTTGAAGAAGTTGATGATAACATAATTTCGAATTTAAAGAACCTTGCCTGTGAAGGAGTAAAAGAAGTGCTGAAGATGATCTCACAGACTGATGCAATATTGTACTGTCAGATCACAGAAGCATTGGGAAACAAGTTCAATGAGATGCCAAATGTCGACTATGAAAGGTAAATTTTCAATCAAGTGAGACAGCAAGCTGGTGAAACGCTGGATGAATTTGTTGAAAGACTTGATGTGCTTGTCAAACACACAGTCGGTGCATTGACTATGCAATCACAAAAGATGGATACACAAATAGACATTCGATTGAATATTGAACTGCAATTACAGGAATTCGATACGTTTTCCGCCCATATATCCATCTAAAACAGCAACATCATTGAGACTAAGGGCAAGATCAAGCATTGTTTCTACAGAGAAATCAATAACAAATTAGGAACACTTCCTAGTATTCACCATAGTATGATCAGTTCCTGGCAGAGTATCATGGACATTATTCAGCTTTAAACTGTTGAAACCAAATTACGATCTTCATCATCAGTCCTGTGTCAAGGATGTTCAGACCAGCAGGGGCACGCAGATCCTGGGAGCAAAATTATAAAAAAGGGGAGTCCCTCGCTCATCCCTTGCTAAATATAGATGATTCCAGCAGGGCAAATGGCAGTCAGAATATAATCACTATAATTGCCCCCGGAACATCGCCTTCAGGCCTGCTTTTAGGAAATTCCATTTAATTAGGGCATTATGTTTCTCAGGTACTGGATGAAGCTAATGCTGAGATCAAATGACACAAGAATGTAGGGAAAGTAGTGATTGATACTGATATGATCTTAAACCCAAAAGACAGTAACAAACAATATACAATCCAGTTGTCAAGAAAAGGTTAAACAAGTTATCTAAGACTGGAATGATGTCAAATACCAGTGTAACACACTTCTTTGATCCAAGAATAAATGCATGAGTAAATGTACCAAGGTCGGCAATCACATCACATTGGATAATTAGTAGGGAGAACCAATCTAATGAAGAGTTCATCATCTACAGAGAGCATGGCTACTGCCAGTTTTTATGACGACTGTGGTAAGGGGACATACAATACAGTGGACTAGAAAACAGATTGGGCAGTAGGAACAAGCCAAATAGGACATTTAGGCATTTCTAGAAATAGTGACATGGGGTTAAAACCTCTGTGCAACCAAGAAATACAATGTGATCTTCTCAAAGCAGTCACAGTGATCAATTGCATTTTATCAACTGAATAATCCAGCTGATCATCTCCCTGGAAAACCTTACCCCAATACCTTGAAAATGAAGCAAGTTAAATTCATGACTCAAACTTTAAATGAAAATGGGAAAATAGTGATAATCCAGGTAATGAACATTCTGGTTGGGTAATTTACTCTGTGATATTTTCATCACTATCTAGAGTGAGGGTCAACATTACATACTAAAATGAGGGACCCTCCTGCGGCTCTTTGCAACAATTCCAGACATTTTTGGGATTAAGTCCAGCGACATAGAGGCAACAGAATGTATTCCTGGATGAAATAGCTCTGATAAAAGCTCTAGTGAATATACAATAATTACGAGTTGCGCAGCACAAATAGCAACACTATCAGGAATGAGCAAATTCAGTTCTTTGACTGGGTATTGAACTAATGGACAAGATCAAAAATAAATACTCCTTTCAACTGAAAAACAGAAATGATAGTTATCAACGTTCCACTTGTCCTGGGAAAAAAGAATCAGAGTCAAACCTTAGATATGCTACAGGACCATCTATTGCGCACAGCGCATTAAGGAACATCCACATTACACAAAAGCAAAATGGGGTAAAAATATGCAAACATCTTTATACATCAATCACAAAGACGCCAAGGTGACTGATTAGTGTGACTGACTTCCAAGAGTACTGGCAAATGACACTCTAAATAAATAGCCAAGTAAAGAGTAAATCAGCATTTAAAAATGAGGAATATTTATAATCAATACCATTGTGAAACATTGTGGGAATAAATAAAGTGAGAACAAATAGGGACCTTCAGGACTTTTTGAGCAAGTTTGATATTGTTTGCTTGCTGGAAACCTAGGTAAAGGAAGCGAACAAGCTAAAAAAATCACCACAAAAATGAAACCAGTTGGGATGCTTTCGGGGAAAAAAAGACTCTCGGTTTGCTACATATATCGCCACAAGGTTGACCTGTACTTTGTCAATAATTCAAATAGGCTTAGATTATATATTGATAGCTGAATTGAATTTGAAAGGGATTTCTTCCATAAAATCGATTCTATAAAATATTTATTTACCACATGCGGTCCTGCGAAAACAGTTCATACAAGACGCCTTATTTGATGATATTCAGTGTCAGCTAATGAAAAATGACAATGAAGAGGTCATTCTTACTGGGGATTTAAATGAACTCTTTTATCCAACTTGTCAGAAATATGATCCATCATCTGAACTTAATTTATTGAGGAGTATTTCGAATATGATAATAAAGCAAAGACCAAACACTAATATCAAAAACAATTTCTGGTAAAAAATGCTGAGTATCACAGTGATCAATAAAAATGGTTGCTTTCCGCCTGATATTCCAGCGAGTGTCATCCATTTTGCAGGAAATGCAGCTAATCTTTTGGATTACACTTTGGTAGCATCACGTCTTTTACAAAAAATTGAGCACATTTGTGGTACTCAGAGGATCTGAGGATTTTGAGAAGAGAGATGAATCGGGTGCAAAGAATACTTGCTCAGACAGGTAGTCTCACAAAGAAAAGGGAATTGAGAAACCAAAAAGCAGAATATAAAGAAAAGTTTTGGCAGAAAAAAGTCACTATTGAGGTACAAAGATGGCATGATATCACCACATGGGCTGCTACTCATTACATCAATAAATTCTGGAGGCTCCTCCGGGATCTAGAACAAATAAAATAAATCAGTCACAAAATAGATGTGGAAATCTGGCAACAGCATTTGACCAAATTATACTATGATCCCTTGGCTGATAAGAATTTTACATTATTTCCTGCAGGACTGCGATAGACATAAAGAAGACATCATAATTATTATGGCCATGAATTCCTTTAGAACCAACAATGCTCCAAGTCCTAATAGAGTTCCCATTTCAATATTTACCAAAGATCTTGACACTTGGACAGGCCCATTCTTGCTGTTGTACAATGACTCATTACATATAGAAATAATTACTTATTTGTGTAAGGGATCCATTCTACATCCTTTACATAAAAAGGTGTGGAATGTGTAGCGTGCTGTGAATGACATATGTGAGTTCCAGAGTGTTGAGAGAGTGTGGAACGTGGAAGGCGAGTGGAAGACGGTTGGTACGGTGGTCGGTTTATGGGCTCTCTACACTTGTTACTTGTGACTTATTTGGATACCTCCAATAAAGATATCCATACAACAAAGGACAGCGTGGTACATTATTCGGTTTCCCACATAAGGATAGTTTGAATCCGCCCCAGAACTATAGAACAATTGCTCTATTAGATAGTGAAGCCAAAGTCTTTGCACAAATCCTATTAGAAGAACTTGGGGTATGGGTTCACACATTGAACGTATTGCCATTCCACTAAATGGGATTTAGAAAAGGATTGGAAACAATGGATAACATCATGGTCATCAATCAATTGGTCCAAAAGCCTGGTTACAAGGCACCACATGCTATGGCTTCTATTTAAATTACAGTGCTGCATTCGATCAGGTAAACGGAGCAATGCTTTGGATAAAATTATTGAATTGGAGCATCCCTGACCCTTTGCTCACTGCTATTCACTTGCTGCATGCAAATACATTGGTGAGGATCCATAAGCATCAAGATCGGAACTGGTACTAGCATATCTAGAAAAATACCAACAAGTAGGGGGCTTAAGCAGTGCTGTGTCCTTGCAACACTTTTATTTAATTTGTATGCAGCTGACTTGATTACTTTAAAAAAAGGTTTCTGCCAAAATTAATTACCCTACATATCTCATTTCTCCAGTATGCAGAAGACACATTCTTGCCGCCATTGGATTACAAAGGGCACTATCTGGCCTCTACATCTATAACGAGTACAACAAATTAAAACTTAACTTGAACAAAATCAATCTAGAGCACTTTGGGAAATGGACCAGCTCTGATACCTAGAAGATCAGATGTGACAAGGTAGCCCAATCTGTTGCTTATCTATATCTGGGTGTATGGCAGGATGGGAAATAAAACCTGAAGAACCAGCACAAAGCAATGTGTAACTGTGCCTGTTATATGCAACATCATTTACGGAAACTATATTAGAGCCTAAAAAGATTGTCAATCAATCAATCAGAGGTTTGTTAAGCGCGACTACTCACCCGTAAGGGTCTCAAGGCGCTAGGGGTAGGGTGGGTGCAGGGGGGGTGCAGGATCCATACCATCAAGGAGGGGGTCTGTCGAAGAGCCAGGTTTTGAGGTTTCTTGTGAAGATGGGGAGCGATGTTGTCTGTCTGAGGTGGAGCGGAAGGGCATTACAGGCTTTGGCCGCGAGGAAGGGGAAGGAGCAACCTCCCGATCTGGTCTTTCTGGTGCGGGGGACCACGGCATAGGAGAGCTGGGCTGATCGTAGGGTCCTTTGGGGTGCGTGGAATTTGAGTCAGCTGTTCAGGTTTGCTGGTCCGGTGCCGTGGAGGGCCTTGTGTGCGTGGGTAAGTATCTTGAAGGTGATTCTCGCCTCGACGGGGAGCCAGTGGAGTGTGCGCAGGTGCTGGGAGATGTGGCAGTGTTTTGGCAGGTTGAGGACCAGTCTTGCGGCGGCGTTCTGGATGTTCTGTAGCTTGCGGTGAGGTTTTTGTTTATTCTGGCGTAGAGTGCGTTGCCGTAGTCGAGTCTGCAGGTGACCAGGGCATGAGTGACAGTCTTTCTGTGTTCGAGGGGGATCCACTTGAATGTCTTACGAAGGAGGCGGAGGGTGTGGAAGCAGGAAGACGAGACGGAGTTGATCTGGCGGTCCATTTTGAGCTCGGAGTCCAGGATGATTCCCAGGTTGCGTACGTGGTCCGTGGGGGTTGGCGGGTTTCCGAGGGCGGGGGGCCACCAGGTGTCGCTCCAGGCATCGGGGTTTGGGCCCATGATGAGTACTTCTGTTTTGTTGGTGTTTAGTTGTAGGCAGCTGTTTTTCATCCATTTGGCGACGGCTTCCATGCTTTCTCGAAAGTTGTGTCTGGCGGTGTTGGGTTCGTTGGATAGGGAGAGGATGAGTTGGGTGTCGTCTGCGTACGACACAATGTTGAGTCCGTAGGTTCTGACGATGGGGCGAGTGGAGCTATGTAGACGTTGAAGGTATGTTTAGTCTTCAGTTGATGCTTGCAGAATTTATTCAAGCTATAACCTATGGCCCACCAAGGTATGGAGGAAAACTGCATAAAGAACTTCTCTCAGCAACAATTAGAGCTGTGTTCAGTTTACCAAACAGCACTTCAATTAGCAAACTGAGGTTGCAATTGAACTAATCAATATTGAAATCATTGCAGATCTTCAATTCATCAAATGCTGTCTCAGTTGGAAGAGTTCATGCCTAGATTTTCTAAAAAGCTTCAAATGGAAAGAACTATGTGAACAACCAGAACTTCATATAACAAATGGCATGCCCAATCTGGATAAAATATTAAATGAAATGATGCTGAAGGAAGAATGAAACAGGAATACTGTGTACAATATATTCAAATGTGTGGTATGAAGCTTTGCATTTGCCACATCATTTTGCAAGAATATTGAGGCTTTGCAAAACTTTAGAGATGAAATGTATTACTTTCATCTTTTTCCTCTTCATCGCCACAGCCATGTTACACTGTGTCAATAAAACCACTTACAAGATCAAACTACATTAGATTCAGATTCTTCCTTGTCCCATTCTTATCCAACAATGAGGGAAGCCATTTATTTAATGGAATTCAGTGCAAATGCTGCAAAGTATTTGGGTACCGCTCTGAGTTGCTGGCCCATGTTTTGCATATGCCATTATCTGTTAGATCTTCGAAGGCGCTTTTTTTATAAGACAGAGAGTACGAACATTTAAGGAAGCTATAACTGCATGTATACTGAGGGCAGATCGACAACTAATGTGTAGGTTGGCAAATGTTTTTCATCTGGCAAAAAAAGAAATAATTACCAGCAAGGGAAAAAAATAATTTGATCATGTGTTCAGAGCGGAAACTCTATCAGAGCATGAACATATTTTCTACCGAACAATACAGACAATACGGTATCCTGATTCTAGCATATTACTGCATGAATCAAAAGTTTTAATATGAAATTTGCTTCTTGAGCAATAATTGTAATTTCTTGTAAAGTAACATGCCATCATTGAAATTTTATTATGAAGTTTTGTGTAGATTTTTATTATTCACTTTCTAAGAGAGGTTTGGTTGACTGTGGCCTGAAAGCCCCATTAGATGTAGCACAATTGCACTTTATTGAGCAGCATCGTTTTTAACACAAGCGGACTCAAAAGATGGATGAATAAGTATAGTACACATTGTTCATCTCTCTCTCTCTAGAGAGAGAGAGAGAGAGAGAGAGAGAGAGAGAATTCTTTTACTGTAGTATGTAAGATACCTTTTGTAATGTTTGATTTTACGGTTTTTATTAACTAAATAAAATCAAATTGATTGAAGAAAATACTTTATTACACCTCTCCACTAAACCATTGCTCCTGGGATGACATAACAATGTTGTTCCATGCTTTATACAGAACTTCACCACGAACTGTTCAAACTAATTAGAGGGGAATTGTACCCCATTGCCAGTTACTAACTGAGCAGGGGTTCCTTCCCTCAAAAACAAAGTTTGCAAAAACTCAAGTATCTCACCAAATTGGTAGTCTTTATAAACTTCACTTCAGGCCAACAAGAGAAGTTATTAGCAACTATGATCTCATGCCTGTAAAGTTCCATGAAAACATTTACAGGACTAATAACATCAATACCTAGTTTAATCCAAGGTAGTCTACGCAGTCCACCACAAACGTTCTTTGACTGGCCATTAAGGTAATCCCTCTTTCCTTTAGACTGGATAAAATGTTTGCCAGAGACCTGTCATATGACTCCATATTATATCCCAAAAACAAAATACCATCCTGAAAGCATTGACATTAGGAACATCCGTGTATAAAGCTTCTACCACACGATGAAAAAGCAAGACCAAACCCAAACCAAAAGGGATATGCTTAAATCTATAGGCCTCTTCAGGAGTGAAAGGATGTAAAGTGACAAGAATCATGAACCAAAACTATCTGGTGATGTGCAGATGTCATGTCTAAGGCTGAAAAAACCTTAGCACCTTCAAGTACAGTAAGTATTTCAGTAATGTTAGAGAGAGGAAGTCTGTCCACCCAAATTTGATAGTCACTTCTTGTAGGTCTATGCACATCCTCAACGATTTTTTGGACTTCCTTGCCAATACGACAGGAGATAACCACTCTCTATTGGTTTGATAATGTCTTGGCCACATAAGTTCTCCATGTTTTTTTAACTCATGGGTACCACTTGAAGAGCATTGGCTTTCAAAATAATTTGTAGAGTAAGACCTTACGTTTTCCTTTTTTTTCTGTAAAAAAAAAGGCATTGACTTGAGCTCATCATCTATGGCCAAAACAGACATGCACTCTTTCCTCAATATCACTTTATCTGGACTGTTGCGATCTAACACAATTCCCAGACTCCTCTGTTTGAGTCACCCTAAAAGACATGACCCACTTTTTGCAACATAAATTGTGTCATAGGCATAGGTACCTTTGAAACTCAATGTGGCATCAAACTCACCTCTGTAGGTTTTCCACTATAAGCAACAGGTCAAACATTCAAACTCCTTATTGTAATATTAGTAAACTTTTCCCACTCTTCGGTTCCTATCAGAGTATGTAAGGTTCCTGAATCAGCCAATATAATAACAGAAATTCATGAAACACCAATTTGACTACATGGTCTTTTGATAGAAGTTGAACAAGCATGTAACAAGGTCATCACTTGCACAAGCATGTTTCACAGAATCAACGTCAGCACACAAAACCACATTGTCATTTTCAGAATCAGACTGTATAACGATGTCTGAATTTTTTGAATGGTTTGATATTCTTAGATGGTACACATGAAACACTTGATTTGCACACTTTGCCACAATGCCACATTTACTTGGACTTTGCACAGGTTTTATCAATGGCAGGACAATTCCGAGCATTTCCCAAAGGATTCTTACTGCCACACCTGTAGAACTCTAGTGGTTTGGGATTGTAATAATTTTTTGCCATTTCTTTTTCAACTTATCCTTATTGCTATTAGCACATTCTTGGGTATTCAATTCCATTTGCTCCATAAATGTAGTGGTAGACTCAGTGATACCAGCTATTTCCATGGCTTTGTCCAAGTTATATTTGAAGTTGTTAACAACTGTTCTTAAATCTACTCAATCAATTAAATTAGTTTTATTCTGTTTTGAGAATACCAACCATAAAAAGCAGGCGCAATAAAACAAAACATCCAATAAAATCAACAATAAATACAGATAAAAAGTTTCATAAAAAATCAGTGAGCCTAGAAGCAGATCTGAATGTGCAAGAACAGTTATACAGTACATCATGACAGATAATAGGTGCCATAGAACTCATCGGAGCCTTAATCACTACTGTTCCTCAGCCTTACAGCGACTTTCAAGAAACCAAGGACACTAAAAATAACACCCTCTGAGAGCATTTGTAAATACATAGGAGCCAGCCTACCTCGGGAAAAATATGCCCTTTTCAAAATAGGGACAAGATATGCCTTCCGCGGCATCGCATAAAAATTGCAGAACTTAGTAAAATGCAGGGTATCCTGCAGAGATCTATTGTCGCAGCTGCAGGATGTAAATTTATGCCCCCTGTTTTTACCCCAGGTATTAGCTAGCAAAAAGGGCAATAAGTCCAATCGAAACCTGGTCAACATGAATTGGTCATGCCTGTTCTTAACAAAATGGAGATAATGTTCTCTAGTTAACACTGTCTTCAACATAATATGTTGTCGGGCACAGGGTTTTGCTAGTGCAGTCCCTTCTCTATCCATAAGCCTTTGTCTGAAAAAGTGTTCTTTAACCCAAATGTAATCGGCCTTGCAACTCCCATCTGGTGACCTAAATAGATCACCCCTACCTTGATTCTGAAAGTATATACTTGAGCCAGGGGATATAAAGGGCGTGGTCGAGGGACAAACAACCTTTCAGAATCTCCTTGCTTAGTTTAATACCAGGCCTTGACCAAATATTCAGACAAAGTGCAAGAGGGCGAAAGGCCATGAGATCTGATATATAGCCCACGCCTAGTTCCTCATGCACCGACAAAGTGGGACTACTTTGTGAAAGGCACAAAACCCTCCTTAGAAACTTGTTTTCCACTATTTGCAACATGGCTTGATTAACGTATCCCCAAATTTCACTTCCATAGTTCACTTTGGAGATACTTTTTGCACTATAAATCTGCAAGAAGAAGAAGGTCTGCTACCCAATCTTGTAGCAAAGCTAAAAACTGCAGCATTTGCACATATCATGTTCTCCCTTTTCCTATTAATTAGAGGATGCCAACCTAATGCTGAGTCAAACACCAGGACAAAGTATGAAAATACTCTGGTCTTGGGAAGAACACAGGATCCTAAGTTAAATCTAGTTGATTTGGTGGAACAGGGGCCGACTACCATCACAAAGGATCTTTTTCTCATGACAAAACATTCTAAAGAGATTCGTTTGGACTCCACCTGGACCCAAAAATCACATGCGAACTGCAACACAAAAAATTGCATCTATATGATTACATGCCCCTGTCACAAATGTTATACTGGTATTACTACCAGGGCTGTTAAGACCAGGATTATGGAACATCGGAGTGGGATACGATGTAAAAAGACCTCGACCAGGATGAGTACTAACTACCTGAATGCAAAACATACCCCTGATGATCTACACTGGACAGTCTTGGAGGCCCATGCACAGATGCATAAGGACACACTATTCCGCAAGGAACAAAAATGGATTTTCCGTTTGTCCACACACCACACTGGGCTTAATGACGACAATCCTTGGGGTGAAGTTACTATATGAATTCCCTACCACACCATGAGGTATCTCTCTGCACTTATTCCCTATGTTTCATTACAGGACACTCTTTCATGATTGACCCATTTGTTGTGTGTAACTTTATTTCTTTCTGTATGTCAGCTTAAGCCCCATGTGATATTGCACAAAGTTTTTGTTTACTCCCCCCTCCCCGGCCTGTTGCAGCTCAGACTTTCCAGCTATACAGTGATCATATACGTGGGGACACGAAGCAGTATTTCAACTTTGTCTTCCCTGCTGCCCGCGGGCCTCTCCATGACCTGTTTGGGATCAAACTGTGGGATTCATCACTCTCACTAAGGGCCAGCCAACCCCCCTTTTTCTGGGGTATTACTTTTAGCGGCCCGGGCTAATCCCGCCCCTCCTCACTACTTGTTTTTATTAATTTACATGCTGCACCACTTGCAAGATGGTGCCCATCTTGGGATGGTGTTTGCAAGCGGCCCGGGCTTACTATTCTGTTTTACTATTATTTCCTCCATCTCCCTAGGTCATTTTATCCTGAAGGTAAACTATATACTAGTGTGAATTATTGAGGGTACGGTACTACTCACCTTTTCGTGCCACCGACCCCCACACAAGTAGATTAGGACACCGTGTCTGATGAATTGTCATGATCTTCACAACAGTAAAAAAGCATGAAACGTATTGAACTTCTTTTAAAACATCACCTTGAGCTTGATTGGACCATTACATCCACTTCTAGCCAGTCTATATGTTTTTATTCACAAGAAGAAAACCCAGTTATTAAATTGTGTTTTGGGTTTTCTTAGTTATTTTTACCCCACTTTTTGACCAGTCTACTCACTTTTCACACACACTACACCTCACCCTTCACATCCGAAAAAACAAAAGAACTCCGGCAAAGAGCCCCCCCTGGGGGGCCCATTGGGCTTTGGAGTGCCGGTGCAATGAGGAGCTGCCCGATGATGAAGCATGACACCCTCTGGGGTGTGTGAGGGCCCTTGCTCCTGAGGGAGCAAATCCCCCAATCTGACTCCTTGGCAGTCTTCAATCTTCCCTTCCTGACAGGCACTGCATACCTTTTTTATCCTGGCAGTATGCTAAATGAGAACAAGGAACACCCAAATTGTAACATTAGTTGTTTCGTGCTGAAGAACTAGTCAATGGTGCATGTTGAGGAAAAAGTCAATCCAAGATGGCGGTGCTCATCAATAAACTTGCTGATGCTCTATACGCACACAGGAGGTTTCAAGTAGTTCACTGATTCCAACAAGGAAACATGGAACGCAATGCATTTCAAAAAGGTGACAGATTTATCCAAGGAGTAAGATGAGAGCCGAAAAAGTAAAATGCAATAGGAGACACTGAAAGTAACTCTCTCCTCAAGCAATATGCACACAAAATTCAGCAGCGAGGGGCACCCTCCACAGTACCAAACTAAAAACAAAGCTCTGCCTGCCAGGCCCAAGGAACCACTGTCAAAAACTGCACTGTAAACAGCACATTCGAAGGTTCCGACTGCTGGTTGCCAGTGAAAAGTCTTTTGCTCCAAGAACCACACAGGTACAGGTTCTTGTGAACTTGACACTATATTCAATACAGCATAAAGCTGAGAGCATAACTATAACTGCTTGGCATTCAAAACACAACCTTCCATATCTGATTCTAGAACAGAACCCAACAACGGGCTTGGCAGTTGTTATTCATAACACACTTCCTTGCCTTTTTATTTTGTTTAGTAGGAGAAGCCCAATGCTGAAGATTCTTGGTCAATGAGTCTGAATGTCTTGACGAACTTGTGAGATCACACAGTTCCTACCTAGACATAAAAATTGGCCAACTGGTATTTTGTACTTTAGGGATTTTGGATGAAGACTGGCATAATACAGTAATTGGGATCTGTGGGTTTTCTATAAACTTCAGTTGCCAGGCTGCCTTTAGAAGGATATATTAAGACATCCAGAAATGGGAGGCTTGTCCCGCTCTGTGGGCTAGTGAACTTCAAATTTAGATTAAAATCATTGAGGCAATTCAAAAGATGGGAATGGTGGTTTCCTCACCTTGCCAAATAATAAGTTGTCAATATAATATTTCCAAAGTATGATAGTACGATATTTGGGTAGAAGTGATTGTTGTTAGTATAGATGTAGTTGACCTCAAAGTCATACACACAGAGATTTGGTTAAGATTGAGACTTGAACATAACCAATTTAAGTACAGATATGTCCTATTGACTTCCCTGCCAATTCCTATAGCCAATACCTATACTTGTGAGGGTGGAGTCGAAACCCTTAAGGGTGATGTTTGTGTGAGCAAGAGGAGTTAATCACATATCATCACTCAACTGATCTCAGCTCCCTAGGAATTTTTGGCACCAAATCTGTTGCATGCTTTCCTCCTCCTACTAGAGTCTATTGAAAGGCCACAGTCTTCGGTTTTCAGCCTCAAGCCTTCCCATAGGTTCCTACATTTCTTCTGTCTTCACAGGTCAAAACGTCAAAAGACAGTGCCTGTGTGAGCCCGTAGAGATAAGTCACATGATGTTTGCCACCTAGACCCAGATCATTTCCCCTGAGTGACTGCCAATGTGCAGCACACCCTTCTGAATAGATTTACAGAACGGTCACAAACTCACTCGAGTTCTTTTTTATTTCACTTTTCAACTGCCCAACGATTTCCCCTATATCTGTGATCATGAGGGTGAGGGTTGAAGGCCCAGCGGCAGGGTCAGAAATCTTACTGTGACCGTGTGACATTTTGTTGACAGGTTGGGGCTAGGGTGCCGCTTTCAGAGCAGAGCCAGCAGCCATTAACCTCCAATGCCCCCGTGGCCTCTTCCTAGTCATGGCCGCCTGACATATTTGCCAGGGCTTTTATTGGTTTCCACTCCAGCCCTGCTAGTGGTACCATGAAATTAATTTTACTAGATCTTGCTGATCAGAAATGTACCATGGATTTTCAGAACACAAAGAAGCCAATAATTCAATACAAGCCCTGCAGCACACCGTCCTGCACAAAAACAATTCTGCTTACAACACAGGCACCCTTGCACCATGGTAGATGGGTGCCTGCATTGGCGCTAGACTGCCAAAACAGCGCCAGCACAGGGGGAAAGGACAGGAATGCGCAGTATTGGATAAATACGGTGCATTCCTGCCCTTTCACTGTGATGCAGGGCAGCGCAGCAAGGTAACGTGCTGCGCTGCCCTATGCCACAAATCTCATAAATATGCCCCTAGAGCCCATCAGGAACATTGTAACAGCACAATTACAGGCTATTTAGGTATTTTGTGATAGCAGCCTACTGTCTACCAAAACTACCATTCTAATGCGAGTACTGAGTCACAGAAATATTGACTCTTGAGGAAAAGTATAACTGTGGGAACAAAAGCCCACAGAGGGTAACAGGGTAACTAGTGCCCATCTCAATAATGTCTTGTGTGTATTTCTGAGATTAATTGGCCTTCATTTCCATGGTCTCCTAGAAATCAAAGATATGTGCACTCAGTTTTGAAGTTATGTAGCGCTGTACTGAAAGGGATAGGGGAGGGATTTATTGACAGAGGGTGGTGGGGGTCTTAAATCAATGAAAAGGTAGTAGACAGGTTACTTTTATTAAAAGACATAATATAACCACAAATGCAGAAGATTACTAAACAGAAGCAAATAGATGGTTGTATTCACTCTCCCAATTTTTCCCACCTTTCCACTTGGAGAAAACATAATGGAAAAGTAGTAGATGTAGCATAATTATTGGAGGGGATCCATCCATTGCTTTGAACTAAATGAATATGGACTTTGCAACAGGTACTTTTTTGGGGGGAGTCTAAACTTTTAAACAGATTTAGCTTTCTTGCCAGGCTATTGTTTTTCCCAACAACATCACACATAGTATACATATACAGAGGAGTTTTTGTTTGGCCGCAAACTTCATCCATTGATTAGGTAAAATATCATTCACATTTTGGTTCCACCCACATAGGGCAATAGGTGAATACATTTTATCCATTGGGTTCCTTCACTTTGAGTGACTACACAAAGCCTGTGAGCATCTTTCAGATCTATGTAGAAATCGTTTTTTTTCTATTCACTTGCAAAGCTGGTTCAGAACATTCTTTTTAATTTCATTTATCGTTTACATGTACTTTAAATACAGGCTATTTACTTGGCCTCCACCCTTTTTAGGTCTCGCCTAGGCAGCACTTGCGCTGTATCTTCGAGAAATGCCGCATTCAGGTATGGTCTTGAATCTCCGCCCATTTTCTGCCCATCTTTCCAATTGGCTCCTGTTACTGTCCATTCTAAATGGTTGCTTTTGATTAGTGAATGAGCTTAGTTGTCCCTCCTTAGTACCGCCTTTTCTGCTTTTGTAACCTCCCATGAGGACTGGCCCTTTTACTTGTGTTGTTACTCACTATGTTTCATTTACAGTCTGTGAGCACTATTTTCTTAAATCCCCATCCTGCCTCCGGGCGTCATGCTTTAGGTTTCGGCAGGGCGTCCGCTTTTATATATTTTTTTTAATAGTAATGGTTGCTTGTGTGATTGCGGCTCGCCCAACTTTCTCGTTGCAGCACGTCACAGGTGGCATGCTGGGCTGCTTACCAAAAGCTTACAATATTGAAAAAATAGACTTTAGCGAGCTGCGCCTTCCTTTTCTTCAGCACGGCTTGTCAAAGTTTATTTTTTCAATATTGTCAGCTTTTAGTAAGCAGCGTGGCATAGACAGCATGCTGCTCTGCTTACCACAAAGCCTACAATATTGGAAAAATTTACTTTGGCGAGCTGCGCCTTTCTTTTCATGGGCATGGCTCGCCAAAGTCTATACAATAGGTCTCACATTTGTTAGAGTTTGAGTTATTGGCATTATAAATGCCAGTGTTTTTTTGCCTACCCATGTTGCAGTACCATACGTGACCAAAAGAGGTCCCATGGGACCTCTTTTGGCCACATATGGTACTGCACCCTGCAACATGGCTTGATAAAAAAACATTGGCATTTATAATTCAAATAACTCCAGCTCCAACAAATGCGGGACTGCGAGACCTATTGCATTTGCAATGCTTGTTTAAGTTTGTGTTATAGAGTGCTCAAATGGCATTCTAGTATTGTAGCTGCCATCCATTTGAGTGTTTGGGTTTTGTGTGATTAATTAACATATGTATTGCTAGAAAAAAGCATCCACATTTAGGTGATGATATGTTTTTTTCTTTCATTTTGTGGAATAGGCTTGTGATAAAAAAAATAGGAAAAAAATAATTATTAACTATTGCACGGGCTTACGAAGGCTAAACCTATAGGCTTTGTCAATGCTTGTTCTTGTTTTGAGTGGCGTGTCTCTGACCTAAACAAGGGCCAATGAATCTGTCTCCACAGTGAAAAGAACCCAACGGCTCAGGTGCCTAATGTTCTTGAGATACTCAGCCCCCTTGTGGCGCAGCAAGAGCAGTCTTCTAATGTCGAGATCTGGCTGCGTTCATGAAGGATATTCAAGAAGTTGTAGTTCTAATCTAGACAGACACCTAGAGAACTTCACTAACATGCATAAAGTAATACGCTGACAATAGGATGGAGGTTGAACTTTCAGTGGCACGCACATCTCCATGTAATGCTGTTAAGTGTCTTAGTTAAGCACAAAATGTATGTGTTATTCTCTGGCAGCAGCACAGATGGACGTAGAGGGGTCATAAGGAATGTATAGCCGTTAACGAGTCCCAGCACCATTCCCTTCCTATCATTACCTTTAGACTTCCGGGTGCAGTTGTGTGCTTGAGAGGAGTCCAGGATTTTCAATGCTACTGTAACCTGCAAACATTTTGCATATGTAATTTACAGATACAAAAATAAGCCATGGGAATATTAATTACAAAGTGTATTGTGCGTCAGAAGATATATAATCAATCGATTCTGAAAATCGCAAAATAATAATCCATAATAACCTACGAAGGCAACCAAGAGTTACTCGAATTGATACCTAATTACTATAATCAATCCAACCAGCAATATTGCCTTCTTCATGCCAATGAACAGAACTTATAATTAGCACCTGGGTCATAGCCTGCCCAAAGCCTACACAACCAGGCTTTAATAGGGTCCTAGATACACAAGAACTTAATCCTGCATTTACCTGCTTAGAGAAACAGCATCTCAAGTCCACATAAGGTGACAAACTCAGACCACCCATGCATAGAACTGGGCAGATCCTTCCGTAGCTAATGCGGCTCTAAACCAAATTTCGTGAAAGCAATCACCATAAAAAAAAATGGCAGCAAATTTTGGTGTGACACTAGGGGAGTGCCCCAGCATAATCAGTTTAGGGGCTCACGCAACATTAATCTTTTCAAAACAAAATCCCAGTACCTCTTAATAGAAGGACATGTCACAAAGATATGAGTAGAGGCAGTGCCCTCAGTAGCACAGCAGAAGCAAGGCAAGTCATTTCTGAGACCCCACTTATACAAATGCTGTGGGGCATGATAAAGGCCATTAAGAATTTTAAACTGGAGTACACTTCTACACGAAAAGTTGCGAACCATATGCACCAGCATATTGCTCTTCTGAATAGCGCAGTATAAAACCCCCTGACCTAAATGACTACTCTATTTATGCACCACAAAATCAAATCTCTGCTCCATTCCGTTGTTCAGAACTCCATACGACCTGTCTAGGTATCCTTATAAAAATCCCAAAACTCATTAGGTGAAACATCCAGTTCTCCCAAAGGAACGGCCAATAAAAATCTTCGCAATTGCAAACATCTAAAGAAACCAGGCTTAGGTATAGCTATTTTTTCTGCCAATCCTCAAAATGTTATACAAAAGGGGATGATGGACGGAACGTTTGAGCCAATCAAACACTCACCCCCAGTCAACTGATCTGGGTTTAATCCATCATCATTCTTTAGCTCACTCCACCACCCCAGTTCAGACATGGCCATATGCAAATCAGTCTGACCCTGTGCCTCATGGGAACAGTCCAGCCCGAACTGCCAAGCCATGTCTTCCCTGGACCGGAAACAAGCATCCTAGGACCGGTTTCTGGCATTCCAGCCGTCATCAGCCAGGCTTGCTTGAATCCAGTGGCAAAGTGAGCAAGGGACCCACGTCTGGGCATACCCCCGCCAACTTAGGGCGAATAAAGCGATACAAAAGGGGATGATGGACGGAACGTTTGAGCCAATCAAACACTCACCCCCAGTCAACTGATCTGGGTTTAATCCATCATCATTCTTTAGCTCACTCCACCACCCCAGTTCAGACATGGCCATATGCAAATCAGTCTGACCCTGTGCCTCATGGGAACAGTCCAGCCCGAACTGCCAAGCCATGTCTTCCCTGGACCGGAAACAAGCATCCTAGGACCGGTTTCTGGCATTCCAGCCGTCATCAGCCAGGCTTGCTTGAATCCAGTGGCAAAGTGAGCAAGGGACCCACGTCTGGGCATACCCCGCCAACTTAGGGCGAACAAAGCGATACAAAAGGGGATGATGGACGGAACGCTTGAGCCAATCAAACACTCACCCCCAGTCAACTGATCTGGGTTTAATCCATCATCATTCTTTAGCTCACTCCACCACCCCAGTTCAGACATGGCCATATGCAAATCAGTCTGACTCTGTGCCTCATGGGAACAGTCCAGCCCGAACTGCCAAGCCATGTCTTCCCTGGACCGGAAACAAGCATCCTAGGACCGGTTTCTGGCATTCCAGCCGTCATCAGCCAGGCTTGCTTGAATCCAGTGGCAAAGTGAGCAAGGGACCCACGTCTGGGCATACCCCCGCCAACTTAGGGCGAACAAAGCGATACAAAAGGGGATGATGGACGGAACGTTTGAGCCAATCAAACACTCACCCCCAGTCAACTGATCTGGGTTTAATCCATCATCATTCTTTAGCTCACTCCACCACCCCAGTTCAGACATGGCCATATGCAAATCAGTCTGACCCTGTGCCTCATGGGAACAGTCCAGCCCGAACTGCCAAGCCATGTCTTCCCTGGACCGGAAACAAGCATCCTAGGACCGGTTTCTGGCATTCCAGCCGTCATCAGCCAGGCTTGCTTGAATCCAGTGGCAAAGTGAGCAAGGGACCCACGTCTGGGCATACCCCGCCAACTTAGGCGAACAAAGTGATACAAAGGGGATGATGGACGGAACGCTTGAGCCAATCAAACACTCACTCCCAGTCAACTGATCTGGGTTTAATCCATCATCATTCTTTAGCTCACTCCACCACCCCAGTTCAGACATGGCCATATGCAAATCAGTCTGACTCTGTGCCTCATGGGAACAGTCCAGCCCGAACTGCCAAGCCATGTCTTCCCTGGACCGGAAACAAGCATCCTAGGACCGGCTTCTGGCATTCCAGCCGTCATCAGCCAGGCTTGCTTGAATCCAGTGGCAAAGTGAGCAAGGGACCCACGTCTGGGCATACCCCGCCAACTTAGGCGAACAAAGCGATACAAAGGGGATGATGGACGGAACGTTTGAGCCAATCAAACACTCACCCCCAGTCAACTGATCTGGGTTTAATCCATCATCATTCTTTAGCTCACTCCACCACTCCAGTTCAGACATGGCCATATGCAAATCAGTCTGACTCTGTGCCTCATGGGAACAGTCCAGCCCGAACTGCCAAGCCATGTCTTCCCTGGACCGGAAACAAGCATCCTAGGACCGGTTTCTGGCATTCCAGCCGTCATCAGCCAGGCTTGCTTGAATCCAGTGGCAAAGTGAGCAAGGGACCCACGTCTGGGCATACCCCGCCAACTTAGGGCGAACAAGCTGATACAAAGGGGATGATGGACGGAACATTTGAGCCAATCAAACACTCACCCCCAGTCAACTGATCTGGGTTTAATCCATCATCATTCTTTAGCTCACTCCACCACCCCAGTTCAGACATGGCCATATGCAAATCAGTCTGACCCTGTGCCTCATGGGAACAGTCCAGCCCGAACTGCCAAGCCATGTCTTCCTGGACCGGAAACAAGCATCCTAGGACCGGTTTCTGGCATTCCAGCCGTCATCAGCCAGGCTTGCTTGAATCCAGTGGCAAAGTGAGCAAGGGACCCACGTCTGGGCATACCCCGCCAACTTAGGGCGAACAAGCGATACAAAGGGGATGATGGACGGAACGTTTGAGCCAATCAAACACTCACTCCCAGTCAACTGATCTGGGTTTAATCCATCATCATTCTTTAGCTCACTCCACCATCCCAGTTCAGACATGGCCATATGCAAATCAGTCTGACCCTGTGCCTCATGGGAACAGTCCAGCCCGAACTGCCAAGCCATGTCTTCCTGGACCGGAAACAAGCATCCTAGGACCGGTTTCTGGCATTCCAGCCGTCATCAGCCAGGCTTGCTTGAATCCAGTGGCAAAGTGAGCAAGGGACCCACGTCTGGGCATACCGCCAACTTAGGGCTGAACAAAGCGATACAAAGGGGATGATGGACGCAACGTTTGAGCCAATCAAACACTCACTCCCAGTCAACTGATCTGGGTTTAATCCATCATCATTCTTTAGCTCACTCCACCACCCCAGTTCAGACATGGCCATATGCAAATCAGTCTGACCCTGTGCCTCATGGGAACAGTCCAGCCCGAACTGCCAAGCCATGTCTTCCCTGGACCGGAAACAAGCATCCTAGGACCGGTTTCTGGCATTTCAGCCGTCATCAGCCAGGCTTGCTTGAATCCAGTGGCAAAGTGAGCAAGGGACCCACGTCTGGGCATACCCCGCCAACTTAGGGCGAACAAAGCAATACAAAGGGGATGATGGACGGAACGTTTGAGCCAATCAAACACTCACCCCCAGTCAACTGATCTGGGTTTAATCCATCATCATTCTTTAGCTCACTCCACCACCCCAGTTCAGACATGGCCATATGCAAATCAGTCTGACCCTGTGCCTCATGGGAACAGTCCAGCACCTAAGTTGGCGGGGGTATGCCCAGACGTGGGTCCCTTGCTCACTTTGCCACTGGATTCAAGCAAGCCTGGCTGATGACGGCTGGAATGCCAGAAACCGGTCCTAGGATGCTTGTTTCCGGTCCAGGGAAGACATGGCTTGGCAGTTCGGGCTGGACTGTTCCCATGAGGCACAGGGTCAGACTGATTTGCATATGGCCATGTCTGAACTGGGGTGGTGGAGTGAGCTAAAGAATGATGATGGATTAAACCCAGATCAGTTGACTGGGGGTGAGTGTTTGATTGGCTCAAACGCTCCGGTCCATCATCCCCTTTTGTATCGCTTTGTTCGCCCTAAGTTGGCGGGGTATGCCCAGACGTGGGTCCCTTGCTCACTTTGCCACTGGATTCAAGCAAGCCTGGCTGATGACGGCTGGAATGCCAGAAACCGGTCCTAGGATGCTTGTTTCCGGTCCAGGGAAGACATGGCTTGGCAGTTCGGGCTGGACTGTTCCCATGAGGCACAGGGTCAGACTGATTTGCATATGGCCATGTCTGAACTGGGGTGGTGGAGTGAGCTAAAGAATGATGATGGATTAAACCCAGATCAGTTGACTGGGGGTGAGTGTTTGATTGGCTCAAACGTCTCCGTCCATCATCCCCTTTGTATCGCTTTGTTCGCCCTAAGTTGGCGGGGGTATGCCCAGACGTGGGTCCCTTGCTCACTTTGCCACTGGATTCAAGCAAGCCTGGCTGATGACGGCTGGAATGCCAGAAACCGGTCCTAGGATGCTTGTTTCCGGTCCAGGGAAGACATGGCTTGGCAGTTCGGGCTGGACTGTTCCCATGAGGCACAGGGTCAGACTGATTTGCATATGGCCATGTCTGAACTGGGGTGGTGGAGTGAGCTAAAGAATGATGATGGATTAAACCCAGATCAGTTGACTGGGGTGAGTGTTTGATTGGCTCAAACGTTCCGTCCATCATCCCCTTTGTATCGCTTTGTTCGCCCTAAGTTGGCGGGGTATGCCCAGACGTGGGTCCCTTGCTCACTTTGCCACTGGATTCAAGCAAGCCTGGCTGATGACGGCTGGAATGCCAGAAACCGGTCCTAGGATGCTTGTTTCCGGTCCAGGGAAGACATGGCTTGGCAGTTCGGGCTGGACTGTTCCCATGAGGCACAGGGTCAGACTTATTTGCATATGGCCATGTCTGAACTGGGGTGGTGGAGTGAGCTAAAGAATGATGATGGATTAAACCCAGATCAGTTGACTGGGGTGAGTGTTTGATTGGCTCAAACGTTCCGTCCATCATCCCCTTTGTATCGCTTGTTCGCCCTAAGTTGGCGGGGTATGCCCAGACGTGGGTCCCTTGCTCACTTTGCCACTGGATTCAAGCAAGCCTGGCTGATGACGGCTGGAATGCCAGAAACCGGTCCTAGGATGCTTGTTTCCGGTCCAGGGAAGACATGGCTTGGCAGTTCGGGCTGGACTGTTCCCATGAGGCACAGGGTCAGACTGATTTGCATATGGCCATGTCTGAACTGGGGTGGTGGAGTGAGCTAAAGAATGATGATGGATTAAACCCAGATCAGTTGACTGGGGTGAGTGTTTGATTGGCTCAAACGCTCCGTCCATCATCCCCTTTGTATCGCTTTGTTCGCCCTAAGTTGGCGGGGGTATGCCCAGACGTGGGTCCCTTGCTCACTTTGCCACTGGATTCAAGCAAGCCTGGCTGATGACGGCTGGAATGCCAGAAACCGGTCCTAGGATGCTTGTTTCCGGTCCAGGGAAGACATGGCTTGGCAGTTCGGGCTGGACTGTTCCCATGAGGCACAGGGTCAGACTGATTTGCATATGGCCATGTCTGAACTGGGGTGGTGGAGTGAGCTAAAGAATGATGATGGATTAAACCCAGATCAGTTGACTGGGGTGAGTGTTTGATTGGCTCAAACGTTCCGTCCATCATCCCCTTTTGTATCGCTTTGTTCGCCCTAAGTTGGCGGGGGTATGCCCAGACGTGGGTCCCTTGCTCACTTTGCCACTGGATTCAAGCAAGCCTGGCTGATGACGGCTGGAATGCCAGAAACCGGTCCTAGGATGCTTGTTTCCGGTCCAGGGAAGACATGGCTTGGCAGTTCGGGCTGGACTGTTCCCATGAGGCACAGGGTCAGACTGATTTGCATATGGCCATGTCTGAACTGGGGTGGTGGAGTGAGCTAAAGAATGATGATGGATTAAACCCAGATCAGTTGACTGGGGGTGAGTGTTTGATTGGCTCAAACGTTCCGTCCATCATCCCCTTTTGTATCGCTTTATCCTCAAAATGTGGCAAATTCCCTTCTCTCATCATTTGACCTAAAGTGGTAAAATTACAGAACTTCGAGCAAGATAAAAAAGCTTGAATGCAAAGATTCAGAAAGAGTAGGGTTGTAGCCAATTAGAGTATACATATTAAAGACAAACAATCCTACATGATTGTCTGATATGGGGCCAAACCAGATGGTAACCGCAAAGGGTATTAAACTTGGTACGTTTGAAATAGGCCTTGTAACTAAGGCCCTCAAAGAATTTAGTAATCATCCCTGACCCCTGGTAATCTTAAAAAATAGCTCTGATGGGCCTTTCCACACCACCCATAACAGCAAATAATCTAGCCATAAAAGCAGCCCAGAAGTATAGCCTCAGGGCAGGTAGAGAAACTCCACCCAGCAGGTGCAATAAATGTAAATTTATGCATTGCACAATGGGGTTTCTTGTATCCCCAAATACATTTCGGCCAACTAGCATTTACTTTTTTGAAAAAACCTTTGGCAAGGTACAAAGGAATGGACCTAAACAAATACAAATAAAGGGGAAAATGACGATTTTTATAACATTGCATCGTCCCAGTAGCCTAAGATGGAGTCTATCTCACTTCTCAAATGTTTTTAAAGATTTAGTATTTACCGAGTTATTACAAGAGCTATAATATCCCCCATATTCAAGGCTATATGTACTCCCAGATACACTTTCGACTTAACTCAACTAAAATCATTTTTCAAGCCGGGGTCATTGGTAACCAGTTAGATTTTATACATGTTAATCTTATACCCTGAGACTGCCCCATAACACACTGTCGATTCTTTATTTGCAATCAGTTTGTTAGAAGGAGAGGATATCAATATGGCAATGTCATCTACATAAGCCAGAACATTTCGCTCAATGTTATGAGAACGAAGAGGCTTGAACTGTTTCGTTTGTTTCAGTACTTGAAACAAAGCCAAAGCCCATGTCCTGCAACACGGCCCACAAAAATTGCGAAGAGACTCTGTCAAACGCTTTCTCTGCGTTGAGTAAGATCACCCATACAGGACTGTTCTTAACAAAGGTAACATCCAAAGCGATTACAACTGTGTTTATACGAGAAGTGGTGTCATTGGCAGCAATAAACCCATGCTGCATTGGATCAACTAGCAAAGAGATAACAGCAGAAAGTTGATTAGCAAGCATGCACGTAAAATCTTAGAGTCTGAGTTAATGAGTGAAATCGGCCGATAAGAGTTGCACGTAACTAGATCCTTCTCTTACTTTAAAAATATAATGATAAGGGTTTCACCCCAAGATGCAGACACATTATCCGAATCTACAAAAGAATTGAATAACTTAGCTATAATTGGTAAGAGGTTCTTAGAGAAAGCTTTATAAAATTTGACAGAAATATTGTCTGGACCCGAACCTTTACCAATAGTCATCTTAGACACAGCTTTTTCAATTTCAATTGGATGATACATTTAGCATACTCAATTTCCAATTGTACCCGTTCACGGTGCATATGCGCCTCCTTGTCTTTCCCTTCCTTCCCCTTACCAATGGTGAACGTCTGCCCCCGGAAAGAGGCTTTCAAAGTGGCCCATAGCACCTGGATTGATGCTGAGGGTGCATTAATCTTAATGAAATCCATAAACTTAACTTCTATTGACTCAATAGAGCGTTTATCCAGGAATAGTTTTCTATCTAAAGTTAACCGAGTTGGACTCCACCCGGAATAAAAAAACTCCCCTTGATATAAAGAGACAGTGTATTATAATCAGAGACCAATTGCGGGTTCAGCTGAATATACACTTAAGAGCCAAGGTGTGATCGACCAAGAAACTGTCAATCCAAGAGACAGATGTATGAGTAGCAGAATAGTTATTAAACCAATAATCTAATGGGCAACAATATCGCCAAACATCAACAAGGCTATATGTTTTTATGATCAGTTTAACAGCCCCACCGTGTTTTATATATACGATTTGCCACATCTAGGATCGGAAGGGCATCAAGCCATGAATGCAAAATGACATTAAAGTCAAAGCAGATTATAATATGATCCTGACACTGCCACTGTTAAAGCTCCCCAGAAAAAAAATCAAAAATTGAGGGATTATCACAATTGGGGCCATAGACAATGCATAAAGGTGGTAAGTTGAAGTACGTCTTTCCATATAAGGGCAATTAACCACTGGCCAGTGTTAGCCACTTTAACATTCAGTAGATACCATTCCCCACCATACGTGTGAAGAGCGACCCCCCCTCTGTGGCACTTCAACCCCAGCAAAAGCCAGAACCCCAAACCCAAGCTTACAAAGTATGAGACTCTCTCGCCAACAGATGGGTCTCCTGTAGATATTGAGTATGTGGTTTGAGCAGTATAAGCTCCTCAACTATTGCAGTCTTCTTAGAGGTGCGCAAACCAATCAGCATTCCAGCTGATAATATGTTAGTCATGGTTGCCACCTCTACAAGTATCACCCAACTTCATAGCAGACGTGTTCTGATGCTTTCTGCTTTCTCCCAGCAATCACCAGCACTTGTGTTTACCTCACACCCCCTATTTTTGGCTGAAGAGCCAGATCCCTCCCCCTCACTCCAACCCGTGTCCAGAAAATCACATCTCTTGATAAGATAAACTCTTTCCCACAACCCCCTTCCAACCTCCATGACCCAAACTCACCGCAAAGGACAAAACCCCAGTCCATCCCACCAACCCAACTAATGTCTAGACTCAGACGGTACAAACAAAACACCTAAACGAACTAAGCACCCAAAGGCAAGCCTATTCGTGTACCTCCAATATGTTGTTACAAACATGAGCATGGCCTGATAAACCCACCAAGCCATCATAACAGAAAAATGGGGTATAAATGACATCAAGCAAAAGGATAAATACAGGACAAGAAAAGAAAATTAAGCCTATAACGTAAAACAAAAATTGATGAGCTATTCGAGGCTACCCCGAAGGAAAAGATTCAAGCCAAGGAAAAAAGTGCCATTAAACTCTTGTAGGAATACCGAAATCATTACAAAATACATGATTCTAAGCCTGCTCCCAAATACAAAGTCTTACAGCTCCCAATCAAAAGACCCTCCCCTTTATTACCCAAACTAATTTATCAAAAAGTCAAAATTCGAACAAGTCATGAGAAAACAATCCTCCCAAATTTGAAGTTTAAGGAGCCGGACCATCATCCTGAAGGTTAATGCCCTGTGATCATTGATTAAGGAGGTCCTGAACTTGAGATGCATCACTGCAAAAAAAACATTTGTATTATACCTTATTTTCAATGTTGCAGGTTCAAACAGGAAGGCAGTAGCCTCCATTTTTTTGGAGTGCTTGTGTATGTCTCATAACCGCCATATCCGTTCTACCGTTTTGTAACAAAAATCTGATCTAACAAAAATCTTGACCCCACAGGTTCTAACTGGGGACTTAGGACAAGCCACCTGATAAATCTTCTTTCACTGGATAAAGTTACCAACATAAATCAAGATAGAGCGTGGATATTTTGTTGGCCAATCCTTGTTAGATTTACAAAAAGGGAAGCTGTGCACCCTCTGTATAACGTTATCCATATCCCAGGCATTAAACTGGGGAAAGGGTTCCTTGAAAAGACGGACAATGTAGGCTCTTACGGCATCACCCTCATATCCCTCCGGGATCCCAAGAACCCTTAGATTGTTCCTTCAAAGGGAATTCCCGAACTTCCATTTTTATGGAGATGTTGTCTAGCCTTGCCTCTTAGCATTCAATTTGAGCTTGATTACTTTATACAGACTCCGCAATGCCACTATGTCGGATTTCCATCTCTGACATCCTAGATTGCAAGGAGTCAATATTTTTAGGCAATTTACGCAATGCCACCTGGGTCTTAAGATGGGCTGTTTTGAAGGATAAGTTGTCTTTCCTGTTTTCTTCTCTATGGAGCTGAATAAGATCATAAATGGGGGATAACGTTGGCTCTGTCTGACTCAGGTTCATTTGCAAGTCAGAGTTTCGGTCTGAGTCAGGGACCTGGGAATGCAAACTGTTTGTATCCGTGTGAGGAGGGCTAGCCCGATTCAGAGCCATACCTGTACTCCCGGACTTGAGTCCCCTTCCTGAAGACTGGGGTCAGCATACGACCCGAAAAGAAAACAGAAGTCGTGACCTTGCTCTGGAGGTACCATTCCCGTGTCATGTGTTATCACAGGACGATAAGGGTTGGTCGGACCCTGAAGAGGGAGGCGGAGCTAACCCTGGAAGGACTACTATGGTGAGCGAGAAAACGGACCACGAAGAGACGAGGAGGGAGCTTCCGGAATCATTGGAGCAGGAAGGAACCAGCACAAGAGGAGCCGGAATCCAGTCCAACCGAGAGGAGGAAGCCCGAGAGGGCGGCGAGGTGGAGGACGAATCCGAGAAGTGGAGCGAGGAGTGGTGGAGCCCACCCGAGGATGCAGAAGTACGGCTGTAGCTCTGGAGAGTTGCGGCGGAGCGAGTAAGTCCTGATGGGATGGGTGGATAGCTAATTGGGAGAAAGCATGTCGGGAGGGGGGAAGCACCAAGGGAAGAACACAAACACTTGTTTCCCCAGCCCTCACCTAGCCACGTCCCAAAAGCACCTCACCACTGAACCGCAACAAAACTGCACTTTTTCTTGCACGTAACATCGGTATTCAGGAAAACACCGACGCAATGCAGACATCGTTTCTGGTGTGGGCCACGGTTAGGGGAAAGGACCTGCAGAATACTCTGTCAGACGAGAGAAGGTTCGTTCCTATCTTTTTTGTTTAAATTCCCCCTTTTTACCCTGATGCACTGAACGGGTGAGGTGAAAGGTGGACGTCTCTCGTATTAGTCCCCTTTTACTTACTGCTCCTTCTTGTCTCCATTTCCGAGCCTCTGGGAGGACCACCCAACGAGGAGACGGTCAGAAGAGGGAGAAGACAACACAAAGAAGGAGAAAGACCCGTGATAAATGGAAGAGACCCTTATAATATTGTTGGAAACCTGAGAGACTTAATAAATCTAAAACCATTAAGAAATACATACAGCCTCCGCGTCTGTTTATCCGGCCCGCCCTCCCACAGATGGTGTCAGAAGTGGGTTCCGGAGACATGGAGGCCGTGATTACCAAGATGGCAGAGAGTCAGTTGAAACTGGAAAGGGTCATGGAGTAGTTCCTACCGGTGGCCGAAGAGGACCGGGGAAAGTTACAGCAGGCCCTGACAGGTCAAAGCCAGACACAAGAAACAGCCATGGGAAAACTGGCCGAAGCCATAGGACAACAGAGGGGCCACTCATCTCTACCCTCCATTGTCATGCAGAGGTATGTGAGGGGTGAAGATCCTGACTATTTTTTGAATAATTTTGAACAGATGGTATTGGCAGCAGCCTGGCCTGAAGACAAGTGGGACCAATACCTGGGTCCGCTGTTATCAGGAGATCTGCAGGCCGCCTATCAGGCAGCAAACTTACAAGGAGTGACCCCATATGTGGAGGTTAAACAGTGCATTCTGTGGAAAGACTGGGCATTGATGAGGAGACATACAGGATCTGGTTACGACAGATCAAGGAGGGTGCACAGGAAACACCCCGAGCTTTATATTTCCTAGTAAAGGACATGGCAGACAGGTGGTTGAAACCACTAGTCATAATGAAGGAAGAGATAATGGCCAAAATGTATCTGGAACAGTATCTGTCATTCCAACATCCCCAGTGCAAAAGAGGGTTCGACAGCGTGCCCATCTTATGCTCGAAACTGCAGTAGAGATAGCCAGTGCATCCAGCAGAGCTCAGGAAATCCAGAGGGGCCGAGAGGAGACGCCTTGGAGACCAGGAGGAAGCGGGGTCATCGTCCACCACGCCCCCCCCTCCGGTGAGGAAACCAGAACCTATTACCGTTATACCCGGCTCTCCTGCTCCAAGACCCCCCTCGGCAGGCCTGCAGTGCTTCCATTGTGGTGGCATAGGGCATATAGCATGGTTCTGCCCACAGAAAGAAGAACTGATGGAAATCGGAGTAGTAAGAGGCTACTACTGTTCCACCCAGGAGAAAAAACCTCCTCCTTACCACTGCCAGCTCTCTGTGAATGGGCAACCCGTAACAGCCTTGGTAGGCACAGGCTGTCTACAGAGTGTTCTACGACCCTAAGACCTAACCCAAGGGATAACCCATACTACTGGAACTGTTACCATCCAGTGTGTACACGGAGATAAAAAGCGATACCCAACCATGGATATTTCCATCTAACGCCGGTCGGAACCGGCATCGACCCTGCGAGTAGGGCTGATCCCACAATTGCCAGAACAGTTAATCGTAGGAACAGATTATCCAGACCTAACCAGTCTGATCCAAGAAACACAAGTCGAGGGGGAAAACTGGTGGGACACTGCTCCCTTCGCCCAGGATGAAAAAAACTGAGTGGCCTCCTTCGAAAGCCAAAAAGAGTCGAAAACAGAGACGAGAAGAAAAGAAGAATCCTGTTTGGGTTTTCCCTGACCTAAGAGAAGAAACCCCCTGGGAGACAGACACGAATTTCCACGCCGACCAAAGAGAGGTCCCTGTTCTGCAGGAGGCCTGAAATAGTGTAACAGCGCAAGAAGACCCCCTTCAAGTAGGTCCCCTGTTTTTTGTTAAAAACGGTTTGCTATATAGAAAGGGGGGCCAGCACAAAACCCACAGATATTGGTACCTGGGCCATTCCATGATAAAGTCCTATACCTTGCACACAGTCATCTTTTGGGTGGGCATTTCAGTAATGAAAAGACAGAGAAGGCCATCTTAGAGAAATTCTACTGGCCAGGGATATACTAGCAAGTAAAAACCTACTGCCGTAAATGTCCCATCTGCCTAAAGAACAGTCGCAATTGGCCTGCCCGAGTACCCTTAAATCCCCTCCCCATCATAGATGAGCCCTTTTGTCGAGTAGGCATGCACATCATAGGTCCCTTGTTACCCTCACGGAGCGGGTGTCATTATGTTTTGGTCTTGGTTGATTATGCCACCCATTTCCCCGAGGCGGTAGCCCTGCGACATCCGAACGCTTCCTATATTGCGAAGGCCATGGTAAATATCTTTTCCCGGGTGTGGTTCCCGAAAGAGATATTAACGACCAAGGTACCCTGTTTGTATCCAAATTAATGAAACAAGTATGCTCACAGCTCGGAATCAAACAGATTTGCACGGCCGCGTACCATCCACAAACCAATGGGTTGGTTGAACGGTACAACGCCACCCTAAAAAGCACCCTGAAAAAGCTTCTAGCTCTAGAAACCAGGAAATGGGAGGAGATGCTGCCACTAGCTTTATTCCCCATTCGGTGCAAAGTCCAAAAAAGCACAGGCTACTCCCCTTTTGATCTGTTGTAAGGCCGACAACCCCATTCTTTATTGGAGATGGCTCATGAAGCATGGGAGAGTGAGAAAGACAGAACCAAACCCTTGGTAAGTAAGTAAGTAATTTTATTGTACAGTTAATTAAAACTCACAATATAAAACCATTCAGACATTAAAAGTACATAAAACAAACCTTGTCTCAATTTATACTTTAACTTTTAAAATACAGTCTTCCAACTGAGATTGTTAATGTTATGCTATAGACGAAGGTCATATCAGTCTCAGTTTTCTTATCTGTTCAGTCCTTTTAAAGTAGGTAAAAGCATGGACAAAGTGCTTGTGCTTCAGAGTGCCTGTTCCAACCTTTTTGAGGTGGGTAAAAGCATGGAAAAAGTGCTTGTGCTTCAGGGTGCAAACATGGGTTTGATAAAACAGGCCCACATGTAGGTTGGCTGATAGTGTGCTCAGTAAAAGTCGGCTAGCTGCTTGCTATTCTGCTGTCGCCTCTGGCTGGGGCTTGAGTCTTTCAGCCACTAAATCAAAGTACTTTGTAAGTCTGCAGTTTAGCTGGATCTCTTCTGGGTTAAAACACAGTTTTACAGCCTGCCTGCAGGTCCTGATGCCCTTCTGATTCAATGTTGGTCGAAGTAAGCTTGGGCAGATGCAAATGATGTGTATTAGGTCCTCAATTCCTGTGCCACAAAGACGACATGACTGTTTTTCTGGGATCCTTTTCCAAGGTGGCAGGTGAGGGAGAATTGGTAAAATGCCGAAGCGCAACTTTAAAAAAAATTCTTTTATCTTCTGTTTGACTCCCATTTTCAAATAAGCTTGCGGCGTAAGAGCTTTATAGTCATTAAGCACTATCCATTTGTGAGCCCTCTTGGCCAAAGTTTCCTTATCTTCTATTATGGATATCATTTTTGTTACTTTGGTTACGACCTTTTTAAAGCTCTTGTGATCTGTGGGTGATTCCCAGAGGTTGGTCAATTCGAGGCTTTCCAGTGATTCCAGCAGGTACTCTCTAGCAGGTGATTTCTCTTGATGTGACAACTCAGACCAAAGATGGGCATTTAGAGATCCTTACTCAGTGCCTCTGATCTTGTGCCAGCTTTTTATATAAGCACCCCTTCTTTCAACTGTTTGCTTCTGAAGACCAAATTCCAGGCGTATTTGGGCGGGTGACACATAGTTAGGTAGCTGAAAGATTGCTCTATATGTGCTGCTGATTATTTTATCTAAGACTAATGCATCTTTCCCTTGCGTTGGCTCACTCCCATATGTGAGCATTGGCTGCAATCGTGCTCGAATCACCTGTAATAGAGGATCTAGTGTTCGATCTGGTAGAACTTTCTTCAGCGGCTTCATTGCAAGGTAGCTCGTGGTGCCCTTCCGACGCAGGGCCTCCAATTGGGGTGTGTACGAGCCTCTGCTATCCAATAAAACTCTGAGGTACTTGTAGTTGGTTACCCGGTCTAGGCTCCGCCCTTCCAGGTACCACGTGATTTTCTTGGTCTTATTGTAATTCACTGTCATAATTTTTGTTTTCTTTAAATTAATGCTTAATGCATTCTGTTGTGAGAATTTATTAGTGGTGTCCAGCAGGTGTTGAAGGGCGATTGGGGTCCGGCTTATTAAAACCAAGTCATCGCATATAGGAGGTTGGACAGAGAGATTTTTCCCAGACGTGGGGCGTGCGATATGCTGTTGTCCAGTTCCCCTGGAAGGTCTGCTAGAAAGAGGTTGAACAACATGGGGGCTAGAACGCACCCTTGTTTTAGGCCTTTGGAGGTGTTGATTCGCCTTGACAGGTGCGTCCTGGCTCCCAGCTGGATCTTGACCCAGGTGTCGGTGTGTAATAGGATCAGCTGTTTTAGGAGAGGCTTAGGAATCCCCCACTTTTCCAACTTCTGCCATAGTTTGGCACGATCTACGTCGTCGAATGCTGTGCTATAATCTATAAAGCATAAAAATAGCGAGCTCGTTGCCGCTTTGGCCGCGTCTATCAGCAGAGTTAGCGCAATGATGTTAGTCGTGGTAACCTGACCTCTGCAGAACCCTGTTTGGTTTGCGGGGATGATGCGTTTTGACGATGCCCAAGATGTTAATTCCTCCAGGACTAGCCCTGCGTAATACTTTGCCTCTATATCAATTGGTTGGTAGAATACGTGCCCAACCTCAAAACCCATTTAGGCCAAATCCATCATGGAAGAGGCACAGGCCGCACAAAAAGTCCAGTACGACAAAACAACAAAGGAGAGGTCCTTCAATGTGGGCAACCCGGTCCTTCTGATGATGGCTTCATCCGATCATAAACTGTTAGGCCAATGGCAGGGCCCATATACAGTTATTGATAAGTTGACTCCTGTCACCTATCGAGTTGAGCTAGACTCCAGCCGTGGTACATCACAGATTTACCACATAAACCTATTAAAGAAATGGGAGGGTCCTGTTCCTGTATTGGCAGGGGTAACAACAGGAATTAGTCTACTTTTTAACCAGTGTATAGACACGGACCTCTCACAACACCTAAGACAGGAACTGACGGAAAGGCTTCACCCTCTGAAAGAGGTGTTTTCGCTTTCTCCAGGAAGAACGTCCTTACTAGAACACGCCATAAAAACCCTTCCTGGAAAAAGGGTATGCCTGAGGCCCTATCGGATACCCAAAGCACGTAGAGCTACCATCAAGGAGGAGGTTCAACAGATGCTCCACATGGGCATCATCGAACCCTCCATAAGTGAATGGAGTTCACCCATTGTCTTGGTGCCAAAACCCGACGGATCGGTTCAATTCTGCATAGACTTCAGGGAAGTCAATAAAATATCAGAATTCAACTCCTATCCTTTACCTAGGGTTGACAAAATGATCGAGAGAATGGGCAAGGCGAAATATATCAGCACCCTCGATCTGTGCAAGAGCTATTTACAGATCCCCCTTAGAAGACAAGATAAGGAAAAAACGACCTTCTCCACCCCTGACGGGTTATACCAAATTACCGTTTTGCCATTCGGCCTGCACGGAGCCCCAGCTACCTTTCAGAGGGCTATGAATATGATTCTTCAACCCCATGAAAGGTACTCTGCGGCCTATATAGATGACATCATCATTTATAGTGACTCATGGGACCAACACTTGGACCATTTATATGCCGTGGTACAAGCTTTGGGTACTCATGGCCTTAAAATTAACCCCGCTAAAAGTCACCTAGCTGGCCAAACCGTCTGATACCTGGGTTTCTTGTTAGGGGAAGGCATCATTAAACCCCAAAACAACAAAGTGGCTGCCATTTCCCATGTTCCCTTTCCCAAAACGAAGCGAGACCTCCGAGCCTTCCTGGGTATCCTTGGTAATTACCGTAAATTAATTCCAAATTCCTCCCAGAGCGCAGCCCCTCTGACAGATCTGAACAGAAGTCCATAAAAACAGAAGCCGTATTACGGCAACTCTCTCTTGACCTACTTCAGGCCTTTTACTCTTTGAAAAAATCCCTGACTTCCGAACCTGTACTATGCAGTCGTGATTATTCTCGGCCATTCGTGCTACAAACAGATGCCTCAGAGAGGGGCTTGGGGCTGTGTTAACCCAAAAGACTCCTCAAGGAGAAGAAAATCCCATCCTGTACATAAGCCGAAAACTGTTTCCCAGAGAGAAGAACTATGCCGTTATAGAAAAAGAAGCTCTTGCCATCAAATGGGCCATCGAAACTTTAAGACACTATTTAGAGGGACGGGAATTCGTGCTCTTCACGGATCACGCTCCCCTTGAGTGGTTGGCCCGCAATAAAGGAAACAACGAGAGAGTACTAAGATGGTTTCTAGCCCTACAGCCCTATCGCTTTCTCACCCAACATTGAAAAGGGACAGAACAAGTAAATGTGGATTTCTTGTCCAGAAATCCTCAGGAAGTCGATCCTACTAGAAAGACAGCTAGGGAAGGGGGATGTGAGGAGGGCTACCCCGATCCCTGAGCCATACCTGTACTCCCGGGCTTGAGTCCGCTTTCCGAAGACCGGGGTAAGGATACGACCCGAAAGGAAAACAGAAACCTTGACCTTTCTCTGGAGGTAACACCCCCGAGTTGTGTGTTATCACAGGATGATACGGGTTGGTCGGACCCTGAAGTGGGAGGCAGAGCTAACCCCGGAAGGAGTACCACGGCGAGTGAGAAAACGGACCACAAAGAGACGAGGAAGGAGCTTCCGGAATCGTTGGAGCAGGAAGGAACTAGCACGAGAGGAGCCGGAATCCAGTCCAACCGAGAGGAGGAAACCCGAGAGGACGGCAAGGTGGAGGACAAATCCGAGAAGTGGAGCGAGGAGTGGTGGAGCCCACCGGAGGATGTGGAAGTGCGGCCGCAGCTCTGGAGAGTTACGGCGGAGCGGTAAGTCCTGACGGGATGGTTGGATAGTTAATTGGGAGAAAGCACGTCGGGGGGGGTGAAGCACCAAGTGAAGAACACAAACACTTGTTTCCCCAGCCCTCACCTAGCCACGTGCCAAAAGCACCTCACCACTGAACCGCAACAAAATGGCACTTTTTCTTGCATGTAACGTCGGTATCCAGGAAAACACAGACGCAAGGAAGACATCATTACTGGTGTGGGCCACGGATAAGGTAAATGACCTGCAGAATACTCTGTCAGAAGAGAGAAGGTTTGTTCCTATCTTTTTTGTTTAAATTCCCCCTTTTGACCCCGATGCACCGAAAGGGTGAGGTGAAGGGTGGACGTTTCTCATATTAGTCCCCTTTTACTTACTTCTTGTCTCCATTTCCGAGCCACTGGGAGGACCACCGAATGAGGAGACGGTCAGAAGAGGTAGAAGACAACACGAAGAAGGAAAAATACCAGTGATAAACTGAAGAGACCCTTATAATATTGTTGGAAACCTGAGAGACTTAATAAATCTACCACCATTAAGAAATACATACAGCCTCCGCGTCTGTTTATTCGGCCCGCCCTCCCACAATCCGCTTTTGGAAGTCTAAGCATTGTTTCTGATGGTTTACAGCAGTGATTACCAGTAGACTTAAGCTTAGCTCCCTCTGGATCCCATGATCTCTCCTTCTCTCCGGACCAGCAAGGGTCCAAAACCCCTTCATCGAACACCTGCGTTTCCAACTTTCTCCACCTGTTTGGCTGAGAGTGAGGTGAGGCTCCCATTGTGGCCTACCTTTAAATTGACCTCTCCATTTCTCGAGACTCCAGTTGGTGCAATGTTCTATGAAGGATCTGGCCCCTCCCCACCCCGCGCCTCCACATCCTCCATTTCCGATAAACTTCCTTTTTTCGACAGGGAAAAAGAAAAGCTTCTAGGACCTCCTGAGTATCATAGGTTCCCAGGAACATCATCTGAGTCTGCCACCTATCATCCCTTCCCCAAATACATTGATCCAAAGTCAGAAGGGACTGACAGCATATCTGGCGCCCTAGAGAAGCTAAGTCCCCCACAATGACATTAGAGTCTAAATTAACAAGATTCTCATGTCTCAGGTGGAGTGCTTCCCAAGAAACGCCAACAGTAGTAAAGTCCATAATACTTTTCTGCGCTTGCAGTGGGAGCCCCTTTCTCACCATCCTCTCGAGATAAGGACACCCGCATTCCTCTCTGCATGCCCTCTTGACTCTTCATGAATGCAGGTCAACAAGCTTGAAGAGACTACTTTATGAGAGCAGCGCCCCTGTAGCCTGGTGGTTCACACGGGTGACCATCCTTACTGAAAAGCAGGGTTGCCAGATTGGGCTAGTTCTCACACAGCTGGGCAATATTTGCCCAATTGTGCAGGTGAAAAGCAAGTTGGGCGGGTAACCAAAATTTGGGCTACAATCCACCCAGTGTGCGGTGGATTCAGAGAATAGTGCTGCGCAGCCGTTCTCCAGCCCATGGTTGCCTCACCATGCCCATCTTCTTGATTTAGGTGTGTGCCTGCCCACAGTAACCACAGCAGGGCCATGAATATTTTCATACACAGGATATTACTTCCTATGAGAGCCTCTGACCTGACCCAATAACCCTGCTGACCTGCCCCTTAGTTCTTTCGACACAACCATGGTCTGCTCCATGCGTCACTGTGTGGGTGTGTCAAAACTTCTCCCGCCTTACCCCCTACTTCCTTCCTCCTTTTTTTACCTGCACTGCGACCACCACCCTTATTGAGAAGGTGCGCCACCCTGTCACCTGATGCCACATGTTTGGTATTGGACTTACTGCCTGTCCAGCAGGCAGCTGTTCATTGGTGGCCCAGCCCTTTTCCATTCAACAACATCTGTTTGCCTCCGGGTCTCCAACTCTCTAATGAGCTCTGCGCCAGCCCCTCCCCCAGTCAGTTCAAACGTAAGTGAAAGGTACTTGTGTTGTGTGCTTGTGTTTCCCTTTCTGCACCACTACTTCCCATTTAGGACTATAGCAATGACATGTATAATCATTGAATTGCATTGCATTTTCTCTCAATAGCACAACAAGAGACCAAATAAAAATCACCCTGTAAAGGAAATCGTTGATTGAAAGAAATATTACCTTCCTTCATTGTGTCACTATGCATTTATTATCATGATGCTGCATGTGTCTTCTCTAGCTAAGTACTTGGTAGTGAATGCACGTATTTGAACCTATCAGAACAAAGCCAATTTATTATAAAGGTGAGTCTTGCACCAAGATCGTGGACCATTGTTTGAAAAAATCCCATCGCTGTTCTTAAGTTTTGCACCAAAAAGTTGTGAAAACACATGCTTAGAACTTCATGCACATACGCCTGTGTTCACTGACATTGTTTCCCCACTCTCTCGGGACACAAAGACTTGTGTTATTTCTGCACATTTCAAACAGAGGTGCACCGAACACCATTATGACGCCCCACAACTCATTCTGTATAGAAGCACTCTCCAATTGAGATACCATCTTTTCTGACTACAGAAGTTAAGAGTGTAAAGTTGAAAATGGGCTTGGAAACAAGGTGCAATGTACCTGCTGCTCATGTAAACTGCTCCAGTACCTTTGGGTCTAGTTCCCACTATATTTAAAAAATGCTTTTGGAGACCTGAGCACTCCATTTGTCCCTTCATGTTATTGCTCATTTAAAAAAGAGTTTTATTAGGCTAGAGTGCTGGGAAGGGATTTGTTTGTCACAATCCACCACTATGTGGCATCTGTACTACCTTTAAACAGAGGTCGAAGAGGGCAGGAGCAGAGGGCAAGTTGTGCCCATACTTTTTTGATTTATGAAGAGCTTTTCTCTCACTTTTGGTAAAAAGAGAACTGTCAGGGGACGGTTAATTCCGATAGTTTAAATGTCTCAGCTGAAGTGTCATTCAGTGAGTCTCCTGCGCTGTGAAACCAAAGTCGACCAGACAGTTAAACAAGCCTGCTTGCCTAAAAGATATGGAAATGTGTGCAAATAGTTAATCTGCAAATGTAAAGGGTGCTTTGGAGCTGGTACTGGCTTTAATTGATCAAATCACTCATAGCTTTGTGACAACAAAGATTTATTCTTTTTGATTGATAGGTCAAAGAGTTAACAACTGAGCTGTGAAGTGGCTATTTTTAATTGTATTTATAAAGCACTTACTACCCCTGATGAGGTGTTGAAGGGACAGTTACATAAAAAATTGCATTACGTACAATCTGGGTTTTCATTTATTTGGAAGCGCCATTTTATCTTAAACCTTTTCGTACATTTTGTAGGAGTCTATCTTATACTGTGTGTAATGCAAGTTTAAAATAATGACTTGCATATTCACAGTGCTTTCTGTGACAGGCAGTGACTTCACAGCACTAAAAATGCACGAGTCACTATTCTCCACTGCTTCAATCAAGATTTATTTTTGTGGCTCTCTGCTTACACAAAGACTTCTGCAGGGCATTCACTAATAGAGGTTTCATAATGTACTATATTGAATTTCTCACTGAGTAGAAACTTTTATTATTTATTTTTAATTTAAGGTGCATATTATTTTATATGTAGCTACCTGACAGTGAAAGACTAAACAACATACAGAATATCTGTGTTTTTAGCCACACCTTTGACCCTTTTTTTTAATGCACTTCCACTGCTGCCTTTAATGATGGATATCGTGGCAGCTATCTTAGAAGTGGAAGCGCTTGCACAGGGGTGAATTGTTGTTGTTCCCATTTCCCTTTGCCATCTGGCCAGTATTTTGGAGCCTCTCTTAGCTTTCAGTTATTGCATCCAGACATTGGAGGTGGGGAAGCAACTGAAAACTTAGGCGTGAAGCCTTGCTCAGCTCGAGGTCCTGTTGGAACCTCGAGCCCATAAGAGGCTTCTGCTACTCCCCAACATCAGACCCATAATATTTTTTGGCAGCTTGCTCCACATCATGAGATATCAAGTGAGTGACAATTTTCATGACAGACCAACTTTGATTTTAGTATTTAAATTATAGGTAGTCTGATAATTGTGGGCGTTGAACATATAATCCTTGAAATAGAACTATATTTTTTAATGTTGTGGTCAGACTACACATAAGTTAATTGAGTGGTAACATTGGGCTAATTTGCGCTAGTATTTGGTGGCTTTTGGGCTTGAAAGTTGTCAAAAAATCTGGCAACAAAGCTGAAAGCAGCCGAGAAATGCTAGACCCCTAACTTCCCTCCTTGAACTGCATTGCTGTTAGGTTCTGAATAGGCCATTGCGGAGTTCGCGGAGTCGTGGTACGCGGAACTCCGCGAAGTGGTTAAAAAACTCCACCGCGCTACACAGAATTCTGTGCGCAGGCAGAGTTCCAGGCGTGCCCGTTTGCATTACGCTTTCTGTCAAAAGCAATGTGGAGTATGTCCTCGTGTTCCAAATCGAGAGCGAACAGCACCACGTGGTTCACATGGGCATGGCCATCTTGTTTTCTTACTTTGTTTATGGTGCTGGGCCTGTTTTTTAATCCATCTTTAATCTTTGTAATCCTCCGCCCTCCTAATTAATCTACCCCTCATTTTTATTTATAGTATTAGTGTGTTTTTGTGTCTGTTTTTTACGTTTTTTTTAAACTTTCTTTTTTTGGGACTTTTTGTATTTTTGTTTATTTTTTCCTTTACTTACTTATTTCTTCTTTCCTTCCTTCCTTTTCCTGTTTCAATCTTTAACCCACGCAGTACCATGGCAGAGCAGGGCGGCCAAGGGAGCGGCGGTGCCAGTCCCCCCAGAACAGCCAGCAACAGCTGACTACCTTGTCGCCCCCGGCTATCTTCAGCGGGGAGTGGTTGGCAGCACTAGTTTTTTTGTGCAACGCCACCTCCCCTCCATGCTGGCAGCAGGCTGCAGTCTTGGCAGTGAATACCTCCTGCAAGAGCATCGACAGCACTTGGAGAGGGTGCGCCGATGCATTCAGTGCACCAGCCATGTACAGCACGCCCTCCAGCAGCTGACGCACCGCTGGGCAGATATTCTTGACCGGGAGCAGGACCTGCTTGACCTGCTCGGTGTTGAGATCCAGGGGCTCAGTGAGTGTTATTAATTATTTGTTGTGTTTATGTTCGGCAATGCTAACATTGTTTCTCAAATAGCATGTTGCTCACACTTAGAGGTATGTAGCATTTAGTTTAAGTTAAGAATATTAATATTATGTGATCCAGTTTCATCTAGGCAGGTGCTCAGCACTACCTAATCGAACTCATCATCGGCGCTCACTTTGGCTGATTCATTAAGAAGCCATTGCATACTCTTCTGTCCTCCTGTCATCATACTGAATCAGTGATATCAGTAAGTTAACGTTCTCCATGACTTTCTTTATGTAGCTCGTACAGTTCCAATCTATTTCACAGTAATGTGTGGTATGCATCTATGGATTGCAAAAAAGGGAGACTGAGTTGGTCCATCAAGGTGGTTAAGAAATGAGAATACAATGCATTAGTTCCAAATGTAGTTTTTGGTAAGGAAATTTGGAATAGAGATTTTAGGATTAGTATGGCCAACTCAATGATAGTCAATAGATTCGAAACAAGCACTATAGGGGATCTGTTTCAGATAAGTATAACGTGACTGCATTTGCCTGGCATAAAAATTAAATAAATCACTAATCTATTTTTTTTCATCTTCTTCATTCCTACATCAGCACCCAAGAGCAAGAAGAGGGACGTTTTGGAGGCGGGTCTGCGGGTAGTGGGTCAGGAGGAGGCGCCGACCACCAGCACTGCTGCAGAGGGCTCTGCTTACTCCAGTAAGTCCCAATATTTATTATTATAATTTCCATAATGTTGGGATTTATGACTGTTGTAAGCTTAGGGTCGAATCTTGGGTGCTGGGTTCCAGGATGGGAGTTCCTGCCTGGAGCCTGGTTCTACTGGCGAGAAATGAAGTTGATCTGACACCCTTACCTGCTGTTTTCCTTTCACGTGGCGATAAGGACGGGATATAAACCCACACGTGCCAAGCAAAATGTTTTAACTCTTTTTGCCCACGATGCTACTTTTAAATTTTGCCTTGTATATTTTTTACACTGTCTCTTTTTTTTCCAACTCCCCTATCCAATTTTTGTTTCATTCCTTTTAACCATGCATTTTTTGTTTCCTTATTTCATGTTTTTGATTTTGATAGCTGACTTTTTTCGGTCTCCATTAGTCTCTAGTTCACTTATCTTCTGCTTTGTTGGTAATCTTTCTCTTGCCCATATATAAAGGGATGGAGGGGTGAAAGGATGGATATTAAATGGATGGATAATGGATTGGAAGTTTTGGTGAAAGACTGGATGAGAGAAAGTAAAGCTTAAATTATGATGGCTGTGGGTGAATTAGAATGAAAGGAGAAATGAACATTTGGATTGATTGGATGAATAAGCAAGGCAGCTCTTCTCATGAAGAGGGGCATGCTGCTCACCTACTTCGCTTACTTTGTTTTAAGGTTATTAAAGCTATGCTTCAAAGTGGGGGTATTTTTTTTTATTTTTGTTCGATTCCCTTCACTCACTGTATTTGTTAAACGAGGCAGATGTATCCCATCCATTATCATTCATCTTGCCCTACCCACCCATGGCATTTTGCTGCCCATGACCGAAGTGCAGTATGGTTCAAGTCGTGACTGCAGTGTTGGCTGTGCAATGTGCATGTGCTTCAGTTAATGCAGCATTTACAAAGTTTTCAATGCATTGCAAAACGAACACAGAAGGTGTGCTTTCCTTCACCCACTCAGTCGCCTCTTAGTACTTCACTCCTTTATTCTTTCCTAAGTTCTTCCATCCTAAGGTCTTCCGTCCGTCTAAGTTCTTCCGTCCAATGGAAAAATCCATTCTTGGCATGTCCCACATTTTATAGCTATGTGAAGTGATTCCGATATATATTCCAAAGTTTCCCATAAAAGTTTTATTTTATGCCTGTTCAGATTTTTGGCTTCTGTCACCTACAGTGACTGAATAATCCAAAGATGGTAAATTGATGATCAGTGTAGTGACAGTGACCCCTCTATTCTATATCAAAATCCCTACCCTACCCGCCTAATGCCTCTACCCTACCTTGGAGTAGAATAAGTCAAGTTTCCTTTCCTTACTGCTCAGCGAATGAATTTGTTTGAAATAATTTGTGGTGGTGGGCAAGGCCAGTGAGTAAAGTGGGACTAAGTGTACGGTTTGATTTCAAGTTTGGCATATGGGATACGCTGTGACGTGCTTGCCAAATACAATCTATATAGCCTGTTCCTTTTCCTGTAGTGCAGTGCATCATTTTCCTCATCGTCTACTTACAGCAGACAGGATACTATCCCCATTTTATATGTGAGGTGTGTGAGGTAGTTTCTTATTTATTATTCATCTGCCTCTTTGGAGTCAGGGTAGAAAGAGAAAGGCATTGGAGAAGAGCAGGGCCATTGGAATTAAAAATAGATAATTGTCAACTACAGCTGCCCCAGCTTGAGACGGTAGCAAAATACCTGATGCGCTGACTAGCAATGAGCACACCTCCATTAATTTAGCACTACGCCCAACTTGTACCACATAGTGCATAATGCCTTACACATTAATGGGAGGTAATTTTTTTTTTTTTTACTCAGTTTCTGTTTAGTTACTTGAAAAGCCTTTAGAAGAAAAAATAATAAATTCACAGTTTTTTTAATCCTTGTTATTCTGCCTTAATACTTTTCTGTCACACAGTCAGTGCTTTTTATGCGAGGCATGTGTGAGTAAAACATAAAATTGGTCCTGTGATTCTCCTAATCATTCCAATGGCCCTAGGAGACGAGCAATGTACTGCTACAGTGCCACCCACTAATTTCAAACAATTGTTTGCACAGAGCATTATTTACAATTTGTCTTTTTTCTTTTCTCAATATAGCTACTCCTGCCGTCCTACCCGGAGCACCCAACAGGCAGGAGACAGCAGCCCATCTGTGGCGGCAAAGGCTGGACCGTATCCAGCAAGAATACCGGTGGCTGGTGGTACTAGAAGAAGAAGAGACGGAAACAGCTCCCTCTCAGCCGGACCACAGTGCAGCCGGTCACCCTCAGCCTCCAGCATCCCGGCCATCCCATTGCCGCCTCAAGTTAACAGGGACCCTGACAACTGCTTCCGCCCCATCCCGCTCTGACAGGCCATTGCTGCAGCACATCCTTCATTGGCTGGACGCTATGGAGAGCCAGATCTTCAGGATGGACCCCCCCTGGACCAGCTCTGGACCCAAAAAGACAATGCCCTCTTCTAGTCCTTTTTAAAAATGTTGTTTTGGTGGGAGGGACTTGATGTGGGTGGAGAGGATAGGAAGGGAGTTGGGACCAGGTTTTTTTATTTGTTGGACATTTTTGGACATTGATGATTGGGTGAATTTGCTGGGGGAGAGGGTTGGGCCTGTTGTGGGTGGACAGGGTGGGTTTGCTTGTAAAAAAAGGGGGGAAATTATTATATTTCATCACAATTTATGCCTGAAGTAGTTTTTGTGTCTTAGCTTTACTTTGCACTGCTGACTTTAGTTTTTACGCAGCCTGTTTATCTGCTTGTAGGAGTGTATATCGCTTAGTTATAGATAGTTATACCTCTGTACCTATCTTGACTATTGGGGGGATGCTGCCACGACCTATATTGTCTACAACAACCCAGATAAACGAATACTTGCAGTTACAGTTACTTACTTACTAACTTAACTAGTTCACTTAACTCCATAGTTGTCTTACCTGAATTAAGATGAAGCAATTACAGGGAATGCATCACAGCTTTATAAGCGAGGTCCCACTCCCACCCAGGTGAGCTCCAACTGTAGGTTTAATCAGAAGGATTATCCATCGCAGGCAACAAAATGGAAATAAAAACACAGAGTTAGTGGCCTATAAATGTTATTAACGCTTTACAAAGAATTGAGGCCAGACTACTACAAGACACAACAAAGAATTCCTGATAGTGATAAAATAACAAAAAATACCAATTGTAACTTATGACCAATGTGGAGCTGCTATTTATTTAAAACTAAAGTTATGAAATCCTCGAATCATGAAACCTGGACTCAAAGTCTGGAATGAACAAGGTTGGGCGCTTATGGTTACAGAACACAAGGAATTCCTGATAGTGATAAAATAACAAAAAATACCAATTGTAACTTATGACCAATGGGGAGCTGCTATTTATTTAAAACTAAAGTTATGAAATCCTCGAGTCATGAAACCTGGACTCAAAGTCTGGAATGAACAAGGTTGGGCGCTTTCTGGGGCCACTGACACGGGTGACTTTCGAGAAGTAGGTGATGGAAGACTGAATGTGTGCTATGGTGGGGCAGTCACTGTATGCCATGGTGTCTCCATCTCACTCTGAGTCTTCTTGTGTCATTGTGAAGTCACTGAGGTAGGTGATTCTGCTGGCTCATTGCTGGGGACGGCTGCTTTGCTGGGCTGCATGGTGGGAGGTGATCATGCGGAAGAAGAGGGCTGCCTCTTCTTCCTCATCATCACCTCCCACCGTGATTGGACTTGTAGCTGATGCTCTCATGCTCTTCTCACCACCATGACCACATTCAGCAATTTTTTAAGGTGCTCCTCCCACTTAATTGCATGGTGTTTTTTCATATGGGTCGTTTGGCCTCCAGTATCATAATGTGAACCAGGCTTACCCCGACGAACATACTGCAATATGCTGCCCCTCTTTGGTAACCTTAAAAATGTCCCAAACTGGTTAGAAGTACTTTTATAATGTGCCACTGCCTATACTGAAGAAGAACTGGAAGTAGGTGGGCATGCCGTCTATTGCCTCTCTGCAGTGAATACTTCTACTGAGGTAGGGGTTGGTGCAGGACTCAGCTGAGGCTTTATAAATATAGGTGATGGATATGCTAGATGTACTACATTCTTAGGTTCAGGTTGAATAGCAATGTTGGACTCCTCTGTGTTACCTTCCACAATAACTAGCTCATCATCGTCATCCTCCTCCTCATCCCCTTCCATAATTCTAAGGCTTTCAGGAACATTTCTTTTCCTTTGCCTCTCCTGGTATCTCCTGGACTCTGCCGGGGTCCACTCCAAGTCTGTGTCACCATCATCAGAAATGTTGCTTGGAGAAGATGGTGGAGTAGTAGTCCTTCTTTTCCTTGTTGGAGATCTGGGAGTCAATGATTCTGCAAGAAGAGTTTCTTGGTCGGCAGGAAGCTCGACCTCCTCTACTGCTCCAACTTCAGGAAGATCTGCTATGACTGGCTGTGGCTGCTGTCCACTTTGCTCTGTTTCCTGAAACGATTGGGTACTACTTTGCGAAAGGGACAAATCCAATTCAACATCACTGCTCCTCGGCATCGCCATAATTGCAGTGGCTGCCTCATGGAAAGACATGGTCTTGGGCTTAGCTTGAGGTATTGCTGTTGATGCAGGCATACTGCTCCCAGTTTGCTCCCTGGAAGTCGGTGCAGCAGGCACACAACGTCCAAAAATGGTTTCAGCCGACATGCCGCTGGTGGAAAGCTGCTTCTTCTCACTGACCTCTTTCTTTTGAGCAACTTTCTTTGGGTCCCTCTTAAAGGTCTCAGTTGGCAGTGGCACTAAGCTACACAAGCGGAAGAGATTAGAGGACTGATGTGTGACATCACTATACAGGCCTTCTCTTTGGCAGCACTGCGGGTGATGCCTCTTTTCTTGTGCACCTAAAATTAAACAAGCAGAAAAAAAACATTTAGTGAAACATGACATTATTGCAGTTAGTACAGATAAAGGCAATATTAGTGTGGTTGGTTACTTAGGTAATAAATAATAACCACTTTAAAGTCAAACTACAACACTATACCATAAAATGTAATTCCCCATCAGGATAACACATACAATTGACAAATAGAGCTCTTTCCTTTATGTCCATAAAGGAGACACCTGTGGCACTCAGGGAACTGCATGGGTAAATGGAATACTAATCTTTTTAAAAATGCAGGTAAGTTTGTGCGTGCATGGCAGGCAATGGGATCCAGGGGGGAAGGGACTAATCAGTAAAAAATAGATTTATTTATTTTATATATTTTGAAGGTTTTATATAGGGCAAACATGACCCTTGCGGGTATCAGAGCGCTTTACAAGGGAAGAAAGATGAGCAAAAGAACACTGTTTGCCATAATTATGTCTTACTATATAAACATCCGTCATGAGGGTTAGATACATTGTTCATGTGAGTTTACTCATGAGTAGAGACTTTACTTCTTTCTTGAAAGAGGCATGTTCATGATGCTGATGTGTCTGCAGTGCACCGCAGCCAGGGTGTCCAGGAAGAAATTGTATTGTATTGTAATTGCATTTATATAGAGCTTACTACCCCTGACGAGGCGTCTAAGGGCTTTATCGGCGAGTAGCACGCTACTCCGGAACCCATAAAGGATTAGTGGCGAGTTAGTATAGTGAAATCTGAAAGTAATTTGAGTGGTGGATATGTTAGTCAGTTGTTTGCATTGAGAAGGATAGAGGAGGGATAGAAGAGGGAAAAAGGTTTGCATTTATATAGCACTTGCTATCCCTAATGAGGATGTGGACCTACGAGATTTTCTATTAGGTCCCAGGAAACCACGTCGGAAGCGCTTTTTGTATGCTGTCTATAACGAACTCTGGAAAATCTCTCAACAAGAAGCTGCAGAGAGATTAAGAGAAATAGATAGAGTTAACCTAGAAAAGGCGTTAGCCGTAGTTGACAATGGTATGACTACATTAACATCCAGGATATATTCACTGGGCAACATTGTATCTTCTGCTATCGATGTAATAGAACAGGACTTGTCCATATTGCAACACGGACAGTCGCAGTTACGCTCTATTATTTTGTTAAGCTGGACGCTGCAGTCATTGCGTGCCGGTTATGTGCCTTGGCGTTTTATCAACATTACGTCATTATTTTCTGCATACAATTTAATAGAGAAACAGATGAAAATGGCACAGAGGGGAGCAAAATATACAATGCTGCGTATTGAGAAACTGGATAGGTTACCCTTTACTGTGGCAGAGTCACCGTCCACAGAATGATTAGTCCACGGCCATATAACATTACCGGTCGCAACTTTCCAGTTTCAATATTGCCTAGAATAACAACAGGCAGGCAGATATGAAAAGATGGGTAAGGAATTCATCAGGGAATCCTGGGATTTACCATACAGATTTCGATGCTGGAGTGGGGATCTGGAAGTGTTTCTAAGCGGAACTAACTGCGAGAACGCTTTAAGTGGATCGCTCATATGCCAGGATATTATGCTACACGAGGCTTGTAATGGGTCTGTGGCAAACTTGTCCTGTCACTTGAGGGGTACTCCGGCAGCTGTGATTAATCCGGTATTCAGGCTTCTCTCGAATGGGAGTTACTTGATGCTGAATGATCAAGGTTGTTGTGGGATGCTTCCGGGCATCGCATATCTAGTCACCGTGAGGTCCAGGGTTACTTCCTGTATGCAAGTATTGTTTCCACCAACACATACAGTCAGGGAGGCACCGTTATGGCCTTCGCTAAATGTTTCCTTTATACGGGTTGATACTCTTAGCAGAATGAAAGCCATGCTTTCACAACGAACTGTGCCCTTAACCTCCGCCAGGGAGACTTTTGATCTCCAGATCGCAAGGTCCTCGGCTGAGATACAGGCACTTATACGTACAAACTGCCCTTTCCATTTCACAGAAATGATAAGTTGTATCTTTAACATGTCCAATACGACGGGTATTGTACACCTATTTAAGACCATAGGTTCCGGACTGCTAAGCACCTTACAGACGGTCCTCGGAGTTATACCAAACTTTATACACTCCTTCTTTGGAAGTATTTTTGGTGCTTCCGATTATCCTGTTTCTAATAGCAGGAATCCTGATTGTTACCTTTCTGCTACGCAATGGACATCCCGGCCACCAAGGAAGTAGCAACAGCTCTCCTGGAGCGCAAATTCTGTGATCACATGGTACAACATCTGGGCACACCTCGCCTACGGGAACTGTGCGCCTCTTGATTCCTGTCATTTAGACCAGTCTGGATGGACTGTGTCCTACCTGTTCTCCGATGCCTGTTCTGCGGAGAAGAATGCGTGTTGGACCTCTGTCTGACACTTCCATCTGCTGCACCACCGGACGTTGATGCTTTACTGGACCCGATAATGGCCCATGTTCTGCAGTGTCCTCAGTGCATTCCCATGTTGTTGGCAGCATTCTAAGAGCCACCACAGGTAGTTTCTGCTCCTTTTGGTATGGACACCGTCTCCTCCAACACTCAGGCCTTGGATGTGGCACAGGCTGCCCCAGCACCTGCTGCGGGCAGTACGGAAGATCATCTGTGCTCAATTGACATTCTTTGTGAGGTGTTACAGGGATCGTCAGCTGCGTATGCAGACAGCAGCAATGTTGCGTCTACCAGCAAGGACACATAAACATTTGGCATGTCGCATGCTGGGAAGATTTGGATTTTAATTTTTTTTTAAATTCTAAACTGAACTCTTTTGACCTACATGGCTTTCACATGCTTGTAGTTGTTCGGACTATATAAACGGACACTTTAGAATCACTACTTGAATGATGTTTTGTAGAACAATTGCTAAAGGGTTTTTTAACACTTTTAACTTCTCTTAAAAAAGTTTTTATTTGTTGCGTACAAACCTCTAGACGCCTTGGTAGTACGCTAGACTTTAGTAATGTCGTCCAGTCGGATGAGAAGTGGGTGTTATATGTCATATAGGTACCCCGATATAGGTCTAGGTATCATCATAACCCTTCACCTACATTCTCTCCCATACTACATACATAACGGATTTGGAGGACTGACCTTTTAACCAGTTACAATGCTACACATAAATACATAGGGTTTTTCCCTGGGCACTGGCCTCATAAATTATGCATGAGGATTCTTAGTTTCTTGGAATCACAGCAGGACCATCATCTCCTGCATAATAATTGTGTATAAAGTTCATTCCAGACGTCATCCTAAGTCCGATGACCGCAAGGTAGAACCCCTGGGGATACCTTAGGGTATATAAATACCACATCTTGCTGAGATAGGCAGAGGAGATCCCGACTTCCATGCCGACACACTGACGCGAGACGCTGAGGTTCCTGCATGCAGATACTCCAGCTCGCAGTGGTCTGACATCCCAAGCGGGGAGTTCAGATTGAGAGCAGAACGAGGTCCTGCAGGCTAACATCAGGTAATGGTAGAGGGATTCTTGGCTTTACACCTACTCACATGCTAGGTACACTTAGGTACATCTAGTTAGGGTGCATCGTAGGAGTACGCATTGTATTGCCATGTATTTTATATACTCACCTATATTTATGATTTTAGCAAAATGGTAGAAACCTACCATCTATTTACTTTCTTAGTGCTGCTACTCATTTATATATGCTACTGTCTACTGGTGATTTCAGTGCACTTATTTTACGCTAGAATAACGACTGTTCAATAAATACTTATTGAAAACGTCCCAACCGTTTATTCTGTGTATCTCTCTGAGAACAAGTGAGCACGAGTGACTGAGTGAAAAGTAAGTTACTGTTTACATGGTCCTGATGGATCAGGGTTGTCATGTTCGAAAGTTGCCAAGAACTATTCTCTCTTGGTAAGAGGAGGTTATAGTGGCATTGTGAGCTAGCTGGTACATAGGCCAACATACCCAGTGGGGGTGTCTGGAATCAGTCTGGACACCAGTCCCGCAGTGTATGTTGTCTAAACGCACAGATCCTATATAGGTCTTATAGGAACTACACAACAAAGGATTATTTTCGGGATCATCATAGTGGTATGGGGTTTGGGATGAATGAGAGAGTGTAGGTAGAGGATATATTGATAGAGGTAGAGGGTGAGAAATAGGGTAGTGCATTGAAAAGTGTAGTAGAAAGAGGTTTGAAAGAAGTCAGAGAGTTGAGGTAGAGGATATGTTCAGAGAGGTGTAGGGTGAGAAACATGGTAGTGCATTGGATATGCTGAATTAGAAGAAAAGTAATAAATATATAGATCCATAAGTACATGGAAGGTATATAGATGCATAAAGGAAGTAAGTATATGTAGATTAAAGATGCAATAAATAAACTCCGGCTTTCAAGTGTTGTTATTATTATTATTATTCCAAAACTTGTAGTGCGCAGAGCTACCCGAATGGGTTTCCTGGTGCAAAGCGAGGGTAGGGAGCAGAGAGGGAGGAATCAGAAAGTGAGTTAGAACAGCCAGGTCTTTAGACCCCTGCGAAACGCGAGAAGAGACTTGTACTTAAAATTATGGAGTTATACCTAAAAAAAATCTGAATGCTGTTGCACGCCTGTGCACCTATGGTGGATGGATGGCTGGATAGATGGATGGATGGGTGTATAAGTGGATCGACAGAGGCAAAATGAAAAAAAATTTTTTTTAAAGATTTAAAAAAATTATACATTTAAAATAAATTAAACAAATATTTAAAAAAAAAGATAAAACAAATAAATAAATTAAAAAATAAATTATATTAAAAATTGAAATTTAAAATACAACAAATTAAAAAGATAAATAAAACATTTTAATTAAACTATAATTGCCAATGTTTTTATGGGAGGAAGAGAAGAAAACTATTATGATGCAAAAAGGTGCAAAATTAAAAAAAATGCAAAAAATGCATGTGATATATAGGCACTGTTCATCAAAATCATATTCTTAATATACATACTTCAATGATCCTCATGCATACTATTAAATTGATATCACATCCATCCATGCAAGCCTCTGGCAAAGGTACATTGGCTGAATGCACTAAATGGATGCCAGCCAGTGCCACTAGGTCAAACAACACTGAACAAGGAGGCATGGGAAACAAAGAATGCATACAAGCCTATTGCAAAAGCACACTGGCTGGATGCACATAAAGGCTGCCAGCTAGTGCCAAATGGTCAAACAACAGCACTGAGCAACGAGGGATGGGGAACAAAGAAAACATGCAAACCTATGACAAAAGCACACTGGCTGGATGCACAAAATGGCTGCCAGCCAGTGCCACATGGTCAAACAACAACACTGAGCAAAGAGGCAAGGGGGACAAAGAACACATGCAAGCCTAAGTCAAAGGCACACTTGCTGGATGCACAAAATGGTTGCCAGCCACATGGCCAAACAACAACCGCAAGTACAGAGGCATGGGGAACAAAGAGAACACATTCAGGCCTATGGGCACAGACTCCAGAAAATGAACCCACCACATGGCATGGAGAACAAAGACAAATCAATGGAGGCCTATGGCAAACACAAACACTCACTGGACTGACAAAGGAGGCATGGTAACACTGAAGAAAAAACTACCATTAATTCAGTAATGCCAAAAACGAAAATTAACCGAACTATAAAAATTTTACAACAACACACATTCTCCCAGGGCATCAAATATTACCCCTTATACACTTTTTGTACACAAAAAACTGAAATACCAAAAACCCACCATATTTTTAATTTAATTCAATTCCATTCCAGCCCTAAATTATGTTTTAAAACAACATACACCACAGAAACAGTTGTTTCATTCACCCATGACTAGCACTGGCCTAGGCCTACTAGCTGGCCCCTTGGCAAACTAGGCCACATAGTAAAATAAAAAAATATTGCAAATTTAAGAAACATGGAAAAAACTTACTGAACTGTGCTCCATTGTTCCTTTGCAAAAAAAGAAAAATTAAATGCAAAAATATAACTAGGCCCCTACTGAAACAAGCATTGAAAATGCAATAGGTCTCGCCTTTGATTAAGTTAAAACCATTTGCTTTGCTAATGGTATTGTATAGCAAGGCAAATGGCTTTAACTTAATGAAAGGCGAGTTCTGATGAGTTCTTGCATCCCGTGGACCACACGTGACAATGAAGAGCTACGGAGGGTCTTCATACCTTCCCAGTGCTCTCTTAGGATTGTAGAAAAATCACTTTGCATTGTGGGATTTGTAGGACCGCGCTTAAGGAGCCAAATTACTAGTCCCAGAATGCACAGTGCTGGGAATTATTAGTGGGCTGAAGGAGCTGTAATAATCTGGCACTTGGCTGTTGGCCTGGGTTGTTAGCGCGGGGTGAGATTGTCGAAGAGCTGTGCTCTTCTAAGCACGTTAAAGGAAGGACTACACACGTTTTGAACTTTTTCCCTCTGATGAAACAAATCCCGCTCAGGACGAGAAGAAGCCATGCATGACGGGAAGTTCATATGCTGCTTTATTCCGTCTGAACATTCAAAGCCATCACCGGAAGTGACATTAAGTTGCTTGCAGTGTCCATCCAAGCAACCAAAGAACTTCTTGTCAACATATCAGCGTACATTTAATTGCTGTAAAAGATCACTGCAGCTGCAAGGCATGCGCGCATTGCAGCCCTCAAAAATAAATACAAACAGACGCGGGGAGTGGAAGAAAGTAAACCTTGCCAAATGGTAAGGTAGGGAGCGCGACACACGTTGGAGCAACATTTAAAAAAAAAAAAAGACTAGGAGTGGTGGGGAAGCAATTTACGAGCTTGGGGAAGTATTACAAATGGAAGAGAGAAAAGCACGTTAAAGGAAAGACTACATACGTTTTGAACTTTTTCCCTCTGATGAAACGAATCCCGCTCAGGACGAGAAGAAGCCATGCATGACGGGAAGTTCATATGCTGCTTTATTCCGACTGAACATTCAAAGCCATCACCGGAAGTGACATTAAGTTGCTTGCAGTGTCTATCCAAGCAACCAAAGAACTTCTTGTCAACATATCGGCGTACATTTATTGCTGTAAAAGATCACTGCAGCTGCTCGGCATGCGCGCATTGCATGCAGCCCTCGAAAATAAATACAAACAGACGCGGGGAGTGGAAGAAAGTAAACCTTGCCAAATGGTAAGATAGGAAGTGCAACAAACGTTGGAGCAACATTTAATATAAAAAAAAAAATAAAAGACTAGGAGTGGTGGGGAAGCAACTTACGAGCTTGGGGAAGTATTACAAATGGAAGAGAGAAAAGCAACATACACTCCGACTGAGCGCTAGAAATAACAAGCCGCGCCAGAGAAATGAAAGGCGCGTCAGCCATTGTTGAACATAAACGCGGTAATAGCAAAAAAAAGTGCTTAGCGGCTAATTAAGAGACACTGTCTCCCGCCGCAAATAAAAGATCCAATCCCGGTGGGCGGGGCCAAAAGGGGACAGGGTGGCAACCAGGAGGGATTAAAATGCCTCTGGTGCAATCATTACACTATGTTTTGCATAATCCATGACGCAAAACGACGCGCACGAATGAAAATTGCAGGCGGAGCAGAGACACGACTTCTGGAACCGTATTGATTCCAAGAAGCCCTCGCATGGCGAGAGCAGCGCATGCGCGCTGCTAACGCCAGGCAAGACCTAAAATTGCAGGCCACCCACCACATTAATTTTGAAAAATCTAATTAAAGTGCAGACAAATACTGGTGCATGCCCTCTATGAAACACACAACACCCTTATACAAGAGTTTTTGAAATTTCTTGTGAGCTCTCAAATACAAAGCCCTTAAATCCAATGGTGTACATGCAGCAGACAAGGAGAGTGACACTTCCAGCTGAAAATCCAAAGGAAATGTGACCAGGAGATGGACAAAGCACTGGGAGGAGCCTGCTGGACAGGGACAGGAAGTTGGAGTCTCTGGGGCACTTCCCTCCCTGTTGGAAAAAAAAACTTTAAAGAAAAGGCTTCTTGCACAATAAAGAACTCCAACGGTCCACTGGAGAAGAAAATCCACTCAAAAAGCCTCTTTAGCTGCTTCTCGAGCACAAAAACTACCCAAGATGGATGCATTTGCAACCGGCACAACATTGGCATCGTCCCAGCCGGAAGCCGTGCGAGTGAGCGCGAAGTCTAACAGGAGCACGCAAGCGGTGCAAACAAGCGCAAAGACTTGCGTGCACTCGCTAGAGGTCCGAGAGTATTGTGGCGCTCGCGAGTGAGCACCAAAAATCTGGAGCGCACGGAAAAAAACTCCGCTGTGCGCCCGAAATATGGGATTTAGGAACTCTGCGCTCCTCTGCGGAGCGCAGAGTGCGGAATTCCGCAAACCCCCCAAGCAGAACGGAGTTTACTGGTCAGGCCTAGTTCTTTATATGTCTAAGCCGCCCAGTCTCAAGCTTTTGACTTGAAGCAGAGGCTTGCTCGCCATCTTGGAAGAGCCTTCGGGGAGCCCAACACTGCCCCAACCTCCACAGTTAACTGTATACAAAGCATCCTGACTCTTGCCAAATTGAAATCTTAGGGGTGGATGCTCAATATGTGCTGTTCCTGCAACCCAGCCGCCCTCCATCTGTTTAATGTAGGGACCTCTGTTAAGCATCATTTCTCCTTGTCCTTCCACAAATGTGGATTGCACCACTGATACCAGATTCCACAGTAAGTTAGCCCATCATGTCCATAATGTATATCATATGTTCTTTATTTCTCACAAGAAGTAGCATAAAAACAGCCAACGCGTTTCGTCCACTGCCTGTGGACTTCATCAGGGCTGTAAAACATACAAAAACATATAGTGTATAATACAACATATAAAAACTACAATACAACATGTATAAAGTTGACAAAAACCATATAAAACGACACAGTTTGAGCAAGACACTACAAAACAGGGACAATGTAAAAATCATGCTGTGGGAGGAGGAGTATTGATTTGAATCCAATCAGATAAGAGTAAGAGGATAAGGTATAGAGGGACTCACATTTCAGTATAGCAAAAGTGCGTGAGTGAAGGGAGTTCACACATGCAAGTGATGAGAGCGATAAGAGTGATAAAAGTAATTTAAAAAAGTCCCGAGTTATGATGGGGTGGTTGTTGGGTGTGCAACCATCTATCAAACCCATATATGTTGCATATGGTGAAAAGTGAAGACCAGTTGCCTGGCATGGCCCTCAAGACATACCATGATAAATTATCGTATTGGTTTCGCCAATGTGCCACCAAAGAATCTTCTCAAACCGTATGATTCACGGTCAATGTTACGTCCCTATATGCTATTGGACCCTCATATCCAGGGTTGCTTGAAAGTCCTTAGTGCAAATATTTGAAACGGTAGATCTTGGATACCTAAAAGTAATGACAGACTTAGATTTAACACCTGTATTCATTGCCCATAGCATAGTTTAATTATCTCATTTGTTGTCTAGGTGTCCCATATAAAATGGTTGCAGCCTGCAAAGCAAGTGTTTGGTCTTAATATCATTTTCCAATATATCCCAGATTGATAGTCTCCTTGTCCATGTTCTTGTCGCACTCATGTCATTACCCCAATGCCCGATGCAATCGCGTCCAGATTCCTTCATCCATTAAGGGGTCACGGAGAGACCGGCCATGGCTAACTCAGTGCTGCCATCTTCTTTGCATTTTGTATGTTATTTCTTTTTAATTCCTAAACTGCCTCTGTTACTAAACCTCACACCCACCCTAATTCCTCAGTCCTTTTCAATGTTTCCACCTACTGCTCAAGTTTGCAGGGCAAGTTGTGTAGAACTGAATTAAAACTGGCAGTCTCAAATGGTTACAGCAGATCAGCGGAATTGCGTGCCTGCAGTCTACAAAATCTTGGTATTTTGCACAGTTAATAACTCTAGTTTTTTTTATTTTTGCAGAAGTACTTTCTTTTATTTACAAATGGAGTTTTCAGTATGTATGACTATGGCATGCAAGGGAACAACGTATTTATTAAGATATCATCGTTGAGGATGTTACCTTAAGGCTACAAGTTATCTCTGCTTTTAATACTGATGAGGCATTCCCAATACCAACACAAATATTTTGTTTTAATTGTCTTACTCATAAAAGGCAGCATAAGCAGGGCTTCTGTGAGATGCAGATAAAAAACCTGTTTCATGTGTAAAACAGGGCACTTTATTACTCTTTAATCACTGGATAAGAAGAAAAGCGGACTCTACCTAAAGCAAGCTGTCAAATGAGCATGTTTGTTTGATGTTCCTTTCAGATTGCTGCATATACAGGGACATCGATTTGCATTTCCAAATAAACAACATATGCCATTAACAGTCCTTCCAATCACTTTTACACAAAATCTTATTTTCAACCCCAAATAAAATCTATTCATTTTCCTTCCAAATGCACCTTAAAAGTACATGCACTGCAGGCAAACTCGAATGTTCCTACTAAGTTACCTTAAAGAGTTAAAACAATGTAAGGAAGCAAATGCTATCCGTCTGTTTCTTGTGTGGAAAACATGTCCTTTTATTGCTGTATTCACACTTAATAAAAGCGACTAAAAGCCTGCCTACAAGGAAATCTCAAAGGCGAGTTTTTCTTTAGTGTTGGTTTAAAGACTTCAGACTCCGTTCTACAGGGAAAATTTAAATACATACATGTTCTTTTTTTGTTAATTGCTAATCCACAATTGCTTTGTATTTAGGAATATGTTTTTATGCGTTCTATATATCAGAAGGCAATCTCGAAGCACACTGCAATGAAGTGAACCTCATAATAATGATGACGAGAAAAGGAGACAAATTATGATGGATGTTTGAAAGCCGTAAAGGGAGAAAGGAAAAATACAGAGGGCAGACTTTAGAGAATGGCCTAGATACCTCCTGCTATGGAGCGAGAGATAGTTGGGAATAGGTTTACACCCCACCCTCTCTTAACCTCACAGTTCATCCCACTGGTTAGGCCAGGCTATCTGCTCAGGGACACAAAACACACAACTGAGAAGAGGAAACTACAAACCACCTTTGTTTATTTCCCGAATACAGGTGTGTGTTATGATTGGGGCCCTTTATCTTTAACACTCTGGCCATCATTGAGAGGTGGTAAACGATAAGCCCTACCTACCACAAGGAGGTAATTAAATTATTCAGTTTGGTATAAGCGTGATGTAGGTTTTTGTATATGAAAGAGGAATGTTATGTGATAAAGTATTGACACATTTTAGCAATACCATATTACTTTATAAATCCACGGAATTGTGTTAGACATGTGGTAGTCTGCCAATGTGGTGCAAGAGCGATGCAAATCTTAAGTCATATTTTTGAATCCATGCAAAGGCTTTAAATAGCTTCAAAAATCTGGATTAATGCAATGCATCGATTTGCGCTGCATTGCATTACTGTGCACAAGGGAGGAGTTGCATGGGTGTTCCCAAACAAATCCCATGGTTTTCGATGAATTTCCAGATTTACCAAACCTGGTAAACCTGGGAATGTGCCAAAAAGATACGCCTCCCCAGGAGAGGCGTAACGAGGAGAGATATATTTATTTCTCCTTGTTACTTCCTCTATCTATGACTGCAGCATTCTGCAGCACACATAGAAATGGAAATATGCCTCTAGGGATTGTTTTTGTGCAGGAAGGTGCCCCTTCCTGCACATAAACAATCCAGCATGCAACACAGGTACCCTTGCACCATTGTGCAAGGGGGCCTGCATTGGCGCAAGGCAGCCCATTGTGCGCTAGTGCATGGGCAAAGGATAGGAAAACGTTGTATGCCTTAAATATGGCTCATTCCTGCCCTTTACCAGAGATACAGTGCAGCAAGGTGATGTGCTGCACTGCACTGTGCCACTTTGCCATCAGCATGTCCCTAAATGAATTTGTTTGTGTTTTGCTCTCAAAGGTAAAACCAACTCCTAGGTACTTGAAGATACATTGAGCAAAAATCAAAGCAGGATACTGGTAAAACTGTATTAACTGTCTCTTTCTTCAAGGAAAAAGCACTCAAATAGCACAAAAAAGACACCACTGGTGCAGCACAAATATGGTTTTCAATACAAAGTCTTTTTGCACTCACTCTGAGGCCCTGATTTATGGGGATTTGGCGTAAGGCAGCGCAGTGAGTCATCTTGCTGCACTGCCCATCGCCAAAGTGAAAGGGCAGGAATGCACTATATTTATGCACTAGTGTATCCCTGTCCTTTCTCTCTGCACTGGCGCTGTTTCGGCAGCCTATCACCAATGCAGGCATCCTTGTACCATGATGCAAGGGGGCCTATGCTGTTGGCAGGATTGTTTTTGCAGCAAGTGACACCTTCCTGAACAAAAACAATCCTAAGAGGCGTTTTCCTCTTTCTTTGTGTGCTGCAGAATGCAGGACACATAGAAAGTGGAAATAACGAGGATAAATAAATAAATTTCTCCTCGTTACACCTCACCTCGGGAGGAGTAAGGATTTGCTGCTTCCCCAGGATTATATGCTCTTATGAATCGGGGGCAGCGTCAAAATCCATGGGTGTTGCAAGGGAAAACCCACCTCAATGCCCATGGAGCACCTCCCAAGCCCAGAGTAAGGCACCCTAGCGATATGCACTGCCTTGCCTTACTCTATATCTATGAAGCCATTCAAAGCCACGCATAGTAGTTTTACATGGCCTCATAGATATGAATTCATAATCTGTGCCGCCAGAATGACGCTCCAGCGGCACAGGGGGCTCGTAAATAAGACCCAGAATGCCTAAACGAGAGCCCTGTGTGTTGCTCTCTGTTTCACACCTACTCATCAGAGATGATCGTGTTTCACTGTTATAGATCTTGTATATTTTGGTCATTTGTGGCATCATGACACTGTAAACTGTGGCCATTTTGTTCAATACATATGGCTTCTGGTCCTTCTGTGCACTTGTTTTGCTTTATCATGTCTTCTTGTGCCTCTGGGGCACATTCTGAAACCTGCTTGAATACTCACTCACACCCTCCCTATATTTATTTTTAAAATATTCCTGCTATTTTCCTCTACATTCACACCTATGAACTAGGAATCTGATCTTGTCTCACTCTGTGTTCTTCTTCTCTTTATCATATGCTGCATCTTTACCCATTCCTGTCTATAAGGATGCCCGAATCTACATGTTGTTACCTCATGTATCCGGGACACCTTTCCACTGGTCTCTGAAGGCTTACACTCCATTTTGAAAATAAAAGGAAACATTGATTAAATGCATGCATTAATCTGAAATTTGGGTCTTAATACAATACCTAATGTTACCAGTTCTTTAAAATACACATAGCATGGACTTTGGTTCTATCCAGAGGAATATCCCTCTCTCACTGCATGCTATTCCACTTTTCCACTTACAGGAAGTGCCACCATTGGGACGCATGAGGGACTATTTTGCATTTGAAAAGTAAATGCAAGCAGCACATTGCCATTGTCAATTAATTATCTTCTAGATATATTATATAAAGAAAGCAATCTTTCTTTGCTACCTTTTCTCAACATTTGCAAAATCAATAGGGTTGTTTAAAATATGATAAACAGCATTTAAGTATGCAACAGATTTCAAAAGCATAGAGAATGCCCGTGTTTACATATATTGGCACATTTAAGTCAGATCAATTGGTTTGCCAATGCTTGTTAAATTTCTGGTGACTGCAATCAGTTGGTATCTCACAGAAATCTTCAGCTGTTCCCTATCTATGTAATCTGTTCCAGTGCAATTGTAAACAGGAGCCTGTGCTCCTTTTATTAAAAAGGGTCCTCTAGACACTACCATTATTGACAACTATCGTCCAGTTACCCAGCTTCATTTTGCAGATGAAGTTATCAAAAGAATTGTCATGAAACAGCTTTTCGCGCTTACGTGAAAGAGCACCAATTGTTGAAAATCTGGCAGCTGTATTTCCACACATTTATTGGAATTGAACCTGCTCTAGTGATAGCATTGGGTGAGCCGAAGAATACTGTGTACAAAGTGGATACACTGGTTGTGCCCTTGTTAGATCTGTCCACCATGTCTGTCTCTAATTTCTTTCAAATCAGCTACTTGTTACACACTCAGTTGCGGATTATAAAGAAAAGATATCAGAACTCGACTATTATAAGTTATTACAGTTGAGTTCTGACTCACCAATTCCTGCTGCCAGTGCCAGCAGCCGAAGTGAAAGGCAGGTCAGGTGACGGAGCCGAACTGAAGAAGCTGTTTAAAGCAAGGAAAAGGGAATGCTGCTTTTTTTCTTCTGCTTTATTTTTCTAGCTTACAAAGACAAGCAGAGAGAACATGTTTTTTTGCACTCCTTAGATAATTAGTCAAATGTTAGAATATTTCTGCATGTTTCTACACATTCCGAGTTACTGCATTTTTTGAAAATAAACTGAATTGTATTGAACTGTTTCTATTATCTGTTTGCAACAAATATCTAACAGGTTTTGATATGTTTAATTTTTGCACTAGAGGTCTTATTTTTATTCTTCATGTTTGCAAACATGCTCGCTCTTTCATATTAAAGAGCTATGCACCAAGGTTTTAAGTGGTTTGTGGGAAAGGTGATGGTGTGATCATGTATTATATGGGATAAATTACCCCTGGCGTACATGATAAGGATATTGCAAGTCACCTCAGTGCTCTATAACCGTATTAAGGAACTCGGCCTTCGGCCTTCGGCCTCCTTCCTCTATATGGTTATGGATCTCCTATGTGACTTGCAATATCCTTATAATTTATGACAGGGGGTACTTTACCCCTAATATAATAGTGTGCCTTATAAATGCATGGACATAGTATCAAAAGTAGATACCCTTAGAAGAGACCACAGTTCGAGACGACTTGTGATGAACCCAGTGACCTATTATATTATAAAAGAAGGAAATGACATAGCTACTCAACCCTAATAACTTATTACAGTTGAGTTCTGATGTTACAATGCCTGCTGCCAGAGCTAGTCAGTAGAGGTAAGTCAGGCCACAGAGCATAATTAAAGCAGCTGTTTAAAGAATACAAACTAAATGGTGTTTTTCTTTCTTCTGCTCTATTTTTCTATCCCAGGAACATGCAGTGCCAAGATATTTACAGCAATATTTGTATTTTTTTATTCTCCTTAGGTAATTATAAAAAAGTTAGAATCCTTCGGCATGTTTCTACACATGCCCACCTACTGTGTCTTTTTTTTAAAACTAACTTGTATTAAACTGATTCTAATGTCTTTTAAAGACAAATATTTAGCTTCTTTTTGATGTGTTTAGTTTTTCACTAGAGATTCTATTTTTATCCTTAATGTTTGTAAAGATGCTCTATGCACCAATGATTTTAGTGGTGTGTGGGAAAGGTGATATTGTGACCATGTATTATCAAGAATAAAGCACCCCATGCTCTACATGATAAGGATATTGCAAGTCACCATAGATTTCAATATCCTCAAAAGGAACTTGGCCTTCAGCCTTGTTCCTCTATATGGTCATGGAACTCCTTGGTAACTTGCAATATCCTTGTAATTTATGGTGAGGGTACTTTATCTGACATATAAGACATAGGATTCTGCAATTCCTGTATAAAACCCCCTTTCTAATTCATTTATAATCGGCGATTTGTGATGCACTCAGTCACTAAGTATAAAGAAAAGAGGTCAGGCCTCAACTGTAATAACTTATTGTAGATACGTTCGACCTCACACTGCCTGCTGCTAGATCCAGCAGCTAATGGGAAAGGCAGGTCTAGCCATGGAGCAAAATTGAAGAAGCTGTTTAAGGAACAAAATGTTACATGGCTTTTCTTTCTTTCTGCTGTGGTTTTCTAGCTGTACATTGACAAGAAGAACATATATATATATGGCAGCGTATTTATTTTTTGTTCGAATCTTTCTGCATGTTTTTACACATTCCACGCTTGTATTAAACTGATTCTAATATCTTCTTGCATCAAAAGTCTCACAGATTTTTTGATGTATTTAATTTTGCACTAGAGATTCTACTTTTATTCATCGTTTTTGCGAAGATGCTCTCTCCTTTACATGAAAGAGATATGTACCAAGGATTTGAGTGATTTGTAGGAAAGGTGATGGTGTGACCATGTATTATAAGGGATAATGTCCCCCATGCCATGCATAATAAGGATATTGCAAGTCACCTTTGAATTCCATAACCTTATAAAGTAACTCGACCTTTGGCCTCGTTCCCCTATATGCTTCCGGAACTCCTCTGTGACTTGCAATATTCTTATAATGTATGGCAGGGGGTACTTTATCCCATATATATTACACAAACATTTTCATAGTTCACCTAAAGAATGATGTATACATCTGACAGTGCAGTCCACAGATAAGGGGTAGCAAAATAATTATATACAAAAAGTGTACAGGATGAGTCCACTAAATGCAAAAGATCAACAGGAAACAGGTTCTGCAGCAGGGCTCTTTCAAGGGTGAATCCTAAATTTAGAATCAAGAGATAATATATTGATGTTTCTACCCTTGTGAAAATAAGCTAATGGGTTTTGTCGAGACAACAGTAGATCAGTCAAGCTAAATCGTCTATTTAGAGTGTATATTAGGTTAGAATTGCTCTGTCATGCTAAATGAGTGTTCCCAAAACGGGGAAAAAACAATCACATTTGGGACTGAATTCCATGATGTTGTGCAGGGAACAACAAAAGGAAAGACAAACGCAATTTTCCCAAAAGTCTAAAAAACGAACACATCTGCTGCCACACAAGAGATTGAAATGGCTTACCAATGATTAGTAAACTAAGGCAATATCTTGAAAACCTACTCAATGTTTTAGACTCTTCTTCTACATTAGGCTTGGTTTATAATGCTCAAAAACAAAGCGAGTCCTTATCTTACTAGCGTTTATTTGGTCCACAATGAAACTAAAAGTGTCCTGTTCACAAATTAGTTTAAGTTTATGAGTCATGCTTGTGAGAAACAAAGCCTGATTGAAGTGCATACATTTGCATTAAATAAGGAAGGAATGGTTCAGAAGAGTTGGCTACGTGATAAAAAGCTGCTTACATATTGTAAACAAGCATTTGCAATGCAATCGGTCTCGCCTTTGGGACCTTATATGTATTTCGCTATGCAGCACATTAGCCTGGGTGCTGAAACATCTACTGTTCTTTAACATGGAGGGAAAGTAAGCACTAAACTGCGTGACACGCCAGGTATGGGAACACATGGAGAGAAATATTGCCTTTCAGCAGGAAATGGTATAGTCCAAAGTTCTGTTTTTAATATAAAATCAGGGCCCTCAGTGGTCATATTACTGAAAATACAAGATTTGAAAAAAATATTATTGTCTACGGGTGCTCGTGGAAGACAATTTCTATGGACTGGAATCTAGAGAATGCCAAAGTGATTCTGGTATTTTACTGACCTCAGATGGTCGTTTTCTATTAAGAAAGTTAAATAGAGGCAGTTGCCAGAAAAATAAAAAAAAGAAAGTCTCTCAGCAGAAAGCAATTCTGGTATTTTACTAACCTCTGCTGGTCGTTTTCTATCAA